>JAGFZM010000201.1:47890-112631 GCA_017657215.1 Limnothrissa miodon
AGCACACCGATCGAGATCAGGCCGGACAAGTCAGAGTTGGAACGGTGTCTCTAACTTGAAAGCCCTAGGAGGAGTAGTGGTCTAAAAATCCGGCGGAATAAGAATAAGAATAAGAATAAGAATAAGAATAAGAAACTTGCGAAGAACAATACTGGCCTTGCCACCACTAGGTGGCAAGTCCACAATAAGAAACTTGCGAAGAACAATAGTGGACTCGCCCTCAAGAGGGCAAGTCCACTAATAAGAATAAGAACTAGAAAGAGTAATTCCGAGGAATTACGTTTGCATGGTGACATGCAAGTAAAATTGAGAAGAGGAGACAGTATAATTATGCTACTGGAAGCTAGCTTGATAGTAGATTTAGAAGTATTATAGTAAGTATGTTAATTCAGAGTGGACACACAACCTCCAAAGAACAGTCAAAGAAAAGGCTACTGAACTTAACATCAGGTCAGCCAGAAAGAAAAAAAAAAAAAAAATCAGTGTCTGACTTGAAAAGACTCTGAGCAGATAAGGAAGAGTGAGGATCTAACCTCCAATCTTCTGATTACAAGCCAGATCGTTTAGCAAAGGCCAAATCAAACCAGTTGACCAGGCCGAAAGAAAAAAAAAAAATCCTCAAACTTATTTTTCACAACCATAGCGAACATGAAGCCTCCCCACCAGTTACACATTAGGTAACAGACATTTGCCTCAGGGTGAAGCAGCCTAGTGGAGGCGGGGCTTTCCCATTAACCAATTAGCCCAGGTGAACCACACATTTTAACGAGGCACCTGTCGTAAATTAAGACAATTAGCTGGAGAGGCTGGTTTTGCTGACTCTTCAACACAAGAGTTAAGTTGTCTGTTTATTGTCAGTTTCACAAACACTCTCACACCATAGAAAGGGAAGTCGAGAAATTAAGGACACCTCAATAGTACCAGGTTAAGCGAGATTCAAACCCACAAGAGTTAAGGTGTCTGTTTATTGTCAGTTGTTGTCAACCTATGGTTGATGGCCTTATTCAAGGGCAAGTCACAAGTAGCCCAGCTCAAGTTGACAATTTAACAAGGCAATTTTGCTGTCAACCAATTTAGAGACAGTCTATTCAAAGGAATGGTTCAACTTAGGGTTAAATGCCTTGTTTAAGAACACTGATGAAGCTAGACACAAAGAGAAACAAAAAAAGTCGAGTCACAAGTATGGATTCCCACAGTAAGGGTTGGGGGTTGTACTGTAGGCGGGGTTGGTGTAGATGTTAAATTGTTATAATTTTAAAACTAAAATAAAACAATCTTGCATAGCACACACCACACGAGTGCAGTTGCAGTATTTAATAGTCAATAGTTTCCTTTCAGCAACCTATGGTTAATTGTCTTATTCAAGGGCATACTTAGACAAAGCCACAAGTAGCCCAGGTGAAACACACATGTTAATGAGCCAACCAGTTGAATCGACACATTGTTAACATTAAGGTAGTTCTCTTCAGTATAGGCACCTGCCATAAATTAAGGCAATTAGCTGGAGAGGCTGGTTTAGCTGAATGCTGAAAATAGAGTCACAGTGGTAAAACTCAAGTCAACACAAGAGTTAAGTTGTCTGTTTATTGTCAGTTTCACAAACACACACATCAGTGAAGAGAACACCATGCAAAAGGCAGCCAAGGGAAATCTAGGACCCTTCCATCATACCAGGTTTAGTGAGATTTGAACCCACAACCTTGTGTTCTCAAACCAGTTCCTCTACCCACTCAGCTACCACTGCTCTTGGAAACTTATTAGTTCAGCCCAGCCCAGAAAGAGTTGTAGCTAGACCAAGGTTTTTAAAGTTAAATAACTTAAAAAGTAAAAGTAAGTAAATGTTCAAAAATACATTGCACACATCACACGAGTGGTGGCTACACAATACAGTTCGAAGTAAGTTGATAGGTTCAGCGGTTCAGGCTGTATTAAGTGTCAAAGATCCCATAGACTTCATCTATAAAAATAATAAGAAGAACAGGATAACAATAGTTTGCATGTCACCATGCAAACTAATAAGAAGAAGAACAAGATAACAATAGTTTGCATGTCACCATGCAAACTAATAAGAAGAACAGGATAACAATAGTTTGCATGTCACCATGCAAACTAATAAGAAACTTGCGAAGAACAATACTGGTGGTGGCAAGTCCACAATTATATAAAGATGCCATTCTATACCAGACAGCTCACTTCTCTCCACATGCATGCACACACTGTACACTGTATTCAAAGGAAGAACCTAATAAGAGGAATGCTTGGTCCGCTGCCTGACCTGTCTGTGCTAAGGGTGGCAGATGCATACAGTGAACCAGTTCCCCTAGAAAGAGGAGGTAGCTGGTGACTATAACCTTTTGTAGTAGTTATTTAATGTTCTTTTAACCGGTAAAGCAAGCCAACGTATTTGTGATATTATACAACACATTTTTTCTTATGAAAGCTAGTCCATTTGTGTAAACTTTAGATTATAAATTATATTTCTAGTTTATAAATGGAGCCCCTAACCCAATCCAACCCTCCGACTGCCTTTAGTATATGAAACTCTGCTGAAGACTCCTGTGAATATGACACAAGCTGACCTAGTTGTGCGCCAAAAACTACATGGTGCCTTAGTTTAACAAAGTAAGAGTCATGAAGCATAGAATGCCATGGAAGACCTATATTGCATAGTTCCATAAAAAAAACATTTATTATCATGATAATAAAGTGTTTGATAACTTGTTATTAATAAACAGTAACATTGAGACAAACTGAGGCATCTGACCTGCATTTATTAAAAAAAAAAAAAAACATTCCCACACCTGTTGGGATGGACAGAAAACTCACATAGAAGTTTATAAAGGATCAGCAAAAAGAACAAGGCACTGTAAGAATGTCTTACTCATCTCTCATGAGATTGTTGTATTCACTCAAAGTTATTTCAACCAGAGATATATTTCAACATTATTTGAGGTCTAAACCTAGTTCCCAAAAAGATACAGCTCAGGTTTACAAAATATTCATTGGCAATTTAAGCTAAAATAAGTGTTAATATTTACTTTCAGCTCAGGTCTCACAGTAAATCTCCCAAAATTAACCAGCCTAAAGACAGAAAATATAGTAGGGCAGTTGGGGCCTACTGGCTAGGTTCAATCCTGAACCATGTGGCTGAAGTACCCTTGAGCAAGGCATCAAAACCCCGCTTCTCCCTGGGTGACAGCAGTTGTTACTCCAGTTTTGTATGTTCTTGACCTCACCCTGTAGGCCTGCTGTGTGTATTTCACCAATTCATATACAAGAGAACACAAAGACAAACTTTACATCACAATGATGGGTAAATAGACTTAAATATACTTAAAATACAGTTTTAAGGGTTTTTTTTTTGTTTTGTTTTTACAGTTTTTAGTTTGACAACATGTAGCATTATGTGTAGTTATGATACCACTATACGTACAGTAATTATATAGACAGAAGATATATTGGTTAAGTTGAAAATGCATAATGTAATCATACATAAATGTAACAAAAACTTTGGAGGAGAATATTTGAACAATCCTAGTACTATAAGCTTTTTAAGAGGACAAGGCTTATTCATAGTAGTTAAAAGTTGCAAAGAATTGTTAAATACTGAATGTTAGGGCAGGAGATTAAAAATGTAACAAATGTAAATAAATTAGAGTAAGGTTTACTTAGCCATCTACTATATCAACACGCAAAAAACTGACATTGTGTTTTATGTCTCATTTCATCTATTTAAACATGGTCATCACCTTGAGCCAGTCAACATCCAAGCTTATGCCGCAGAGACACCTATTCATCTATCTAACTTTTTTTCACCATCGCTTCTCTGATCGTCTTCCTTTTCATATACATCTTGTGAATCCTACATGTTTTTAAGTCTGCATGGTGTTGTTTTGGTTCAAAAACATATCAAGCAATAGAGGCACTTAGACATTGCATAGACGACATAGAAACAAAAAAAAACATCAACCATCCATTAAAATGAAGTAACATCTGTACTGGAATCAGAGTCCACATAAAAAAGCACGATGGACTGAACGACTGAATGTTCCAAACGCCGATTCAAGTTCCCTCAAGTGGGTGGCAGGCCGTCATGGCGGAGCATGACCTTGAAGGATCGCGCGAAGTTGTTGACAAGCGAGCAGCTAGCACTGTCTTCGGTGAGGGGCAGCAGGAAGGCCAGCAGGAGCAGCGAGAGGAGCAGCAGCTGGAGGGGAAGAGCCGCACAGCACACCCGCTGCAGAAAGCCACCGCCGCTCTTCTGGGCCTGCTCAACAACAACACACACAGAGGGCACAATCAAAGGAGTACCCTCTACAGATTGGAACGGAAGCATTGCTATAAGGCAAGTCAATTGTAGTTTTACTTGAACTACAGATCGCTACCCGATTGGGCAAACTTGCTTAGTGCAGTTAAAGCTGATAGAGGGCCGCAGAGCAAATGCAGCAAGTATTGTTCACCTTGTTACTAGTTGATGGACCAACGAAACGATTTTGAAAACATTAATTTAAGGTTTTAAAAAGTCTTTGGTGCTGCTTTAAAAGGAGCTACAGCATATATGTCAAAATCTGGCCCTCAGCGTAGTTAAATTTGGCCCGCTAGATCATATCAAATGTCTGTTAGAACTGGCCCGCCATACTGCATACACCTCTAAAGCGACAAGTCCCTGAATGCTTTTTTTAACGCATTGGCTACTCAGTTGGGATCACCAATGATGCATTTTTTTTTGTTGACTGTCATAAGCATCTACCTACTAGACACTTTGGACAAACATAAAACACCCCTCCCCAAACGTGGCCAAACACAAGATGGATGAGAGGCAGATTAGCCCACGACAGCTTTACTTACAGTTTTTAATTACGACGCACTGTAAATTTGAGTTTGAGAATTTAGGGTCATGTTTATCAGCCTACAAGTGACAGGTTCATTTCAAGATGTGTGTAGTTACCGCTAAAGAAGACGTAGTTATTCCACAACATTTTGTGTTTAATTGAATAAAAATAACAAATATGTTAGAATACGTGCTTTTTTTTCCATCATACCAAATTGACAATTTTCTGTCAATTGTACTGATGTTGATTCAGGGTAAATTAATGGCAAGTTCAATTCTTTTGTCCTTCTATTGACAGGACTCACCAAATTTCCTTTTTTACAGAAAATAAGGTATTAGAATCTAAATTCATTTGTTCAGCCAACTGCTGAATGCATCCGTGAAATCCATCAAACATAACATTATGGCTTTCAGAATATCTTACCTTTCTCAGTTCAATTGATTTCTGCTTGAATGCTACTTTAACCTGTAAATGAGAGATTTAAATTACTGCACAGTAAATGTCTCATATTTACTAAACAATATCAAGTCTATATGGCATCTATAATTCACATTAATAGTTTTATTTTTGCAATGAAAAAAAAAAAGAATTTTTAAAACAAATTGAGTTCTTCATCAGTAGCATAAAACGAATTATGATCACCTTGAGGTCTGGCTGTGCCTGTATATCCCCACAATCTTGTAATTTGGTCTTATAAAGCATCCAGTGATACCTCAGGTCCTCTAGAACCGGACCATCAGTCCCTGCAGAGATCATCCTCTGGAACAGGTTGCGACCATGACCCAGGTCAGCACGAAGCTCCTATAAGGAACCAGACAGAATGCCACAAGAGATGTAAAACATGGTCTCATGGTTTGGTCAAGTCAAGAGATGTAAAACATGGTTTCATGGTTTATGTACCTATGTGCAGAGAGAGATAAAGCATCAAGGTGTCACACGTACGCCTGCACTGCATCAACAGCAAATTCTTGGGCTGTTTAGAGATGCCACCTCACCTGAAGCTTCTGTTGTCGAGCCTGTTGCTCCTTTGTGCTCAAAGGGCCCTTTCGATTTGAGATCTTGGAGAACTCTGCATTCCCGTTCTTCAGCCAGGCCTCAAAGGCCTCTCTGTGTTTGCAGGATCCTCCTAGAGTCTGACCTTGCCCTGAACCCTGCAGACCACAACACGAAGACGCATGAGTTGACAGACTAATGGCAGTCTACTTTAATAGCAATTTGTGCAACACCGCACCTGAGAACATGATTATTCTAATAATTATTCTGAACTCATAGAACATTATTAAATGTAGTGTAAGTTTGAACTTAAATTACTACATTTAGTGTAATTATTCTGAACTCTTAGAAAGTTATTACATGTGGTGTTTTTTCTGTATTCCTTACAAATTTCCACCCTGAAATACAAAAAAAAATCCACTATAATTACACGCTCTATTACCATATTTCATCATGAGAAAGTTGTTACCCTTTCATCTGAAGCCAGTTGCTCCTCAAAGGACAAAGTAGTCTGTGACAGCCCCCCAATCGCCTCAGCAGGCTTCCTGTGTCTCAGTGCACTTCCAGAAATGTCCCCTAGAGGGAACCCTCCTGCTGTCTCAACATTGCCCAGCTGCTGCTTGGCCAGTCCACCACCTCCACTGACAGCATGCAGCTGACTGAGTCCTTGACCTCCCACCTCTTGGATCCCACTTTGATATGCATCCACGGTTGTTGTGTTTGAGAAATTATGTCCAGTGATTCCTCCCATTCCTTCGTCACCGTCACGTGCACCAGCATTCCAATGATCCAAACCAATCAGGCCTGGGTCCTCACTGGATCCACCTTCTGATGTCCAAGCAACTGAGGGTGTGGTGGCTGTCTCTGCTAATAGCAGATGTCTGTGGACAAACAACAAATTCTAGAATGTTCTAGATATAACTTCGTAAAGTTCTCTTGCCACAAGTATGCAGATTTAGAGGACCTACTTCTGACGTTCAACGCAACGGCTGTGTATTGAGTTCCAGGACTCCCTTAGTCTTTGTAAAGCTTGCAGGATTTGCCCCTGGCCGTCCTTAGATGTCTTGGCCATCACTCGTTGGCCAAGAGCTTCTGTCTGGTGCAGCTGCATCTCCTTTGCCAGAAGGTCTCCCATCTTTGACAACAAGAATACCAGCCTTCACAAAAATTGCTAACTTATCCATTTAGAGTTGTTCTGGTAATTTTAGACTATGTTAATTATATGTAATAGAGATGAGACATATACAGGTTTATTTACAATATTGTGATAAAATCAATCAATTCAATCAATCAATCAATCAATCAAAATCAATCAACAATCAATCAACATCTACACACATGTACACACATGAGTACAGCAAAACAATTTTTAGTTGGCCTCAATAATCCCAGACCACACCTCAACCCAAGTCCTAAACACTATATGAGACTTAAAACTGAACAACAGTTGCCGTCATTTGGGGGTTATTCAGGCTAATTTCAACCCACAGCACACTAAAAATAGCCAAAACAAGTAAAGGCAGACCTCTGTGTCTGTACAGCCATTGTCTGGGCGTCTGTCCCCAGGAACAGGGCCAGAATCAGACAGTCTCCCCTGCATGGCCTTTAACCAGTCCTCGAGATCCAGAAGGTTCTGATTGAATTCCTCATGCTCAGTCACATTCTGGGCGCTCTCGTTCAGTTTCAGCTGACAGACAGAAAAAATAAAAACGGTCCAGGATGTAACAGAGTAGTTTTTAGCATTCTTAGACAATGCAAGAGATTGTAAATACACACACACACACACACACACACACACACACACACACACACACATCTGTGCTGGAAAGGCGATGCTTACCTTGGCACTACTGAGCACATTTCTCCACTCGGCATGGAGAAGGTTTAATCTTTTCAAGTTGGCAGGGTTGTCTGAAACAAGCACTTCCAGAGGCGAGAAATCAGTTTCCATTGCCTCCAGCTCTGCCAGAATTACCTAAAGAATAGCACATTTTCTTTTATAAGCTTATGACTTTTATAAATTGTTATTTTAACTTTAGTTAATAGTGGCCTCATGTTAGGGATAACGTGTGGTTAATCCCGACACGGGGGATAAATGGATGAGGTGAGGGTGAAAAAAGATGTGTATCAGTACACTTTGAAGACCCATTAATCATCAGGTTGCACATTTATTTATTTATTATTTTACAAATAAGCACTAATCCATAAAAAAACTGCTTGCTTCTATCTTTGGTGTGGTCTAAATGGGAATATAGATGCTTAAAGCTTTTTGCTGTTACAGTTACAATTCTAGAATTCCATTATTTGGGAATAAGGGACATCCTATTATCCAGCCAGAAAGCAGTATTTCACTTACCCCAGTGAATTTAAGTCAGTGGACAGAATCATTTGACTGTTTTTTACGAATGTCTGACATTAATGAAAGGTTGATAACTGTCCCCACTCCATCACTCCAATCCTACTGCATGGTGCATTTATTTATTTTTACCTGTAGCTGCTCATTCTGATTCCTTTTGGCCAGTAGGTGGGGTTGCAATGGCCCAAGAGAATTCAGTCTCTCCCTGAGAGGATCCAGATGTTTTGATATGGATTCATATCCCTTATCAAACTGGTCCACATCAGACAGAATCACCTTGTACAAAAAAGAAGAAAAATTACAATTACCTCGTAAATAATCTGTAAAATCTCCTGACTAGTGTTCACAAAAAACTCATCACACAGTTGTTTTGTTCCTTCTGGCCTTCTCATGTTCCTTCTCATGCAATTCACTGGTTTAACCACAAGAGGGCAACTAGATTCTCTCTCTAGTTCAGACCTGGGCATTTTCAAACTCAAATTCACAGTGTGCCAAATAAAAAAACTGGGACAAAGTAGCGGGCCAATCTGCCTCCAGTCTCTCTTGAAAGCTCCCGTTTTCCATCTTTCGTTTGGCCATGTTTGGGCTGGGGTGTATTAAGTTTGTCCAAGCTGACTGGCAGCATAGATGCTAATGCAGGGTGCTTGCTCTTCTTCCAAATTAAAATTCCAAACATTTTTACAACTTATTGTAACCCGCCCCTCAAGACCTTGACTTTATATACTTGTATACTTGTATGCAAGCCTGCACTTGTATTCAACCTACTTCATTGGTTGAGATTGTACCAATTGTGTTAATTTGAAATGTACGTGACCAGTTAGTAAAATAATTAGTTTTATAGTGTACCTTCCTATTTCTCATTTCACAATGCCTTTGAGCATACTGTAAAATTCTACCATACATTTTGTTTCCATACTTTATTAAGACTTTCACAAAAAATTCAAGACTTTTCAAGGTCTGGATAACAGTGTTTTAAAATTCCATACTTATTAAGACTTTCAAGACTTGCGCAAGCACCCTGTAATGACTGTCATCAGAAACGGAGGCATCACTGGTCATCCCAACCGAGAGGCCAATGCAGTAACAATGCATTCAGAGACTTAGTATTAGAAGTGTATGCACTTTGACAGACCAGCTCTTACACCCTGTCCTAACTGCAAGCGACTGCGACTATCACGACACGCTGAACATTTTGTGTCCACATTAAACACGTTCGATGAGTGCCTTTGTAATGTCATGTATCCAATATAAAATATACATGTCAACGCGACTTGCGCGACTAAAATAGAAACGGACCAAGCAACAGAAAATATTCAAAAAAAGTCACATAGCATCGCGTCCTGTTTTTTTTTAAAAGATGTCTCTAGGACTTTTTGCCTTTAATTTGATAGGATAATGAAGAGCATGACAGGAAATGAGTGGGAGAGAGATCAGCAAATGACTCGAACCCGGGTCCCCGGATTTATGGTATGGTGTCTTAGCTAACTGAGCCACGGCACCCCCCACGTTTGTCACTGTTAAGTGTCTCTCCCTAGGTAGGGCATACCTGCAGACGGGCCTTCATGAATTTGCCCGAGGGGACGAATCGTTTCGTTCTAGCGCTTTTAAATGAGCCTGTGTAAGATGCTCTAGGAGTACTCCTGGGTCACTTTCAGACATACAAATTTGCATACACTTTTATTGAGCCTCAAAGAACAATTTCTGATGGTCAAAAAACATGTTCTATGATTTAACCCTTTTCCTCTACAAGTGCAATCTACAGTAAATCACATTTGTCACTGTTAAGTGTATCTCCCCAGGTAGGACATACCTGCAGACGGGCCTTCCTCTGCTGGAGCTTCTCATAGAGCTCCTCCCGTGTTTTGAACGCCAAGCTGAGCTCTTTCAGGAGGCTTTGGCTTTTCTGGGGTCCATAGACGCTGTGTAAAGAGTCCTGTTGCAGTGGCAAGGCCCTCTGTCTGTCTTGCAAATGATGTCTGTGCTCCAACAACCTCTGTCTCGAAAACAAAATTCAGGGTGAGTGGGTTAATGGTTGATGAAATGATCTACGAAGTGATCTGAACGCTCAGAAGAGTTGAAGTGACAGTTGATTACAGTTAACATGTCTACTGTGCAAAACAAATGATTGTTTTGAATCTACAAACACAAAAACTACAAAAGTCTTCTCACGACTTACAGTAACTTAGTAAGTAACAAAACTTAATTCAGTCAGACTGTACACAGTATGGAATTTGTCATTCAAATAAATGTAATTTATTTCTGTGGAAGCTTGTTTTATCATCACAGCTACTGTCATTTGCCAAATATTTTATTGTTTTATTTTATTTTATGACTCACTGATCTACTTTTGAAGTCTCTCTAGAACAGTTCAGTAAACAAATGTGTTACATTAAAGGTTTTTACATTAGTCACTTTCAGACAACACCCTAGTGTCCAATTAGGTGTGAGGTTGGAATTCCACCCCATTACTGAAACTATGTATTTGTGGCACGGAAAGGAGGAAGAAAAAAAAAAAGGTTCAGGTAAGTTTATACTACCACAGACAGTTTTATTGGAGCATATTTGAAGATACTTATCTGGAGGGCATTTTAAGAGGAATGTGTGATTATGTTCTTAACTAGGTATGACCCCCCGCCAGGGACTGTTGGCAAAGTTTGAGTCTGCAATGAATTACAAACTGAGGAATGCATTAAGACAAATGGAATCTGCTGGGTGTTGGCTCCCAGCCAATCAGATGCTTTGTGTCTGGTTTTCACTCTGGGGAAGGTCGTGGGAGTAGGGTGTGTCTCCGCTGAATGGCAGCTGAAAAGGGAAAAGGCCCCAACCCAAGCTTGAGGCACTGCCATGAGATAAGGACACATTCTAGAGGCAGGATTTACGTTTTTTTGCCTGAGCAGACAACACAAAATTCCAGTTACCATGTCCTGTCATCAGGGTGCATAGTGATTGACAGCAGCGTCTGCTGTGTATATCAAATGACTCCTGCTGAGATATAAAGAACTAAGGCAATGTTTCTAGAATTGTTTTGTAGATGTTAAGACTTTTACTAAACATGTCTTTTTTTCCCCAATTCATGTGGAGTGACAGGGGAATCTGCTTAATGTTAGGCAAGGCCGTACCTCCACGTTTTGCAGCACAGGGCCAACGTGTCTGGATTCGATCGGCTCCAACGACTCCTGCAGTATCTTGGTGGCCATCTGACTCCATCTGCTGTGGTCCTGTAGAAGGTCCCTGAGATGCTTTGTTAAACTGGCTTCCCTCTGTGCACGCATCCTTAATGCCTGGCTTTTCACCCTAATGGCCAATAGGGAGACCAAACAAGGATTGAGCTCCATCACAGTTCACCCACAGACACCAAACGCAAGCATGCTTGCTTTTAATCACAAGATAACTCTCCATGCACACCTGAACTCAGTCTCTGTGTGTGGTAGAATCTGGATTTGAACATGCAAGCAGGATGTATGGTAACTAACCCCTGGAACTCTTTTATGCAGGCCAGCACTCTGTCGGACAGGGAAGTAGCGTCATGGGAATACCGGAATAGTTTCTTCAGCTCCACCTTCAGTCTTTCAACGCTGGGCTCTTCAGTTTCCATGGCACTGAGGATATCCTAACCGGGATTAGGAATTTAAAAGTCCACATTATTCCAGGAAAGGCAGAAGAAGTCAGCAACAAGCATTCCACACACACACACACACACACACACACACACACACACACAACCACTTGCACAAAGACACTTAACTTTGGTTAAATCCTTTAGTTTCATCTTTAATGTCTTCTTAGCTCGCTATGAGTAAACGTCATTGGCAAACCGGACTCATATTTATCACTATTTTGAAGTTTTGAAAGACAACAACAAAAGCCACAAAATGTCTTTTAACAAAGGAAAAAAGAAACAGTGTCACTACAACAGAGTTGCCCGTGCCTGTGTTCTTCAGACAAAGCACTTTGTAATCAAGTTGACAAGCAAACGTTTCTGATATATATATATATTTTTAATTGACTGTGATACTCTCATGATAAGAAGTTAGTTCTAACTTAACTATATCTAACTATAAATAACTTTTTATCAGATCTGAAATGCATACTCAGTATGTGTATGTGTTGACCGTGCCTGTGTTCTTCAGTCGATGAGAAACAAAGGATTGTACAGTCAAGCTGACAAGCAACCGTTCCTGACTGTGATTTTCCTGTGTTAACATAATAACTTTACATTTTTTTTACTGAAATGAATATACAGTATGCGTATGTGGTACACATCATCACTGTGTACTTACAGTGGCCTTCCTCCATGCGTCAAGGAGACCCTTCTCCCCTCCATCCTTGCCTCCATCCTCCTTCAGCTCTCGGCCGCATCTCTGCGTCTGAGCACGGATCCGCGTAACCTCCTTCTCCAGCTGGTCGGCGAGCGAGACGCAAGCCTCCCGGGACTGCCTCTGCTCGTCCAGCGCCTCCTGCTCAGCCGAGAGACGTTCTCTCAGCCTTTCCCACGCGGCCCGCAAGGCCTCGGTCTCCTGGGCGACCTGCTCAGCACCCCCCGGAGACGAGCTGTGTTTCACCCCGATGGCTACAGATTCGATGTGAGACAATGCACCTTCCCTGCTGCTCACCGCAGCGTAGAGCTCCTGGATGAAAAGATCACAACCACTAACAGTCAGGCCTTTCCTGAAGATTAAAACAAACATCCTCTATGTTTCTAAAGAGACCAAGAGGTATGATGCTTAAGCATGAGATTGTGCCCAGAGACATATTTTTGTCACATTACTACAAAGCATCATTGATAAGTGATAAGTCGTTGATGAGTCTACCTGGAGTATTTTGACCTTTGTCTCTACCAAGTCCTCGGCATCCAAAGCCTGGCTCATTTTCTGGCTCTGGGATGCCAGCCACGATCTGAAGTCTCCAACCAGGTTATCGTAGGCCCTCTGCTCATCGACAATCCTCTCCAGCAAAGACACCCTTACCTGCAGATTAGGAGGGTTTTTATTCATTTGGAGATATTGAGAAATACCTAAGGTGGGGAGTGGGGGGTGGGGGGGGGGTGGCAGCAGCAATAGAAAGATTACGGGCCAAGGCATGCCCAGACTGAACAATAACAAGGAAGGCTGAAAGTAATAGTCCTTGGGGGGAAGCCATGGCCTACTGGTTGGGCTTGGAACCAAAGGGTTGCCACAGTGGTCCACAGTTGAAGTGCCCTTGAGCAAGGTACCCAACCCCCCACTGCTCCCCAGGTGCCGCTGTAGCAGTCAAGCCCACTGCCCTGGGTTCATGTGTGCATCACCTCACTGTGTGTTTCACTGAGTATTGTGTTTCACTAATTCACGATTGGGTCAAATGCAGAGAGTATATTCCTTGTGAGTGCAAATACACTTGGTCACAATAAGGATTCTAATTTATAATTATAATTCTATGAAAGACCATTTATGCCCATATCAGTGGACATGAATGGCTGCCCTACCTACAAAATCAATCACGGTTTTACTCACCTAGATCATTAATCATTTCATGTACAAGACAAAAGCTGCTTCTGTTGTTTAAGGAATTCTTGAGAGACACTGGAATGTTTGAAGCCACAGATGTTTGTGCCACTAAGGTAATGTAAAAGGACAGCTTGTTCACCACTCCCTGGGAAAACATCTCCCATGTCTCAAACAGGCAACAATGACACAGACCACCATAAAGCAGCTTGAACTCTCAACCAATGAGAGTAACAAATATAATAAACAAGATTATTTAAGGAAACCTAAAGAGAGGTATCAGTCTCCTCATAACGACTATAAATGTACGTGTCTATGGTACTTCTTGCACTGTATGAATGCTGGTGGATGTCGTGGTTGCTTGTCTAGAGGGCACAACACCTACCAAAGTCAAATTCCTTGTTTATGCAAGTTTCTGATTCGGATTCTGACTAGCATGTTGCAGAGAAAGCAAATCTGTGCAAATCTATGAAGATCTGTAAATTCCACACACGTCAGCCGACACACACACCCTCACACACACACACACACACACACACACACTTTTCTCACAAGGGGCTTAGGGATGCAATTTTCCATTTAGCATGGCGAAATCATCCATGCAGCTGGAAAACAACTGCACTCTTTCAGTTATAAAAAAAAACTGACCACTGAGTGTTTGTGAAAAACTTGTGGGCGCATGTGACTCTTTCTCTCCCTTTCTCTCTCCTGATGCAAAATATCTTGTTTATATTATTGAAAATATCCAAATTTAGGCCCACTAGCAGAAGCAAACACCAAGCAGTCTTAGAGCAACACTGTGCGCAAAAAGCTCTATTTCCTATACATTGACTGGACTCGGGAGCTATAAATGTAGATGTAGAAATATAAGAGATGTAAAGTAGATGTAGAATTCAATGTTGAAGCCCTCTGCATCTCTTCTATTCAATTTGAACAGACATACTATGAAAGATGAACATTTTGGTTGTTGTAGTATAATGATAAAAAAAAAGTCCAAAACAACTCCAATGTCAGGGAAGCGGGTGTGTGGGTACGCTGAATGTGTGAGAGAATGTGCATGTTGTAAGCTGTATTGTGATGTATTGTCTTTGTCTATCTGTCACAGTTTAGTCCATCCTTATAGGGGACCCTCTTGCAAATAAATTCAGATGTAGCATCTGAAGAGGCATTCCTCTTATAAATAAATAAATGAATGAATGAATGAATGTGCACATCAGTGAGGACCTCTCCTGGACTACCAACACCACATCACTGGCCAAGAAAGCACAACAGCGCCTCTACTTCCTGCGCAAACTCAAGCGGGCAAGCGCCCCACCACACATCCTGACCACATTCTACAGAGGAACCATTGAAAGCATCTTCTCCAGCTGCATCACTACAACAGAAAAGCACTACAACGCATCGTGAGAACAGCTGAGAGGATAGTTGGCGGACCACTCCCCTCCCTGCAAGACATCTACACCACCCGCCTCACCCGCAAAGCCAACACAATCGTCAGCGATGCAACCCACCCCGCACACTGTGTGTTCAGCCGACTGCCCTCTGGTAAGAGATACAAAAGTCTCCGCTCCTGCACCACCAGGCTCGCCAACAGCTTTATCCACCAGGCTGTGAGACTGCTGAACTCTCTCCCCTACCGGCTCCCAGTCAGCGGAACCACCAGACTGGCAGGAGTATAGGAAGACAGATTGGACTCTACACCCCCCCCACACACACACACACTCACACACCCACCAACAAGGAAATAAACACTCTGAACCAAAAAACCAAACAACACTCTGGACTGAAAATAACTATAACTACCTCTGCATTGCAAATTGCACACACCTGCTGCTATATATTCTAGTATTCTTCTTACCACTATTTAAACCACTTTTTACCACTATTTATATTTAATACTACTGCTGCTAAAATCTTGTGTTGCACTAAGACAACAAACAACACTGCTAGAACACTTACTTTATGTTATGTCGTGTCTTATATATACTGTGTGTCACCTAAGTATAATGCCTTAAGCCTACTTGCACTTTTATTTTTACTCAACAGTACCTTATTGTTTAAATTAAATTAAATTTTCTGGTTGTGTATCTGCACTTTATTGTTGTCAACGTCTACGCATGGGACAAGTGTGAAACGTAATTTCGATTCCTTTGTATGTCGAGTACATGTGAAGAAATTGACAAATAAAACTGACTTGACTTGATGAATGAATGAATGAATGAATGAATGAATGAATGAATGAATGAAGAATATTTGGCCTGTTTACTACCGCCATCATGGATCTTTGATCGCATGAGAGGAAAGGTTCAGACAAGTTTATGTTGGCTCTGTAAGAGCATTGTGAGAATAAGGCAGTTGAAGCTGATCAACTTGATTTTCAGGTTGTGTTTTAGATGTGCTTCTGTTCCACAGAAATGACACCTGAGGCATGCAAATAGCAAGCACAATGTAGTCAAATTAATGAGACAAACTGATGGATCTATGCATATGTGCACACACAGGTGCCTCGGACAAAGCATTATACTCCAAAATGTACATGTACCAAAGAGATTAGATGATAACAGGGTTGCTACTGTAGGGTAATGGCGACATACTATGGCAACCTATTACATTCCACTTCAAACCAGTCATTGCCTCTGAATGGTCTTGGACCCCAAACAGACTAACTACATCTGGATCCATAGGCTTCATGAATCCTGAAAGCACTATGACTTAATGGCATTTATTTGTTTTTGCTTTTCTTGTATCTTTATTTTTTCTTTTTTATGGAACTTATTTTACTACATGTCTTCCATTAGTATTTCAATGTGACAAATAAACACTTGAACATAGACCCTTGATATCAAGGTTGTAAATTCTGCATAGTATGCATGGTAATACAATATAAAGCTGGGGGGGGATATTTCACCATTCTGAATAACTCTTTGAACAACACAGTTAACGCACACTGTTCTTTTATGTTGATTTAATCTGTCACCTGTCCTGCTTTTGAAAACTGCATTATAATGCAGTTATAACATTGTTGTCTTGTGCATAGAAGGCTTTGTGAAATTAGATGCCCATTTTTGTTGTTTCTAGGTGAGAAGGATAAATATACTCATCAAAGGGACCTTGGGTCTAAGATCAATTAAACATTGTTGCTATTTTCAAAGTGATTTTGGTTTTGTTTTTCAGTAATGTTAACTAATGTGACACTACTGTTACAGGACAATAAACTGAGAAGTCTAACGTTTCAGTTTTAAACTGGAAAACAAAGTCATCCTACCTTGGCCTGTTCCAACACTTTGTTGTATGCCCCCTCCAGATCTTTCTGCGCCTCTTGGCCCACACTCTCATCTTCCGTGCGGACATGAAGGGCCTCGGCCTCCTCGAGTAACCTGCCCAGGTGGGAAGCATGGTGCTGAGTATCCTCCAGCAGCACCCGGTGGTGCTCCAGCTGCCAAAGCTTCTCTCGCAGGCCCAGTTGCAGCTCAGGTTCAGGGGCAAGGGCCTGGCCCATCCGCAAGAGCCATGCCCAAAGCTCCTCATAAGCTTTCAAATACTCCCCCCAGTGGAGCCAAACCCATTCCACACGACTGGGGAAGATGAATCACATACACACACACACACACACACATACACACACACATAAACAATTCATTCAAGTCAACTTAATCTGATTTATCTTCCAGCTCAATACTATAAGACTGTTCAAAACACAACATACATACAAGCATTGCACTGTTACTACTGTGTAAAGAAACCATGACACAAGCACAAATTATCAACTGCAAGGGAAAAATCCCTTTTAATAAAAGGCAAACTTGATCTGAATAATAAAATCAAGAGAGGCTGTGATGTTTGCTGCTGCTCCACCTGTGACAGTGTATCATATACGTAGAGGTTTCCTCCCACAAGGCTTTAAGCTCCTTCAGCTCAGTACAAATCTGGGCCTTGTCTTCCTCAGTGCTGGTCCTTAGCAAAGGCTCTGCAGCTGCCATCACAAAGTCCACTTTTATTCGGCCTTCTTCCTCAGACTCGCAGATCTCCTGGTTCACAGGATTGAGTCAACAGATTAAACATAGCCTAATGATAACTGATTGCTCATCAATTATTCTAACCAAACAACTTATCATTTTAAAGTTTTGTTTCACTAAATATATCACATCAAATGTCATGTATAGGCTACATCACTCAATTAGAAGTGAGGTATCTCACAAGTCTCTCAAAGCTCTATACCTCTGTGGCTCGGACCCGGGCTTCTAAACCCTCTCGAGGTCCTTGTGTGTTGTCATTTTGTTGAAGCCTCTCATGAACCATCTGGATCCAAGACTTAGCACTGTCCAGGCTATGCTTAAACTCCTTCAGCTCCTCTTGAGTCATGTTGGAGGGCGTGGCTGCTTTTTTGGAAGAACAATAAACGATGGAGACAGAAAGAAACTTCTATTCCACAATAAATCAAATAAATCAGTGCGACAAGTAACATATACTGCTTGATAGCAAAATCATAGGCCTAGAAGAGCGAATAAGGGAAATACGATTCAATTATGGGAGTGAGCATGTTTTACAGTACGCACACTGTTTATCTCTGAAATTATGCAACATGTACGATGTATTTAACCTCTTAAGGCACACCCCTATTTTTCCTTTTTTTCAAAACAACGGAATACCCAAATTGAAAGCTTGACAGTTCCTACATAGTTTTAGACTCAGGGTTGTGCCTCATACCATTGGAAAGGTGACACCCTCAAGTTTTTTCTAGAGGAATATGTATGTTTCTGTGACATATGGACACAGTTATAGAGGTTAAATAAAAAAATCTAAGTCCTAACTCCATCTCTCAACCTGTTACACAAATAATTTGAAGTAAAAAGACCAAAAATATGATTTTTGAACATACATTTTTGAAAAATATGTTTATGCGTTTTGATTGGGACCCCCATGTAAATTCCCATAGACTTTTTGTAAACAAGAGGGTCTACTGACATCCAAAAGTTTATAACTTGAAAACCCCTTTACCTAGAAACATAAAATTGGTTTCAAATGAAAGCCAAGACCCTGGGCTTTCATGTCAGTTTGCTTGATTTGAAGTTACTCCTTCTGGCATTGAATGACACAAGCATAACCATCAAAAAAAACAAAAAGCGGGGGGGGCGTCCCATATATGGGCGGGTGTGCCTTAAGGTTAAAAACTGTTCATGATGCCATTGATGGTTTCTGCACGCTTCTTGAAAATGTGATATTTTTTTGTCTCCAGAAAAGGATCAACACATTCCAAGTCAGTCATCGAAGTGCCACCATTGCCCAGACGCCTAGACCTACGCCTTTACAAGAACTGACTTCATTTTGCCTTAAGCGTAGTCTGAATGCTTTCGACTATAGCAACACAACCGTTAGGGCGCAAGACGCAGAAGAATTAACTGATCGCCTCCTGAAGTTATGTTTGGTTGCAACAGCTGTTAAAAAATACAAGCGTAGTCTTACCAATGGAATAGCATGGGCTTGTTACAAAAAAGTACGATGGGTCAATGCAGCGGCAAGCTTTTTATATACTCTATGAAGTTATGAGATGAGTTCCCAAACATTCCAAAATAAGACGCAAATAAATAACTGTCTTATTCAACATTACTGCCGACGACGAATCTATTAGTCATAGTTTCCATATCCTACCTTTCCAAGTTTGCGCTATAACTTGATTCGTAACGTGCTCTGCCGAAGCACGATACAAACAGTTGATCACTCCCTCCAACGAAACTTATGAGTCGAAAGTCGTGTGTTTTCTTGACACTGGACTCCTACCGTAGACCGTGAACAATCCTCCCGAAGAGCAGATTGCAGCATGCGCACTGGAACATGTTCCATTAGTTCCCAACACGCATTCAAATAAAAGCCCGCGGAAAGTAGACTAATGCACTACAGCACTCCCTTCGGGCACACTTTGGTCACTTCCCAGAGTTGGTTAAAAGTGTACTGACCCACATCTTAACAGAATCATCTTTTTCCAAGGAAAATTACCTGCTACTATACGCCTGAATTATGGTTAAGAAAACTGACTTATGGATTCGATCTTGGCTCAATCACAACATAAACAATATGCCCGAATCACTACTCTATAATGCGATTTAAAAGAAAAAAAGATTTTGAGACAATAGCTCAATTTAGCTGAACTCTGACACTGGAAAACACAATTATGTTGCCTATACATGTCTGCCCTATAACATGTGAGTATAATATAGGGGTGTGTCCTACACAAATGACGAGCTCCAAGCTGTCAAACTCTTAGAATTAGCAGAAAACATCACTTTTCATTCGGTTCATTCAAGATTGTTAGGTTGGTGCTCTGGTCTAGCTAAACATAAAAGACTGGAGGTGGTTATGTGGGCTTTAGGAGGCACACCAAACAATATCAAACAGCCCAGTGCCAAACATGGACTCTCAGCGCCTGAAGTGGGAGTCCAACTTCAACACCACAAAATGGCCCAGAATGAAGGGCTACTACCCACTACAAACGGCCTACCACAAGAGCTGTTGTCCATCTTCTTCACCGCTTCCACTGAATCCTTCCCTTGTTCTTTGGATGAGCGTCTTTCCCACTTATTTGTACAATATGCTGATATTTGCCTATGTAGACATACAACAGTTGCCTATATTCACATTTTACTATTACATATCTAGTGTCAACACCTACCCTAGACAAACTATTTGTGTATGTATTGTATATTTGACCAATAAAATTGTGGCATCGATTAATTAATGACACCACTAGGGCCATATTATTATGTGCACAGGTTGCTAGAGAAATAAAATACATAAAGGGCAGACATTTTGATATTGAGAGGATGACAACTGAAGATATAAATGCCTGTCAGGTGACTGCTGCTGTATGCAACACAACTTTAACAAGGGATGTAATAAAGCATTTTATCAAACCATTAATAGGAGATAAATCAAACTAATTCAAAAGCAGGATCAAGGAGCACCAAATGGTCCTTGTACGAATTTTCCTCTGCAGAAATATCAGCAGAAGACTGTGCAGTACCCTGTACACAATTTACAAAACAAAATACAAATGTTACGTCTGCTGTAAGCTAAAGGGCCTGCGAAAGACCTCTTGAAGTTCAGTAACAATCTATAGCCTTATTGTTGCAGGTGACCAACATTCAAGTCCGGTCAGTGGTAGACAAAGAGGAGGGGGGGAGGAAACCCACACACACACACACACAGGCCCGGCTCTAACAAATTTGGAGCCCTAGGCAAGATTTTAGTTTGCGCCCCCTGGCATTGCAGTAAAAATCCACTGCTACATTCTCACAAGAAACTAAATAGCTTTGTCTTAAGCAATTTAACACATTCAAAACACACTGCTGGATTGTGCGCTGAGGTCTAGGTGACAGGAAGATTTGCAGAGATGGGCGTGAGTAACCTCCATAGTTAAGATAGACTATAACGTTAGTAATAATGTAACCATACATTGTGGACATTTTTCTTTTTTGGGACCATGGACACACCGAATGCATCACATTATTGCAAAAGAACTAATCTTCCATTTACAGCTTAAATAAGGGGGTGGGCAAACTTTTTGACCCGTGTGCCACATTGGTTATAACATTTGAAAAAGGGGCCATGCCAGGAGCACATGGATGTAGTGTTTGTGTAAAGCCATTTTATTTCAGTTTTGCGGACATTGAGGGGGAAATGCTAAACAAGGTTTAATCATATTTATTTATAGGGCTGTCAAATTATTATTTTTTTAAATTTGTGATTAATCTCAAAAAGATAGGCCTGTGTAGTTAATTGTGACTAAATGCAAAATTCCTGAAAAAATATTTAAAACTAACTTAGGCCTACAAATTTGAATGGAAAAGGTTTGCTCTAATTATTTCAGCAAGCTTTATCTGCAGCTGCATGAATATATGCTTGCTTGCATGTTCCATGTCAATTAGGCTATAACACATCTTATCTTCCATATAGTCATAGAGAATTTATGATGCACAAATACTTGGATTTATGGTTTTAAAAAGGCATATGGCAACAAACTACACGAGGAGCATAGCCTGACACCTGAAATTTCAGTCCAGTGAAGCAGGCTATATTTAAGTCACAGAGCAACTTCGTAAAGGCAAAAAACCTGCGCATCCAATCTCATCGCCCATCAATCACGGGATGCACGTTACCTAAAGTAAACTAGTACTGCGTCGCAAACGTAGGCAAAATAACTGACCATTTGCTGTATGTTGTAAAGGAGCAGTTTACCCTTAAATTTACGTTATAACTTGCTGTATCTTGCATGCTAAACACCCGCAGAAATATGAGCTGTTATTCACCAATGGACAACAGTCTATTAACAGCGACAATTTTTAAAACGCGATTGAAGCGAGGTTGCGTTGCGTTCTCCCAGGGGTAGGCTCAGGCTACCCCCAGACAACTCCGGTCCTCCAATGACTGTCGACTGGCAGTCCCGGCACCTCGCCCAAGGCAATCCAGACTCTTCTCATGTGTCGTCCCACGCTGGTGGAATGACCTACCAAAAACAATCAGAACAGGGCCATCTCTGGAGGCCTTCAAAAAGTTCTTAAAGACCCAGCTATTCAGAGAACATCTTCTATCCTAGCACTAAAATGAACTGAAGCACTATCCCCCAGCACTATGCTCCTTAAGGTTTCTGCTGTGTAGCTTGATTGTTATCCCCGTTTTGTAAGTCGCTTTGGATAAAAGCGTCGGCTAAATGCATAAATGTAAATGTAAATGTAGGTAAAAGACCAATTAGACAAAGGAGGGAGGTGGGGCACCACAGGAAAGTAATGCATCAAGTAATGAATCATTAGTAGCCTATAGATAAAGGCATGTGAGAATGTTTTTAATTATAAGGCACATTAATACTAACTTGTCTTAAGAATAGTGGAATGTTTGCATTTCTGTATGCCGCCCCCTGGATGGAAATGCGTCCCTGGCATTTGCCTATATTGCCTAATGGACGAGCCGGCCCTGCACACACACACACAAAAGAAACTGACACTTGCACCAAGTTAATGGGGCATAGTGGAAGTAAATCCATTCACTTTACTGCCCCAATCACATCAGTGGCACTTGCTCCATGTTGCATCAAATTTCCTAGTTCTTTTTAGACAGCATTCTGCGACTGAATATGGCTAGGAATTGATCGACGCCAAACTTGCCTTTAAATATACAGTTGTGAATTTTATAAATAGGTTTCCTAAGTACAGCTTCTTGGCTGTAGACACAGTGATTGGGCCCAACTTTCTCCCAGTAAACAATATTGCAATACACACATCAAGTTAATCGACATCTTTATTGAGAACGTTACAGGTCAGGAAGAAAAACTCTGAACTCAAATGCATTCTGGTCACACCGACCTAAAAGAGAAACACAGAACATTAGAAGACAATTAGAAGACATTAGAACAGGCAAGTCTACAAGTAGGCTGACCTACTGCAACAATGTAGCAACTTAAAGTGTTTGAATGGAACACTTGACCAAACAAACAATATCTTTGTTGCCGACTTTGCTCTGTCTGTTCTTATGATAAGTGAGGACAAAAACTGAACGGTGCCACTCCCGTGAAAACAGAACTCTGCTGTTAAAGGAATATCGCACGTGAACCTCCAACAACTTGCGAGGTCACGCCTTAGCTTCCTTTCCTACTCTGCGCAATCCCGTTGAGCCACAAGCCGAGTAGGACGCAAGAGGCTATGCAGGATTGCAATGGTAAATTAAAATCAAGATGTGGCTAACGTTAGTTGCAACACACTAACATGACATGTTTCACATAACACGTCAAAAACAGAATGGGAGGAGTCCTGCTGTAGTCCTTATAGGCGGCTGGTTTACTCACCTTAAAATTGATTAACGCTTTAATCTTCTTTACTTTGTTTCACCTATCGACGACATCTGGCTCTGGCTTCTGCCGGAAGGAAGTGACGCTTTAAATAACAGGAAGCTGATGATCGTTAAGTAACAATATTTTGTTAATTTATTTTGTTTTATAGAAATATCAATCTTAAATCAACTTGATTACGTTATACGTATCACTGGATTGTACTAATAGCTATGATTTCGCGTATGTATCTAATTAAATTGTGTAAGCTACTTGCTTGACACTTTCATTGACCAATCGGGTGGTAACGCAAACTCGATAGGCTACAGCCTATCTAGATCATTCGCCAGCTCTTTCTACGTAGGTTGCGTGAGAAGAAAACTGTAACTATCCGGTCATTCAAGAGTGGTCAAGAAGTAAATCTTATTTAAGTTATTGTCGAGACTGGTTAGAGGTTGCCTTCGGATTCTTAAAATGAACACATTATTAAGAACAACTGTTCGGTGTTTCCGAGGTAGAGATGTGTTATTTAGACCTCAAATCGATAGACATGTACCGTGTGCCTCGGCCCGACTCATGTGCTCGGCAGATATTCAGAATAATCTTGCCGAAATGGTGAAGAAGGATAAAGTAGTTGTGTTTATGAAAGGGACACCCGCACAGCCTATGTGCGGCTTTAGTAATGCTGTTGTTCAGATTTTAAGAATGCACGGAGTGGACGACTACGCTTCATACAATGTGTTGGATGACCAAGACATCAGACAAGGTCAGTTTTTGCTATAGCTATTTAACTCGTTAGCATACCCAAACTACCATGGTAGGTTAGCCTACCTAACGTAGATGGGTAACTTTACTACTAGTTCAGCCACTGGAATTAAAGTCGTGTCGTATATTATTATTGACCCAGTAACTACTGGGCCTAGACTAACAGAACGTTAACAAGCTCTCTGAAGCTCATAGCTCATAACTAGCATCTTGTAAAGGTACTGGCCAAATTATAGGCTAATTGAACAGTGCTATCTCGTCAAAGTTTCTACCGATACGTATTATCAGTGTGAAGCAGCACAAGTGGGGCGTTAACTGGAAGAACAACGATGCCCTCTACTTCAGGCTACGTTCTGACATTTCACACTGGTGATGTTTTCGTGGTGTGCTCTTTCAACAGGCGTAAAAACATTCTCCAACTGGCCCACGATTCCACAGGTGTTTTTCAATGGGGAGTTTGTGGGTGGTTGTGACATTCTCCTTCAGATGCACCAGAGCGGAGACCTAGTAGAAGAACTTCAGAAATTGGGCATTAAATCTGCTCTCTTGGACGCGGAGCAGGAGTCCAAATAGACAAGCGGTTCAGTGGAAGACTATGGAAGTTGGCAATGTTTCTACCAGGCTAGATGTCAGAGTACGTGGTTGACTTGACCTGCTTGCAGATCTGCCTGAAGCACTCAGGACTTGGTTGATGGATGAAGTGGGGGTAACACTACCCATAAAAAAACATACACTGTCTAAATCCAAATAGGAGCTTCTCAGATCCATAATTAGATTTTCTCTTGCAACACATTTTATTTGATCTGATCAAAGAAACATGCTTATGTAGTGCATTGTGTATTTGTATATTAAGATGTTACAATATTTAATTTAGAGCCATGCAAAATCTTTGTCAATAAAATATTATAAAGAAGTTTACTATACTCATTGTGCAGTCTTCATATTTATTTTAATACTGTCTGAAAAGATGTTGACCACTGCATTCAAGCCCTATAGCCTAATATATAAATTTCAAATGACAGCATTTAACACTGACTGTGTTATTAGGTTTATATATTTATATAAACCTAATAACACCATCAGTCTTAAATGTTGTCATTTGAAATGTAGGCTACATATCATTTCAGGTTTTGGTAGTTGCAAATGTGCGTTCCTAATAAGATGTACTCTACTACACTATGAAGCAATAATGCCCTTTGTATAATTTGTGTGTCATCAACATTATAGCCTAGAAACAAAGGTTGTTTGTTTTACCTTCAATGTAACATGCACACAAGACAGTAGTTTCAGAGGCCAATTTAAATTTCTAAATGACATTCATTTTTTAAAATATAATTAATGGTGTTCAAATTAATGGACAACTATTCAAGACCCATTTCATAATATAGTAATAAACTAATAAAAGGCATTTATGTATAAGCCACTAGGAGGTGCTTTTGGACAAATATGTGTAATACCTGAATATAGTATTGAACTGTACTATACTGTAGTGATGTTTTACTGTTATTGTAAAGGTAATGAAATCAATTCCTGATGAAAAATCAGGAAAAAAGTGTTTGAATAATACAGTTATGTTCCCTGCTAACTTTCTAGAAGTAGGCCTATATTCTTCTAACATGTAAAGGTCTAATTGGAGTAACAACTGACTGAACTGGTGAGAACAGAATTGAGTAAACTAAGTCTGACTCTTACTTTAATTTATGTGCCATTTAATTTATTTTTGAAACACAGTCAAGGCAGAGTTCATAAAGGAAAAAAAACACAGCTTAATCCAATCATGTGACGGGCAAAATAACATAAATAAAGAGGAAAACCACTCCCATTATCAATCTGGTGAAGTTATTAATCACAACTTTCACCGGAAACATTCTGGTCATTCTTCAAGCGTGGTAAACAATATAACTTTTTTTTTTAACTTATATTAAAGGTGCTCTAAGCGATGTGACGCGTTTTTATAGGACTAAAACATGTGTTGTTACATACAGCAAACATCTCCTCACAATCTGCTAGCTGCCTGTCCCCTGAACACACTGTAAAAAAACGTGGTCTCTGTAGACAGCCCAGGCTCCACAAACGGCAACAAAAACAAAAACCTAGCATAACAAACGAAAACGAAACATAACAGTGTTCCAGCCAATAAACGACAAGAAGAAAATGCACGTTCATGAATCTTTCAGGAAGCATGGGAGGGAGGGGGAGGAGGGAGCTATCCTCCGTTTTTTTTGACAATAATTTGAACGTCAACAAGAAATGACGTGAAACAGCATCGCTTAGAGCGCTTTTAACCTATTGGTAAAAGTTAATTAAGTGGATCAAGCCAAGCACAGAGAAAGATATAAACAATGCTTCCTTATTACCCAGTGCATTGGCAGTAGTACTCCCCAGTGAGCCTTGTGTTAATGAGACGGCTCTCTCAAATAGCCCATGCATTTTGTGAGCTACTGCATTTCATACAGTGGTGATTTTCAAAAACATATTTTCGTAGCTCTGAGCTATAACTATTCCAAACAGTTTTTGATGTAAATCAAATTGGGATATCTCCTAGGCCTCACATTTCTACTGTAGCCCAAGCTGCAAGTTGTCCGTTCAACAGTGCTTTTCTGTTGTCACCGGCACACTTCAGCTATAGTCTCATCCAGATGAAGACAGACGCAGACAGACAGAATTTAAACCTGAATTTCCCTAATCTCCTATCTCTCTGTAAATCTCTGATGTCGCCTCCACTTCTCAGCTATCCACTGTTCCCTGGAGCCAGTTGCTAGGCGACGGTAGCTCCAGCTCTCTATGTGGGGCAGGAGGAGTGGAGAATGCAGCCCGTTTGGCTTCCCTCTCTTTGAGGAGACCTTGCTTTCCCACAGGTAGATAACCAGGTCACTCACTAGCTTGCCTTTGCTCACAGCTGGCCTGGGGGATGCCCATGGCCTCAGAAGAGAGAGAGATCTGTGCATGGTAGTGAGATGAGATTTCATAGGATCATGTTGATGAGCCTGCTGTAAACTGCATGGTCTTGATTATAAATGAGAACCTTTTTGGCCCTAGTATGTAGTGTCTCATGATAACTACATAAGTCTCTGGATGGTGACAGAATGGAACCAGCAGACTGTAAGCTATGATTGCTCACACTGATGATTGAAAAATGGCCTCAAGGTCAAACTCTCCTGTAGGGGTGCAGAGAGGTATAGAGATCTGAAGAGCAGGATATAAGGATATCAGAGGATGTGTGGGGTAATCATCCTTGGTATGAATTTCCCACAATGCCATGGGCAGCTCAGTCATCTTTGACATATTTTCTCTGAGCAAAGGTGAATCTCTGCAGAGCTTGGGGGACAACTTTCAGATAATTTTTTTAGCACTTGTTTGGTCCACAGGGGCAAAATGTATAATAATAAAAACAAATAAATGCCTTAAAAGTCTTAAATACTATATAATGAAATGACTGCATGTATAATGTATTTTAGCGGGAATACCAGCGAGAAATGTTTGGCTGTGTGTTTGCCTCTCTCGAAAGTATATTTGCTTACACTACGAGGGAGCAAAGTTTCAGAGCCAGGAGAGGACGTTGTTTGCTTGTATTTGTGGTTTACTTGGAAAAGAGACATTTACTTGGACAGTGGAGCAATGAGGAAGACCATAGTAAAATCTGTGCTCCGCAGAGGACAAGTAAGTTTTGATCAAAAGTGCCAGCCGTTTTTGTTTGGCTTGTTATCCTCCATGTGCCATATTTGTGATCCCCCCGCATGCTAGAGTCTGTCTGATCCTCTCCCAGCAGGCTGGCCTTAAGTGGAAGCGGCATGCTGTTGTCCCGAAAACAACAGTAAGTCACAACTTGGAAGAGGACAAACCTCGAAGGAAAGAGAGCCAGCTGGAGTGCATTCTTACCCTCCTTGGCATCGTTGGAACACTGCTCAACCTGCTTGTCATGATTTTTGTCTACATCTATACCCGAGCCTGAGGCTGGGAAAAATGCCATGTAAGGCCACGCTTTTTTAAATTATGAAGGAGAATGTCCCAGTGTGATTTTTGACTACAGTCATATCCTAGTGGTAATTAAGGTGACATGGACATTTGGCTCAGACAATTCTGCCATCCTACAGAAAATCAGAATGGACGTTTTATTTATTCAGATTGATATTCTTTTGATCATTTTTAACATTCAGTGATAACACTGCTAAGATTTCAGTAATATGTAATATAAAAGAATCTTTTACATTGTACATTTTCCATCTCATTAACTGCTGCTAGTAGAAATGAACTTTGACCTTTTCAGGCATTATTGTCCACATCTTGACTTAAAAATAGAAACCCACAGCTGTGTCTTTTGACTGCAGTATTTTAAGACGGTGTTCTCTGGGAGTCTAAAGTCTTCATTGGTGGTGGATCAGTGTTAAAGAAGGGCTAAGCAAAGTTCTGTTTTTTCCTCTCATGAGCTCCCTCTAAAGACCGCTGTATTGCATTGTATTGCACTGCATTCTATTAGAGGCGGTCCGCGCTGCTGAACATTGCAAGTGCTGTATCTACCGCTACAGGCCACGGTGGCGCATTCTACACCGTTCGTTCGCCGTGTAATGACTCATTTTAGCATCCTAAACAGTATGAAACGGATTAATTAAATGAAAAATGTTGCATAGTGGGCCTTTAAAGCATAATGATCTTTTTGATGTGTATTCCAAATAATTGCACAATAACTCTTCCTTAATTGGTGCATTGGTTTTCTCTCTCTGTGTCGGTTGATCAGGGTATGTGTGTGTGTGTGTGTGTGCACACATATTTTTTCTAAAGGCAGATGTGAAGATGCCTCAAGACCACTTTTTTTCTCTCTCCCAGTAGGTGAGGGTTTTCTTCTCCATGATTAGGTGCCTAGCAGTGCGTTCTTCTGAGCTAATATCACACACATCCTCCCTTGGCACAAAAGAATCCACAGGGTCACGAGGTCTACCAAACCACCTTGGCTGCCCACGCTGACCGCACACTGTCCGAGGGAAGAATGGCATGTGGGCCATCCGTGGAGTTCAATGTCACCTTTTATTAGGGTCGTGTGGAGCTTCCCTCTTCTCCTCTGGGAGTGTGGATGGATGCATAGATCAGTGCTCTCTCGGAAGCCCTCCCTTTCCACCCCCACCTTCATTCCCAAATGTACTTCTCACCTGGCTGTGATACAAGCGTGTGATATTGCTCCTGCCACTTACTGCAGTGCGCACACTGTCTAAAACGCTCTGTTCATGGCTGTAACTGCAGCAGAAAGAAGATGTCCTCTCAGACATCAAAGCCTCCTTAGATCGAAATTGTGAAAAGATATTTGCAGGAGCAAAGCAAAACGGCTAAATTAAAAAGAGAGGTCCGTAAGTATTATCATATTGCGGCTTATTGTGGAGTTATACAAGTGTGTTTGTGTCCACCCCTATTTGGTTCCACCTCTGTTTAGCTCTCCTCAGTTGTTTAGGTTTGTGTCATTCCCACAGGGCGAGTATATGCTTTACAAAGCAATCCTCATATCCGCCTAGAACTTGCTTAGTTGCTTCACACGTATCTGAGGCCAACAGATTGAGAAGTTTCTCGAGCTGTGACAACTCTTAAGATAGAGACTATGAAAAATATATCGGGGTGAGATGAAAACACTTGTGAAACATTCATGGGACGGCTTCTTCTGCCTTGGCATTAATATTCAAATCTGGTTTTGACAGGACAACATTACAAGCGACATATTGCCTCATAATCCATGCAGAGTCCATACACTGCTGTTGTTTGAAAGCTTTATAGGCTTCTTTAGGGCTCTCTTAGAGCACTCAACATTGTCTTAATGCTATCCAACAGAAACAGTATGGTAACGTTACAGTTAGAAAAGTAATTAAAGTAAAAAAAAAAAAAAAAACCACATCACACAGTGGCCTAATATCTGACATTATTGGCATGATAATTATTGTGATGGCATGACTGCATATTCTTCCAAATGAACAGCAATAATTTTAACCATGAAAGTTATAGTTTGTATACTGAACTTCACTGCCACGCACTACCTTGCACATAATAAAACAGACTTTTTACCATCCAAGTTGTGAAGGTGAAAAAGCATTTCTACTTGAGGCCCATTTTTCGTCCCAGAAATATCTCACTAGCATGGGTATTACAGAGAAATGATCATGAAGCTTGATGACTTTCTCAGAGTGTCCAAGGCTTTCTGTTCCTCTTTGTCAAGCTGACAAATGAGGAACCCTGAATCTTTGTCCTTCACCACGTCTGTGTTTTGCTCTCACATTGAAGTTTTTTTTTTTTCCAAATCCTACCAATTTATTCACATAAGATTGAGATTACTGTGATGCATGTTGTCCTCTTGTCATTCTTAGAGGGGAAACAGGAAAGGACTATGTCATGTGTTTGAGTTTTGCAAACGAGTTAGCAAGAGCTACACAAATATCAGCGAAAGTTTTTGCATCCATTCATGTACTCCCACCTCTATTGTTCACCCAGTTAGTAAAAAACACACATACATACATACAGTACATACATACTGTACATAGGCCTACATACATCAACAAATAAAAACATAAATAATGTGTGGAAATGCCTTCCACAAAATTGTTGTAGGTCAGCTATGTTTATTATGTATCACAAATGGCTATGGTAAAATCTAATGTTCAAGATGTTTTTTGATATTGTTTTTGCAGTTTCTATGGAAACCATTGTGATGAAAAGGGAAGTGGGAGTTGGGCTTCGCAAATGTAGTATGATGACCTCATGTATTTGTATATGTGTAATATATACACATTGACATATTACCTTAAAATATCACTAACCTTAGAAAAAATGTTGTACCAGGAATCGGATGCTAAGACCAAATAGCTACTGTGGTAAACATAATTAGTAACAGTCTTGCATGACTTGCGCTGTATAGGGGCAAATGTGCATTTGTTCAAGAGGCACGTCACTACCCTCTAGTGAGACTATTTCCACATTTTTGTTCAACATCTGCTTTCATCACACTATATGAACAAGGCGAGGAGTTTTGGTTCCTTACCTCCACACTGTACTTTGCATAGGATGATGCAACCTTTTCTGTATGAGGTGTGATTTGTATATGATTTCATGAACACTGGTGTTTTGCTGTCTGTTTACACTTCTATGCCACTGTCTGCATGTCCTCATGTGGACACAATACTTAAAAAAAACACATAGTAATGTAATAGAAAAATAATCCATAGTAATGTCGACAAATATTTTGGCAGCAACATGTTTATATTTGTAAATAGTTTATAGGCTCATGTATCCTAAGTTGTCTTGTATGTGTTCTTACACGCAATACATAAGGACAATGGTGAGGATGTCATTTCTGCCTTGCAGTGGGGATCCTGCATCGCTCTGTCGGCAGTTATTTCACGATAATGATGATAATAACTACCTTGCAGATCATTATCCCTTGCTTAATCAATTGTGATATCCTATCACAACAGGAAGTCACCATTCCCAGGGCAGATGCATGTGACTGAGATGAGGGGGGAAGGTTTGTGTTGCATTACACATCCAAAGTAGGCGTTGGCAGGAACTGGCAGCAGGACCAAAGACTCATCAGGCAGTCTGCGTTAATTAAAAGAGACATGACATAATTCCAGAATTACTGTACTGGAGCCATCGCCACCCCCACCTCAGTGATCACACTGTCCACCCACCAGCCACACACGGTCGACGCCTTCGCCTTGCTATCTTAGGGTCGATAGCTTCACCTTGCTGTCTTGGGCCAATGCCTTCAGTTTGCTGTCTTAGGTCAATGCCTTTAGTTTGCTGTCTTAGACTGTCTTAGATTGTTTGCTGTCAATAGAGCCGGCTTTGGTTATTGTATAACTGCATGTTTTACTGCCCCTGAAGACCGTTAGCTGAGCTGAATATTTTGAAGTGGATGACAGGAGCAGCTTCAATAACTAGATTCCATTTTTATTTTCTATATTTATTTATTATATTCTTTTAAGTATTTATTTTAGATGATGTTGCACTGACCAGAGACATCTCTCAATTTCATTGTACCTGTGACAATGACAATAAAGAACATTAGTTAATTCATTCATTCATTCATTCATAGATATCCCTGGCAAGGACCACCCTGCTGAATTGTGTGGATACTGACTCCTAAGTTTGTTGTACTTCTATCTTCATCAGAATGTCGCCCAAACCCGTTGTGTGTGTCGTTCCCTCATGTTTCCTGCCTCTTCACGTCCAGTTCCATCTGTCATGCCCATTAGTCTGCTCTGTCCTCTCGAAGGTGCCGCCAGCAATGTTGGCAGCAGTCACGCTTGTTTTTATGTTCATGTTAAGTCAAGGCAAGTGTCAAGTGTTTTTATTTGTCATTTCAACCCTATACACAGTATAAAGTGAGATGAGCAACGTTCCACCACTGATCTAAGAAAAAAAAAAAAAACACCAACTGGCTGTGGCGTTTTTTTTTTTTTACCACACCGCCATCTTGATGTAGCAGACACTTAACCAACAAAGAATGAGGACCGAACCAAACACATCAGAGGTAGCTCACCCTTACCTATAGTCATTCTGGTGAAACTAAATGGGCCTCTTCCATTTTGTTTGTGTTTAGTTTTTGAAGCTGTTATACCATATATCATAAAACGGTCTTATGTCAGAGTTAGCGGATCATGAGGAGACATTTTGATGTTATAAAAAGTGTCATGTGTTGTGTGTTTACAAAATGCATAACATCACTGACTACACCTCCACCAGTTGCCTGCACCAACAATTATGGCATGGCCATTACCGTGGTGACAGTGATAGTAAACAAAACTTAGTCATACCCTGTCCAACAATGTGACTGGCTACTTTCACTGCAGTTCCAGTTTCTTAACTCAGCCCTCTTTGCATAAACTGTCACTGCTTATAATGTGATAATTATGCATTTTAACTGACATGATGATGTCAGTAGATTTTTTTGATGCAATGTAACAACCTACAACAGGGGAGTGACATCAACAGAAAAATGGGTTAGGTCGCCTGTCTAACTCAAGACAGATGCAGGCTTGTAAAGGTGACATTCTCACTCAACGGTGCATCTGGCCATGGGGAATTTGGCAACGCTTCCCCCTCGCATCAAACCTCACCCACACACATCAGTGTGGCACAGCACAAAATCATCATTACCCTTCTCATGCATAAAAAAAAAACATCCCAGCCACAGCCCAGGGCATCATGCCCCTCAGAACCACAAGCCAAAGACATTTTACAAAGAAATGTTAACTTCTGCTGCTGCTGTTGCTCATATCAAAACTACTGTAAACAGCTACGTAACTTCTGGCTGAGGTCTGTGACTAAATACATAACTGTCACTGCACAGCACCTGCCTCCACTGATGCACTCCTATCCCCTAGCAGTATTCACTTTAAGCTTTCTTCTATGTAGCCTAACTGTTATCCTCGTTTGTAAGTTGCTTTGATAAAAATCGTCTGCTAAATGCATACATGTAAATGTAAATGATGGAGTAATAAGTCATTAAAATCATTGTACTGATGTTTGCTTGCTCCCTAGAAACAATGCAGATAAACCACATTGTACATAGATAAGAGGTGTGTAAGCACACAACACATGTAAAACCGCAGAACACGGTTGCTTTTGTGCAAACCAGATGTCCTTTGAAGCAATCACGACAGAACAATGGATCTGTTGTGGAGCAGTGTGTGTGTGTGCGTGTGTGTGTGTGTTGCTCTGCCACAACAATAGATAGATGGACACGGTGTCTGCCTCCTTGCCACATAAACTCATTTAGGCGTTCCTCTTCATCTCCTTCAATTAGGTGTTCTCGTCCTCAGGCTGGGTCCCCTGTGGGGCTGCCGGATGAATGACATCCATTAGAGGACTGCTGTTGTTTTCATCTCTCTCTCTCTCTCTATCTCTCTCTCTCTCTGTATCTCTCTATCTCCGTCTTTCTCTGTGTCTCTCTTTAACCTCCATTCATTTGCATGCATGGTGCGGAATAAATGAAACTCTAAACTGCTGTGCTTTTTTTCGTGGGAAATTTGCATTCCTATTAGATCCCACCCACTCACTTTAACCAAGCACTCCTCTACGGTTCCACCTCCTCCAGCCGTCTCCCCAGTGCACTTAGGTTCTTCTGTGTTTCCTTTTTTTGGTTAACCAGACAGAACAGACAGCCTCAGCTGTGTGTGTGTGATGTTTGGCGTTTGAAAATAAACTGTGACACTCTGGGGCTGTGATACATGGCAAGTCACGCCTTCATTAGGAGACAGACGGCAATTAGAGGACCAGAGAGAAGGATAGGAAGAAAGAACACTTTTTGTGTGTGAAGAAAGTGTGTGTACTGTATGCTTACTTAATAATCTTTATCATTTACTCCTGGTGAACAAGCTGAGGGGATCAGTGCCCCACTGTATGGCATACAATGTCAGACATTCACAAAGAAAATAGGGACAGGATGTGTCCACAGACTCCTAGTGGCACACACACACACACACACACCACGAAAGAGACAACACAACTGGGTGATATTTGCCTTCATCACCATGACTGTAATTCTGGTGAGAAGAATGTGCATGTGGCTCTTCTGCTACCATCAAGCGTGCTGTAATATCATATTATTATACCTGTGTGTAAGGTGGGATGTACTGAAGAAACTACTGCAGTTTTGAAGGAACTCTACATAGTTAGTCACAACACTTTGGTTGCACATTGTAGATTGTTTTATTATTGTCTTAATTTAAGATTAATGGTTGCTAGGCACCATGTCATTTTTAACCGGTTGAACTAGCTAAACAAGTTGTTTTTTCTGAAACCCACAAACAAAAAACTTGAACTAAGAACTAACTTGAGCTAACAAAATTGCTTCTGGTGGTAGCCTCCTCCACTGGTGGGTGATTGGGTGAATACCATAAGCAGGTGGTGCGTGTAGACCGTGCGCATCACTGTGGGATAGCTCGAAACATATTTCGATTTCTCCGTATGTCCAGTATATGCAGAGAAATTGACAATAAAACTTAAAGAAAAAGAACAGAATTTCTCAATTTTGTAGCACTGATCTGACAGCAGAGGGGCCTGTTATTTACATTTTTGCCCTTGTAAAAATATTTGATTAGTTTGTTTTTAAAATAATTCTTTGTTTTCTTTCTAACCTCCTGTATCTATTCTACTGCTTCTGTTTCTTTTTACAACCTTAGAGCGCTTTGCCAAGACATAATTTATCACTATGACAGCCACATTTGTTTTTCTTGCCCGGATGCCCTGATTCCAACTTAAGCGCCAGTCAAAAGATGCTTCAATCCTCTTATTATTATTATTATTATTATTATTATTATTATTATTATTATCATCCTCTTGGTATTGAATAAATGATTGATTGGATATGAATATGTATAAATATTTTTCCACTGACAGTTTTTTTTGACTGACAGTTGACAGCATTAATGCATTGCATCTACTGTATAGTAAATGCAGATGAAATTATCATGGCTTACAGCATCATATACTGTTTAGTGTATTATGATCAATATCATGGAATCAAAAAATCAAAAGACTTTCCAGCTATGTTATTACTTTATATATATATATATATGTTGTATCTCAACCAGGTGCTAAAGTGGCAGCAGGTATTGCAAGTAGGAGCAGGTAAATGCAGGAGGCATAGTCCTAAAAGAGGTATCTAGTTGGTGCGGGAGGGTTGGGACGGGTAAGGGAGGTCACAGTCAAGGAGTGTTACGCAGGGTGGATTGGCAACTGCAAGCTGATGTGGGAGGAAGGTTGGTGGTCCCTCTGGAAATAGTAACACTAACCTGACGAGGCCTGACATAGTCTATTGGTCAGCCAGCCAAAAGGTTGTATTTTATCGAACTCACTGTACAATGGGAAAGCTCCCTGGAGGAGGCCTATTAAAGGAAAAAGCTTTAAAGGTGCTCTATGAGATGTTGCAGGATTTTAGCACGATTTTATTTTTTATCTCAAATCATAGGCATCTCACCTTGATTGGCTAGCATCTTCCCCCTGAATACAATATGAAATACTCAAACTGTAATACTCAAACGAACACTCAAACAAACCTAAACACAACAAACAACGGCCAACCAATCGACAATAAAGTCTCAAATCTTGTTGCCGATTGATTTGTCATTGTTTATAAGTACACCTCCCCCTATTGCTAGCATTTGTTTGAATACACCACTCAGGTTTGAGTTATTACAGCCACTGTATTGTCTCTATTGCACAAAACTAGGATAAGGGATTAAGCTGGGATATCTTGGTTATCCTGTCTGAATTAACCAGTCATGTATCAGTGTATAACCAAGATATCCCAGCTTAATCCCATATCCTAGTTTTGTGCAATAGGCCCCCGGCCCTGGGTTTTTTCATAGTGTATTCAGGGGGCAGAAAGCTAGCCAATCAAGGGGAGCTGCCTACGATTTGCGCTAAAATCCTGCAACAACTCATAGAGCACCTTTAATATGAAGAGTTGAGAGTGGAAGTAGAACAAAAAGGATGGAAGGCACGATTATGCTCAGTAGAGGTGGGTTGTAGAGGATTTGTAGGCTAGTCTATTATCTTAAGAGGAGCTTGGTGTTGGTGGTGAGAATCTATGTAAAACTGTTAAGGAAAGCAGCAAATGAGATGGATGTTTTCGGCATTGGGAGAAACAATAGAGTTTCTATGCCTGGAGCCCCTACAGAGACAGTGTAGGCGTCTAGCTTTTCCTTTCCTAGGGATGCCTTTACGGTCCCCAAGTGCAGCACACACGCAAACAGCCCTTTAGCTTGAATTAATTCCAGGTTCCCACTTGTGAGACAGCTCCAGACATTGTGTTACGAATTTTAATGTAGCCTGTGGGCAAAAAAGCTCTCTGTTTGCACGCTTCTTCTTGCAGTGAATGAGAACTCACTAGATACGAGAGGTATCTAAAATCAGTGGGTAAGTATTTAACACTAGCAGGTGGCATTAGCCTGCCCGGTAACTTAAGAAGAATTATACTCTTTTTAGGTGCCTTGCTCAAGGGCACTTCAGCCACTTTCCACTGGTCGGGGTTTCAACCGGCAACCCTTCAGTCACCAGTCCGAAGCGCTAACCGGTGGGCCATGGCTGCCCCACTTAACTCTGGGTCACCAGCGGGACAGCTTCAGTGGAGGGTTAAAGCCCTTGAAACACCTGTTGATCCTGAGGTACACTACAGATGAGGTGTCCTAGGGAGTAATTGAATTGAGTTAGTTATAATCTGCTGAATGCATAAATGTAAATGGTCTTTGTCCATAACAGGCAGCAGTCTGCTCAGGGTCCAGGGCCATATACCACTGAAGTCTCCACCTCAATGGCCACAATAGAGACGGCTTTCCTCATAGTCTGTCCGGTGGTCTATCGACATTCTCCTTCACTGAACGACGGTTACTCACTCTTCTCAATAATTATGACCTGTGCTAGCACAGAGGAGAAATAGGTGTGCATACAGTATAATTCATATTCACACAGCGGTTGGAGTTGTAAGATATCCAAATCACAATATATATATACCTGCCGTCTGAACATTCCGTCTGGATCTTGTCCCAAATTCTGAGGCTTTTATTTTTATTTCCTCTTTTATTGTATTTATATATATTGTGATTTAGATATCTTACAATATATTTCGAAAGGCATCTTCTAGCACTCTGGTCTCAATTCCCACACAGTCAGAGACAGAAGCTAACAGCTGTTAGAGGTTACAGTAGCAAATGCTTCTGGGTAGTTTCTGGGTAGTTGTTTTTTTTTCTGTCCAGAGCCACAGCGGGTCTCTCCCAAAGTCTCACAGAGAGATAGATCAAAAAGTGCTTTTGAACATGGAAATTTGCTGTCCACCCTTACAGTTTTTTGTTTTCTACATGCTATAACATAAAAAAATGTACAAAGCTGGGAAGTAATGGTATTGCACTTTTTCCCCTGTGCTTTTGATCTTCTTGTTTATCAGTTTAATAAGCTTCATCAACCCTCAGGGGCACAACTGCAGTATCACAAGGTCAGGGCACCTCCTTTGCCAAGCTGTAATGAAACGCTATGCTCTTTGCTGTGCTGTTCTAGTCTAAAATATGAGCAAAACTTTAGCCCTTTGGTCATGGTAAATGTCTGAACATTCCCAGATTTACTGCCTCTGGGAGGCAAAATGGAGGGCGAGTGTGCTACCCTTTCAACAGTAAAAGATCTTAAATTGATGTGAGAGAATCACAGAATGTGAATAATGTACAGAGGCAAAATCAACAATGCCACAAAATATCAAACTAACTATGCATTTCTTTTGTATCTCCGAATGGCACTGGGAGACTGATTTGTGATGCACATTGACCTGACTGAAGTTATCTTACTACTGTAGCTGAGACAGAAAGCTTCTTAAATGAGCTGCAAATATTCACAGCCAATTCAAAACATATCTCTAAACCTTTTTTTATACACCACCAGAAACGGTTTTTCCTGCCTCTAGTTTTTAATGACCATGCATGTACCAGATTACTTGGAGAAATTGACTCATTCACATTCCTCATCTGTATCATTGCACTTACCAGAAGTAGTAGTCATAGCAACCTTCTTGTCTTTTAAAGCTTACTAGGAAAGATTATGATTTTTAACTACAGAGCTCTCTGAGGTGAGTAACTTAAATGAAGCGCTTATATAAATGAAGCCCACTTATTACTTGAATGGAAAGACATCCTGATGTGTCTGGAACATTTTCGATGGCTTCTGCATGATTAGCAAGTTTTGAAAACTAGGCTACATAACAGATTAATATTTTAATAATATTTTAGTTTATGTCTGTGTATTAAGCAATAGGCGTGCTTGGATTAATTAAAAAAAACTGTTGCCTTGTCAGCATTGGCAGCAGTGTCTCAAGACACAACTGGACACAACTGCCAGAAAACATGTCATGAATCGATGTATTTGTATGTATTTTTTTGGTGTGTTGTATGTGGTAATGGCCTGTATTATGTGTGTCATACATGCACACAGCTTGGGTATATTAAACAGAGAATAAGAACCAGCAACAATCATTTTTGAAGAGCTATGTTGGATAAACATGGTTTCCTAAGGTTCCTTAAAGTCCTCTCTAGAATGCCTTGAACTTGTATATATGTCTTGTTATATCCTGTATGTTACCATAAGTATAATGCCCTAAGCCTACTTGCACCTTTGCTCCTTTTTTTTTTTTTTACTTAACATTACCTTATTGTTTAGAACTGTTTTTGTTGTGCATCTGCACTATTGTTGTCAACGTCTACGCATGGGACAAGTGTGAAACGTAATTTCGATTCCTTTGTATGTCAAGTACATGTGTACAAATTGACAAATAAAACTGACTTTCACTTTGACTTTGTATCAAATGAAAACAGGATACTGCACAGCAGCTGTGGTGTCGTATCTTCCAGGACAGAAACAGAAATCTAAATCCTGCATATTAAATGTGTTTAAGGATTCCGACTCTTGCCGCTTGAATAGGCCTTTAGACGTTCAAACCTTTCCCAGAATATCCCTTTTGTTTCCACCGTTGAGCTGGTAGCTCTGATTGAGAGCTCAGTGACGACAAAAGCGAGCCAGACAAATGGGCGCATCTGTGAGGTGGTGACTTGCCAAATATTCTCATTACAGGACAGAGGGCAGAGGAGAGAAGGAGCAGGTGGATCATCTGGCCTCAGACGCTCGGCTGCTCTGCCTCTTTGAAAGGCTTTTACTAAGATTCATGTCTGGACTCTTATTTTGGATGACTAACAACACACACACACCATACGGTTCATCTTCAAAACTTAATGGCTATAATGGATTATAACTCATGCTGTGGATAAGGACATTAGCCTATTGCTCAAAGATGCAACCAGATGGAATTACACTCATATTTAGCATTGACCTCTTATTGTGGCTGGCTACATATTACATCTCTATGAATTAATTAACACATTAGTTAGCATAATGCTTTAGTGCAAGTCTTGTTGTTTTGTTTTTATTTCTGAAAGAAAGACACTAAATGACTTGACATTTTGAACGTAAAATTTTAGAGAAAAGGACAGTCACTCACGCATGCAGCAAGAGTGGCATTGAATCAAATTCATTTCAATATTATTATTATTATTATTATATGTCCTAAAAAAGGCAAATTGTGTTACAGCACAGACAGACATAAGCCACTAGCCTGGGCCCGCCCATACTTCCTGTGACGGTACATTCAATTTCGCGAGCAAGTCAGTCTGGCCAGGCTGCCGTTTTAGAGGAATTATTTTTCCCAAATCTGTGGGCACCAATGAGAAACGAGCTTACGCATACGTCATCGAAATGAGTGGTCTGATTGGTTGTAGATTCGTCAAGTAGTGTACAGAGGCATCTGATGGACGCAGGTTAAGCTCGCCTCCCAGAAGACGTTTAGTAATGTAGGATGGCCAGACTAAGCTCCCATGAGCTTTGTCGCGCAAGCCAGGCTAATAAGCCACAACACTACAGATATCAATACAAACTGACATCACATTACAGACACATTCACTTACAGACACCTTCACATACAGACACACAGATACATTCACATACAGACACATTCACATACACACCACTGGTCATCTGCATCAATAAAAATAGCAATAGCAATAAATAAGAAAAATAAATAGATTATAGTAGCAATATCAGCCGTTTTGGGGGTGCCAGTTAATGCCAGTCTGTGATTTTGTCTTTGATTCTGACAGTAACAAAAACGGATAGAGTGACACATTTGAGAACTAGAATGATCATTCCAATCTAATCTCTGACAGAATTGTCATTAACATGAACCATTGTGCATGAAATATGCAGTTTATGAGCTCAGTTGACACATAATGGGACTTTAACAGTTGAGTCTCATTCAGACTCTAACTAATGAGTTCTGTCTTTGTGATTGTTCTGTAAAATTCACTTTGCAGTCAGAGACTTGTATCACAACTTCGCAGAAGCAAAGAGGTCACAAATCAAATCGAGTTAATGACAGTGCTGGGGGAAAAACGCAGAATGCATTTACTATACATATCAGTAACAGTAAAGTGCTCCAGACATGCGCGTCGACTTTGGGTTATCTATTAGCTTTGGGTTATCTATTAGCTAAGTTCTTTTTGTCTCAGTGGGTAGCCTACTGGTTTGTGCCTGACTGCTGGTGTGCCTCTCCCCCTAACCTGGCCTGGCATTGCAACCTTGTTTTTTTTTCAGTTGTATTTGTCAATTTCTTCACATGTATTTGACATACAAAGGAATCGAAATTACGTTTCACACTTGTCCCATGTGTAGACGTTGACAACAATAAAGTGCAGATGCACAACAAAGTCTCTGTTCCCGTTACGCATGGAGTCCAACACACTCTCACACAGACCTCAAGTGCCTCCATTTAGGGAGTGACAGCACCTGTCTCACCTGTTTAGTTGGAGTTATGCGACTCAGTTCTCAGGGCCCACTGGACTCCTGATTGTTTATAAAAACAAAAGACTGCAAAGAAAAAGAGAGGAAGGGAGAAAGTGTGTCTATGTTGTCTATATTGTGTGTCCAGAAGTTGGAGAAAGTCCAGGTGGGTTTGAGAGAGAGAGATAGAGAGAGAGAGAGACAGTTCTGAGACCTGCTCTATGGAAAGCAATTAAATTCACAGTACACTGTATACACTGGATTTATTAAACTAAGGCAAGTAATTACATTTTTGTTTAGATTCAGGCAGTTTCTTATCCTAAAGCAGTGTTTCTTAACCTTGTTGGAAGTACCAACCCCCACCAGTTTCATATGCGCATTTACCGAACCCTCTTTAGTGAAAAATATTATTATTTTTATTATTATTACATTTAAAGAAAAAGGGAAGTACCCCTGCATCACACTGCAGCGTGTGATCTTTTTTCCCCTCTGTTCGAATGCAGGCTTTCTTCCTTGCTATTGACTGAAGTCAAACAAAAACAATCCACTGAGAATATGTTTCTGGTTGGTTTCCCAGCAGCCTGAGCTTCTCTTGTGTGTCCCAGATTGTCTCTCCCCTGGTGTTGCGTTACATAATGGCAGGCATCAGACCTGGGCAAGCGCCGCTGAGGCGTGATCTGATCTCCACTCAAGGAGCAGTCGACCTTCGGATGCTGGGTGGAAGGGGTTGAGCCATTGGGGCTGGGGAGATGGGCACCGGAGGAGATTTCCGCGAGGCTGATTGTCTCTCCAGGGACACAGGGGCTGAGAGCCAGAAATGGAGGCCAGACACGAGGAGAGTTCGATCATCACCAAGCCTCCACACGGAGGGGAACCAGGGTTGTATAAGGCTCTTAACTTCACACAGAAAAACACTCACAAACCCCACTGAAGATGCTCTTTCTGTTGAGTGGTAAACATTTCTTCAATAACACCCTCTCCCCGTGCCATTTAATCAACAGTAAAAAATAAAAATAAAAAATACTCTTGGAGTGAATGATCAAAGCCCCAGTGTGCCGTCAGTAATCAAGCTCAAGGTTTGAAAATCTACATGAGCAACCAAAAACTGGCCTCAAAAATGTTTTGTTGTCGTCAGTTAATTACATTACAATTTGGTTGTTTTGATCACTCTTCCACTCAAGTATTGCCTTGAATGTCATATGTGGTTACAAACAAAATAGCGTCATGACTTCAAATGACATATAATATATGCTGTAGTTTGGTTTTAAGCTTGAAATAAATTAACATGCCATAAGTCATCTGCTTTTGTCTTCTGCCCCTCAAGCAAATTACAAAATGGTGATTATAGATTGAAAATAATACACATTTCCTATCAAGACATTTTGAGAAAATAATGTTTAATAGAGTATAATGTTTAATTGATTTGTTGTTTTGTCATTTCAACATCCATAGATGCATCTATCCTCTCAGAAGGAACTTAGGAAACATAATAGTATGTCTCAATTTTGTGTGTTGTTGACAAACTTGTGCATGTTGTGAGTATGTGTGTTTAATTATGCTGTAGGTAACTACAGTACTGAGTGTGTGCATGCCAGCATTCCACTAATTAATGCGTCATAGAGGTGACTCAGCAACTTCAATCCTTCAGGAGATGTCACAGAATGACACACACACAGACACACACACACAGACACACACACACTTTTGATGTATTAAAAGTACATTTGATCAAGAACAAAATATTCTGAATAGGCCAGCATATAACATTTAAATAAAAAACATTAACACACAGACACTCACTCACACACACACACACACACACACACACAAAGCACCCAAAAACCTGGAGGATCTCCAATGTACTCTTCACTTCTGAGTTCTGAGCAGAGCAGAAAATCAAGCCCAGAGAGAACTATCACACACACACACACACACAGACCTAAAATATGCCAACCTGAACACACAAAGCTTATTTGCATATTCTAACCAGCCATCTCTCTATTTCTTATAGCAGAAAGGAGAAGCTCATCCAGGCATCCAAGTCAAAAAATGTGATTCTAGTTTAGAATCCTTAAATGAAACATTCCTGAGGTAAAGGCAGCACATTTCTTGTAAACCAGGTCACATGTCCGAGGATTCCCCTTGATATTTACAGCCGTCTCCAGCCTTATTTGTACCCTTGTGGCCTATATGATTTCAGATTTTCATTATGTTGTTGCAGAAACGCTGTCTTCCAGGAATGTACTCTTGGGAGAGGAATCCTGTTGCTGATGTTTTATATCTTTAGGTTTTAGCTGTTGCATGCTGAGGCAACATCATTGCATTCTCTCCTCTTTCCTTGTATTTATTCCTGACTCAAAAGTAAAATACTTGGGCTTGACTTGTCTCAGCCCACTCTAGGAGGAGAAACACTCACTATTTAAATTCTTTCTTTAATTTGAAACTGATTTTTTGTGTGTTACTAGTTACAAAAAAAAACATTATTAAAATCAATTTAAGTATCGATCACAGAGTGAAGACAAAAGAAAGAAGCAGTATGCAATCATAATGGAAATTTGGTACAATGTAGACCAAACATTTAGTCTGTACGTTTAATTTTCCTGTGCACCCATCAGTTGGCTGGCAGTTTGCAAACTCGGTCTACATGTTCCAAATGTTGTCATTCCAATACTAACTCTAATAACTCTAACTCTAGCACTTTGTACTCTTAATAAAACATGGACCTGACCTGATTGACTCTATTGGTCTGATTGACTCACTGCATATGATGACATGACTTCCGACATATGCAACTGAAGATATGAGATCACCTCACAGAGAGAGCTTTATTCTCTCCATCCATGTAGTTCACTCCATCGGCAGGCCCATAAAGAATGCCTGGCCATCTAGTCCAACTCACTCTTAGTGCTTCTCACACCAAGCTAATTGCAATGCACGGGAGCAGCTGTGTGCTGGGGAGCACACTGAAACATGTGCAAAAACCCAACGTTTAGTAAATGAAGTCGTAAATTGAGGAGGTGGCTGGTGATCTCATAGACTTTGCCACTGGGGTCAACAGCATGAAGCCTAGTGCATCTTTCCCATTACGGATGCAACAACTGTCTGCTTGGCAGGGCAGAGCCAGCTTATCCTTCCCTGTGATTGGCATCATTATAAGGCACCTGCATTAGGATCAACTGTTAAAATCAAATCAACTGGTGTGTAGTCAACTTAAGTCACAGTTGTCTAGAAATACTGTGTTCAATCTATACTATCTGCATTTAATATCTATGATGTTGTAAGGAAAGAGGTAGACGTTTATGTACTTCTGCATTACATGTAGATGTGTCATCCAACAGTTATTATCCAACAATACAAATGACAGTGAGACTGACTATCATGGAACATGAGACTGACTATCAAAGAATGCAATGCACATAGCCTGCTTTAACACAAACCAATTCAATTCATTAATATTAATACAGCAGGTTGACCTTTTACAACAGTATTGTCCCATGGTGCTTTATGGCAAAGTGCAACCCAGCAACAGGGGCAACGGAAAACTCCCCTGGGTTAGTTTGTCTAGGAAACCCTGGCCCAGATCCATGGCTCAGAATCCAGAATGTTTGTTCATACATGTCACTGCATACTGTATATATCAATGCAAATATGTCATTGCATTCTGGTGGCAAGGTTAGTGCTCTATACGCAAGCATGATCCGCTTCTCTTTAAATTTCTCTGCCTGCGCACTGCTAATGTGCTGCACTGTGTTTCAGTGTGGGCACGGCTAGCTAATAACCAGCTCCTGAGGTACCCACCCACACAGATGCCAGAGCCTTAATGATGGCCGGGTCTGAGCCCAGGCCTCTGAAGATTAATTGTGTTTACCAGGGAGCTGTTGCTATGAAAGCAATATATCACCCCTCATCCCTTTCTGTCATTCCATTTACATGACACTCGGCACACCGCTACGCACACGGCACACCACACATGCACGCCCATGTGCATGATGTGTTGCATATGACACGCTTTTGCAAAAGGATGACAAACACATCCTATTCAGAGTGACATCTCAAAGTACAGTACCCAGTCATTTCATACTGTTTGTGAGTGTGTGTGTTTATGAGTAGTCAATCGACATCATTGTTATAGCTTACAGTAAAATAAAGTTTCCCTTTAGTCTAGCTGATAATTTGCATCCGTGCAGACTTCATTTATACACAGAGGCAAAATGGATCCTGAGAGACGGCAGGGAAACCACAGATGAAAAATAGATGAACTTAAGTCAAGCCAAGCCAATTGTTCTTGTAAATTGATGCTGAGAACAAGACCAGCTGGGCAGTCTCTGGTTATGGCCCTTTCACATCTCCCTCATTATCTACATGTATATGAACCACATCAGTGTTACCACGTTATGGTACATTTGAACAGTTTAATTTAAAAGCCATATTCCGTGTCATTATATTTGTAATGGGCTAATGGCGTAACATTGTGGAATATTAATGGCTTTTATATGGCGCCTGATCACGTTATGTTGCTCTACTGAGGCCAGTGACCATGCTTAATCTACATATTAAAATGGTCTTGTGGCTTTACAGCAGAGTCATTCATCTATCAGTCATGCATTTGTTTTATGAACCTCCTACTGTAGTCCTGGCTGCGAATATTTGGTAGAGCTGGGGACAAGTAATTTCTGAGTCTGCATATTGCACCTGCATGTAGGCTACAGTATCTTATACAGAGTACATTAGAATCAGTTGTATTAAAAGGTTTTAAAAGTTTTGTATCCCTTTCTTAAATGAATTAAATCTTTAGTCAGAAGTCTGAAAAACTTTGGGCCTTCTTCTATGTCAGGCTAATACCATTAATCCAACCGCTGTGTAGCTTCTATTATCTACAAACAAACAGATCTGGTTAACCAGGCTAGGCTCATTAGTCTGGCCGTCCTACATTACTAAACGTCTTCTGGGAGGCGGGCTTAACCAGCGTCCATCAGATGCCTCTATACTACTTGACGAATCTACAACCAATCAGACCACTCATTCCGATGACGTAAGCTCGTTTCTCATTGGTTCCCACAGATTTGGGAAAAATAATTCCTCTAAAAGGCAGCCTGGCCAGACTGACTTGCTCGCAAAATTGAATGTAGCGTCACAGGAAGTATGGGCGGGCCTAGATCTACAGTGATATATGCTCCAAAATTAAGTCAAAACTGTGATATCCTTCAGATTTTAAAGGACCAAGCTGGAATCATTCCAGAGCTGACTACAGGATATTGGTGTCTTCAATAAGACGAAATATAAAAAAATACATAACCACACTTTATGCAAAACTAAAGGTCAGGTTTTGCATTAAAGAATTACATTAGCCTATAGATTAACATAATAGCCTCGCAACATAGGCTCGTCATGAAATAGCACCACTGCTGAGACCACGGAGAAACATACTGTGGACCACTGTTCCCGTAACATATCAATTCTACCTGGGTTTCAATGTCACTCTTTCACCCATTGTGTCAAGATCTAGCTGGCTAATCTTTGACATATAATTGCTGAGGTTTCCAAAAATGAAGAAAACGGCAATGGCTCTGAGCATTTCACAGCAGCATGTTCATAGGCCTACATGTAGGCTACTCTGATCTCTAGAAAGGCACAATTTTTATCTCTTTGCGACATGTTTGCAGAGTTATTGCATTGTGAGAATACTGTATTAAAAAGTGTAATGCGATGACAAAACGTGGGCTTTCCCAACAACATTTTTGGAAATTAGCCTACATGCGACACAAACCATGCCTTTGACGGAAGATTGGGTCGGCTGGCAAGGCTGTTGCGTCCTCCCTTCGCCCCCCTTAGCTCATTCACTCCCCCCTCTCCAGTTGCTCGCTCTTTCGCTCCCGGTAGTCGTCTGTTCTACATACAGTCATCTAGCCATCATGCGAGAGCCATGAGGACAGTCTGACGCCGAGGACAAAAGGTTGCATTGGAACAGAGAATTCGTTTTAATGACACCGGTCAGACTCATTCGACATTCTTCTCCGTTTTAATTCGTCCCGTGGTGTCCGGAGCGCAAATCACCATGGATTTGTCATTTATGGCTGCGCAGGTAAGATGAGTCTATTCTCAATGTTGTCTGGAAGCATTTGACGTGTTCTCAGACAACTTTTATTTAAAGGTATGTTTCGAATTTGAAACAAAATGCAAAGTATAGGCTACAACTCATGACAGACCGTCTTAATATAACCATTGTATCAAGGAGAAAAGACTCGTCAGTTTCTGAACTTGATCGTCAATGTAAGTGATGTATTTGTTGAAATTAGAGTGTACAATATCAAGCTTTCAGCTTTCTAACGTGCAACTGTTATATTGTTTACTTCATTATTCATCGACAAGAGATGGCTTTGCGTTCCTCTACAGGTGAAATTGTTTGACTTATACCATCGCCGGAATGGCATCAAAAGCGCTCAATTTCAGGCGCGCACACTTACACGTCTGGATGGGATACTTTAACGTCCACACTAACACACACGCAGAAACAGCCTTCACACATGCATGTTTTAGGATAAATAAACAGAGAACATGATGAAAAGCAAGCTTAATAGCATACTATACCTGTTCTTTGTGTTAATCAATTTATGTCTCCCACGTTTCTATGGGATATTGTTGGGATATTGGATCAATTAGATTCCTTCAAATGTAGTTACAGTAGAACTGATCTTGATTTAATCAGTGGTTGTCCAGGTCCACTATGACAATGTCATCATGTTTGGATAGACAAATACAAAGTATAAACAGCTAATTCCTTGCACTGGATGGGAAAAGCTGGATAGATACATTTCATTTAGTTTAAAATTAATATTCTTGTTTTTACAAATGTAGCTTTAACAGTGCTTTCATTTTGATGATGTATTCCTAAAATTAACTGTTCGATAATGTGATTGATGTACTACTTTGAAAGGTATCTTCTTCCACTTCATGACCCTCTGTATTAAGATGTCATAGAGTAATGGAGGGGAAAATACCTCAGTGGGAATTCTGTTGAGTTTCCCAAAAGGAAGTTACATTTCAGCTAACATTCTTTCTTGTTGGTTGTTCATTTGGATCCCATGAACAGCATCCTAATTATGCCATGTCCAAATGTCACCTGCATATCATTTGAATATTTCTTCCCGAATTGAGGGCCTTGTGCAAATAACATGACCTACCATGAATCTGTAATGACATCTGTATTAGCTTTTGGAAATGCTCCTGTGCAGGCTGTAGCCTGCTGAATCATATGCTGAGTGTGGCCATTTGTTTAACTTAGTAGTTGTTTTTAGAATTTGTCCCAGCTACCCATCTTGTGGGTCCCGAGCATTGTCATCTGTAGTTTTTCATCGCTTCATTGTTTTCTCACAGCAAAGGCAGTTCAACCCTTTTTGTTTCGAAGAATTGCTTCTTACACTGTGAATTCGGGCCATAGCTATTCAATTAAAGCACACACAGTCTGTCGCATTGCTAAGTCAACGGGGGTATTTCAGAGGAAAAAAGCCTCTTTTGTCTCACTCACAATAGAGAGGCAGGTAGAGTTTGCTACATGTTGCTATCTCCTCTCTTCAATGGACAGCTGATATAGTTATCTCCTTGGTTTAGAACATGTCTGTCTCCAGCTGAAGTGTAATGTCTGCTCCACTTAAGACTGTTTTCCTTCTCGTTTTCCTCTTTCTCTCTCTTTCTGACTCTTTCTTTCTCTCTCTCTCCCTCTCTCCTCTTCGTCTTCACCTCTCTCTTCCGCCCCATGTCTCTTCCTGTCTGTGTCTGGCCACTTGTCTGAGCAATTTAACTGGCTGGCGACGACTGAGTTTCTCCCCAGCTGCAAACACCTTGGAGGAGAGTGTGTGTAGAGATCAAAGGGCAGAGAGAGGGAGAGTTGACACCACTCCACTCGCCAGCTCGAGCCAGCTCTCCATTAGTCTCTGTCAGTGTCATCTCTTCTGTGCTGTCTGTATTACTTTCTCTCTTTCTCTTACTGACACACTCTCTCTCTTTCTCTCTCTTCTTTTAGCCTCTCATCTCCTTATTATTTTCTTGTTTTCTACTTTTCTCTGCTGACTGCTTCTTTCATTTAACCTGTCTTTGTTTTCTTTTGGCTTTCTTCTTTCTTTCTCTTTTTCTTTCTGTCTTTCTTTTAGTCTCCTAGCTGTATTTCTCTCTTTCTCTCTGTCTCCTCTGTGTTCTCTCCGGCAGACAGACAGACAGAGGGCTTCTACTTTAGTATTAATACCAGAGGCCAACTTCAGACATGCCTGCCAGTGGATCTGCGTGGCAGGCTGAGGTGTCTCCGAGAACTAAGAATAGGTGCCCCCGCCCCCGCCCCCACACACACACACACACACACACACCCTCAACCAATGTATGACACCTGCACGCATTACTACCTGGTCCGGTTCCAGTCGTCTCACAGGGGAAAGGCCTGAAGGTTAAAAGGGGGTCCAAAGTCTTGGCTTCCATCATTTGATCTCCGGTGTTTGAGCGTTCACCCTGTCTGCATATCTAAATCTTAGTTCACAGCTAAGTTCTTGGCTGAGAGCTAGCACTTCTCTGTAAAGCCCTCGTTGTAATGAGCCATAGTTCATTGCCGAATGACCCCCTCCGAACATGATGTCTCCAAAATTTCTTTCATCTTATCCTTGATTTCGTGCCCTTCATGCAAATGAATCTGCAGCTTTATTCTTTGTGACGGATGATGACGGATGGCGAGGGGTGGCTATGGTTTTTCATAATGGCCCTGATTACGGCGGAGATTTCCATGATTGCTCCCGGACTCGTCCCGTTTATCTCTCGCTGCAGATAGCGATGCTGCTTCTTCTATCTCTAATTTAATTTCGCTGTTCCGCACAACTGGTGCTGACTGGAGCTTCTATGTAACTTCTTGAGTTTTTTTTTTTTTTTTTGGTTTGATGCCTCTCAAGGTTCTTCAATCAGGTCAAGAGACTAGACACTGGTATATGCTCAACATGGCTTATTGCTGTTCCAAGTAAAATGTGTAAAAGGCAGGGGTGTGTGTACAGGGCAATCGGGGCAGGGTTGTGTGTGTGTGTGTGGGGGGGGGGACATGAAGTTCTGGTCACACAACTGAAAAGGTCTTTTTGTATTATTTACTGTTATTTATATTCATTTATTTAAATTTTATTTTGGCAGGGGTGCCTGGTTTGGTTCTCTGTGAAATCAGGTGGTGAGGTGTCTGCTCTGCCTGGCTATGACCTAAGAGATCCTGTCACATTCAGAAAAGTTTGTTTTTTCGATGTTTCACTGTGAATCGCTTCAGTTTTGATGAATGCTAAAATATGCTGCCATTGCATGAAATAGAGCACACATGTGAAGACATGCACCACTGGAGCCTACAGTCTGGTTTTATATTATTCATCGTTGCACTCTGCAGTGTTTGAACTTGAATAGGGGACTTCCAAGCTCGATATGAAATGGTTCAGTGCATTAATATTGCCCCTTTTTCAGAGCCCGTACCAGCTCTTTTCTACCGGTGTGCAGTGGCCCTAGAAAGGGCACCATTTTTCTAACAGCTTTTTAGCAGGGAGTGAAATTAGCCCACTCGTCAGCAGTTGTCGGCTCATTCCTCCTTCCTTTTATTAACACCATTCTCTGCTTCCTCTTGCAGTGTGTCTAATTAGAGCGCAGGCTAGCAATCAGCTGGGCACTAGCACACGCCCAGCCGCCACCACCCACCCACAGGTAAGGGCAACAGTACAGGTGCCAGCAAGTGTCAGTCAGACTGACCAGACCACAGCTGGGGCCTGGGGGAAAAGCCCTTTTAGAAACTGGAGCCTGAGCGTTTGGGCTGAGGGTGGTCTGCTCATACAGACTTTTCTGTGCATCGGTGGATTGCTGGGGCAGGCGGTTGTTTATTTCTCAGTGACGGGAAATGGGAGATTGGTGAAGCAACTTCCATTTGGGTCCATTTGGGTACCAGACAAGCAGATCAGTAATTTAGTGTATTTTTTTATATATATCCTGTTTTGCGAGATTGTTTTCTCCCTAAATCCTTTACCTACCTATGTGTGTGTCTTAAGGAAGATATTGAGAGGAAATTGGAGTAAGTAAGGGAATTTCTTCACTTATAATATAATTTGGAGCACCGGTTTATATATATATCTCCTGCTGATTGTGAGATTATGTTGCTGACCTGCAACCCACACCAAGAAGCAATCTCCCACAATGCCTTTTTATCCGCTTATGTGTATTTGTCATTACGCACCATTGGCAGCGTGCAATTGATGGTTGTGTGGAGAAGCCCTCACAGAGTAAACAGCATCATCGGCCAGGTTTGGAGAAAATGACTGTGTGAATTGTCCTATTGGGACAGAGGTGTGTTTGAAGGGCCTACCCCAGTAATTCGGTTCGCTTCGGTTGTATTCGGGTATCTCAATTCCTTGTCCATTTGTTTGCTCCTTTCTAAGTCCCATATGAACCAACGCTATTCTGTAGGTGGCAAATGATCAAAACGATGGTCTCGCTGTTTTGGGCCTGGTCCCACAAGTGGCATATAAGTGCCAGATCAGAATGTAATTATATTTGGTGGTGGATTGAAAGCCTCTGGCCAAAGAGTCTTCGATATTGGACGCAGCAAATGGATGATATGAGCTGGCCAGACAGTGCCCTTTGGACGTTTTGGAGTGGGAGGGGGTGGTTTTAGCGGAACAATGAAAACAGCAGTTGGCCATCTGAGAGATCTGGGTTGTCTTCAGAAATGAGCATGCCTGTGGCATGGTGACCATTTCAGTCTCAAAATGTCAGTAGCACTGTAATATTATTAATATGATATTCTGGCGACAGCAGCAAAAAAGAAACTGAAATGGTAAAGGAACGTATCGTCTGTCATATCAGCAGATATTGTGTTTTACTTAAACGACAAGCAGAAGACATTTCTTTGGATTACTGCAGTTACAATCTAGCGTGATAGAATGGCGAGCCCATTTTGGCATTGCTTGTTATGGCTGTCTGATTGCTGATGGGTTTGGGGGCAGTGGATGGCATCGGTGAGGGGGGGGGGGGGGGGGGGGTCGGTGTGGTTTGGACTGGGCAAGTGATGGAATGGAATGAGGTTAGGGGGTTTGTTCTGAGAGAATGGAATGAAATGGAAATGACAGTGCTTTGTGGGGGACACCACCAATGCTGTCACTGAAGAATGAGTCATATTCTGTCGCCAAGGGATGCCTTCATCTCTCTCTCTCTCTCTCTTTCTCTCTCTCTGCTCCTCCATTTGTGCACAGAGGAAAGCATGACTTAATGGCCTTTGTGGGCAACTAATATTCCCTTCTGTCTGCATTCTGGCTCTGGATCGCATTCAGATGAATGCTTACCACCCCTCTTCATGCACCATCTCATTTACTCGCTCAACTGAGGTAGATGAGGTGAGACGCTATTTCGGTGAGCCGGGTAGGTTGTAATCTCTGCTACAACCCGCTGATAACAGGGAACAGGGTGCTGGGGGTTTTTATTACTGGGTAACATCTATCTTACAGTCCCAATCCCTCCTCAGGCCTTTCCCACCATATCATTTGTATTCAGTAGATGGCCGGTGAGCACTGTTCAGATGCTCGTAAAGTGGATCACTGATTAAACCCTATAGCTACTCATGTAATTATAGTTTGTTTCCCTTTCTCTGTTATTTAAAGATTCAGGGCTTTTATACGGGGCTTTTTTTGTACACTTCAAGCACTTTGAGGGTTATTCCTCCTGGTACCTGGTATCTGTTGGTACCTGGATTTTTCAAAACTGCTTTGGCCAGATTTTATCTGTGCGGTGCAAATATTAAAATGTATCATAAACAGAAGGGCTGGCCATGGTTTATATGTAAGGATCAACTTTTCCTCTCTGATCCAGCCAACTTTGTTGTAAATCTTTTTCAAATAAACTATGTCTTTTCATGAATTTGAACCACTGTGCTAATTTTGAGAATATGGTGCCGTCACAATAAAAGTAAGTAACGGCAACGGTAAGGACGGCATCTTGATTGGACACCTGAAACCTGAAATTTTTAATTTACCTTGCCTTATGGCTCGTAATATAAGATGGCCAATAAGTAGAAATAATTAACCTACACCCAACACATTCAGCACATGCATGCCAAGGTGATATATTCCCCCGTATATTAAGGTGGAAAAAGCTACTGTTGGACATTTGGGTAACTTAATTTTCAGCGTTGTTGGTGTAGTTAGGCAAATGGCGGCTATGCAAGAGTATAAGCTGTAACCAGTACAGAGATTTTAGTAGCATAATGTGAGGGGTCTTTAACCCCTCAGTCATACTAGCGACCAGCAACAGCTACTAGCGACAGCTTTCCATTCATTTTCAATGAGAGTGACATTTCATAGCGACAAGTGACAAGTCGCCAGGTAGGCGGGGTCAAATAGAAGAAAAGTCTATTCTATGCAAATGTTGAGCAATGCGACTCGGCGATAGCCAATCCAGTTGAAGGTTCTGATGACAAGGGTGTTGCGTAGAATTTGGTTTAGTCGAGTCGGTTCAAACAATCCAAGATGGCGGAATTCGTCACAGAATAACTGAATTTTTAATAAATATAATTAGTTTGATGTTGTGTCTCGTTTTTTTGTAAAAGTAGTTGTTTTTTGTAGTAGTAGTTTTTTGTAAAAGCTTTTTGCCAAATTCCCCTACCTGCCCACAGGAAACTATTTCACCTCTGGAAGAGGCAGAGCAGACAATTCTGATAGGATGATTCTACACAGATTTTATCAATAGATAAAATAGGCAGAGAAGCCAAAAAGGCGTGGACTGACTCTGGCCTCCATCAGCTACGTTACTCAGAACGGGGTTGTGCAGCTCTATAGCGCTTTCGTTCGCAGACTGAAATGCGGTTGATTTTGCATTTAAAAACGTTACTTGTGTCATAGTTATGGTTGAAAATACAATGCACATTATCAACAAAGGTGACATGTTTAAATTGATTTGGTGTTTTATAATCATTATGATTCCTCCCGTGCACTTCTGTTAATTCTGAGTAAGCCTGGATCCCCCTGGCTTTTATTACAAGTCGCTCCTGGTGTACAGTCAATCTGGTACCATGTATAGAAAAAAAACAGTCATATGCTCTTGAGGAGCAGTTAAAGCTGCTCCAACCATTACAGTTTTAATTTTAGTCTACTGTGTTGGTCTATACTCTTTATTATCTCCAGTGGTAGTAGACTTTACAGTACTTGGATCTGATGTTAAAGTTTAAAACTTTAAAAGTTTAAAAACAATGCATGGTTGTTGAATGAAAATAGAAGCTGATACTGTAATAAACTAAGAATCAGGGAGGCCCATCCTCTAAACCAAAAAACAAATCAGGTGCTTTACTGAAAGCCACAAGGGTAAATAAAATATTAGACCTAGACCATTCACATACAGTACCAGATGAGTGAAATAAACTTAATTAACTCACAATAGGTCGAAGTGTAGCTGACACAAGATTAACTAAAAGAAAACTAAATGCTAAAAGAGAGCTAATGCCCAACAGATGGACAGCTACTGTACAAGTATACTGTCAAAATAAATAAACAGCCAAACGGCAGCAGAAAACAAGATGGTCAGAGACTGATTTCATAGACTGTACGGTACTGTAATCACATCCTGGAGCGAGGCAGCCAAGCACATTCAGGTGATTCCCATGCTCTACCACACACGAACTCCAACACAGATCTCTCTCTCACTCTCTCTCTTTCTCTCTCTCTCTCTCACACACACACACACACACGTAAAGTGGATCACTGATTAAACCCTATAGCTACTCATGTAATTATAGTTTGTTTCCCTTTCTCTGTTATTTAAAGATTCAGGGCTTTTATACGGGGCTTTTCTTGTACACTTCAAGCACTTTGAGGGTTATTCCATGGCTCTACAGCTACAACATCCAAAACAGGTTGTGCATCAAAGCCAGGTCACCTGATGAGACGAGCTCTGAAAGCCTCACCTCAGTTGGAAGAAAGCCTGCCCCTGTAGATCCGCTCATCTGCAAAGCAAATCTCATCTGCAAAGCTCTCATCATGGGAGCAAAGAACCCCTAAATGCAGAGATACTCCGTGCAGTTCTGTCTTTGGCTCTGAAACAGAAGATTGGAAAGATATCATTTCATGATTAGATAATGATAAAGAAGACAATTGAACTTGATTATTTTTTTGGACATTTCCTGTAATAGCACTCTGTAATAGCAGTTGCCAGCAGAAAGTATTTGTAGAGGAATGGAATGAAATGATTTCAAATGGACTCGAATTATTTCTTTATGTTTGCATAGTCAAATAAATCCTAGAGTGCCATTGTGATGGAAACAGTGGTGCTATTATCCCCAGCATAATTAACATGGGGTCATGGACTTGAGCAGTGCTAAGGACGTCAGTTGCGTATAGTTTGTGCTGTGAGAACTCCAGTGAAAATGTCCGACGCTGCCAGTGTGTGCTTTGTCTCATGGCAAACTGTTGCAGCAAGGAAATCTGTAACTCTTACATAATTGCTGTTGCTTCTCCCTGTAGGCGAGTGGTTGATTATACAGCACCTTCATGACTCATACATGGATGCATTCCTGCAGCAAAGAAAAACGGAAGAGAGTAGCACAGTTTTGCCTGCCTGGTCCTACTCTGCGGTTTTGAGCACTGTTAGGGCTCCTTGCTAAGCAAACATAAAATCAACCAACCAGCTCTCTTTCTCTCTCTCTCTCTGTCTCTGTCTATCTCTCTCTTTCCCATCCGTATTTCCCATTGATGTGCAGTGGGGTCTGTAATAGATGCTGGTGGCAAATGGCGATGCCTTTGTATCTTTTCAAAGGTTCATGCCACTCACATGCAGGATTCTAGCTTTTAGCTTTTGTTCTCTTGTTGTTCCGTCGTTGATCTCTAAAATACGTGGCAGGATAAACAGCAAGGACAACAAAAAGTCAAAATATAAAATGAGAATATGATTGCTCTCTAAAAAAAAACATAGTGCAATGCGCCCCAGGAGAGATGCTCATTATGTGGCTTTGAGATGGGTTGTCAGTCTAGGATATCCTCAGGGAATTCATTCTAAATCCATCTGTTGATTCGCCAGCCCAGTCTCCCTTCCTCTCTTGTTTTAGTGTCTGCTGAGGCTGTTAGAGCTTCACCTGGACAATCGGTGATATTTGGCTTCCTTTTGACACCATAGACACAGCGATGGGCTTATCCTCTTGACATTTGCGCAGTCACAGAGACCTTTTGTCTCTCCGTCATTGTCATTCTGTGCAGGGATTGTCGGCACGTCAGCGGATCTCTGTTTCTTCACCTGGCTAAAAAGGAACAAACAGTCAAAGAGCAAAGAGTGTTTTACATTCTTGTTCTTTCCTTTGCATTTAATTCTAACACACTCTGGTTTGGTCTCTAAGTGCCTCTTTGCTGCCCGCAAAACTTTAAATAAACCAGAAGGCCAAAAGCATCCTGGCAGGCCAGCTGTGACCTTACCAGTCTCAAAATGGTGTTCATGCGGCTCTTTCTTCTTTTCTTTCTTACTTACTCATGATTCTATGTTGTCATTCCTTCTTATTTTTTTCATGATTCCATGTTGTCATTCCTTGGAGGAATGACTGAGCTGTAGAGCAGAAGGACTGACAGACACAGAGGGCAAAAATAGCAATACGACTCAACTGTGTCATGGGTGCTCTATCTCCAGCGTGGCGCTAATGCTTGCTTCTGCTACCTGGAGAAATGGCTTCGCTCCTTGTGTCGGATTACTTGCAATCCGTCAACTCCAATCCGAGAACACATCAGCAGCGCAACTCTGAGCATATAGCCTCATTTCACTCCTGCTTTGGGCCCTGTCAGATCAGCGTTGACACTCTTAGTTTCCCTCCAAAAACAGACATTCCAGGAAAGGGTTTCTACAGAGAGAGAGAAATAGAGAACGTTTTATTATTAGCATCAAAGCTCTTGGTTTCTATGGTTTTGTTCTAAAAGTCCATATGAAACATATGGAGTGACAAGGAATGTACAGTAATAATAACATTGTTTTTTGATTTCACCATTGAAACAGCTGAGCTGTATCTCTCACAAATGACAACTCAGAGTGTAGCCTACTGTGTTAACCGTCTGATAAATATTGACATAGACTTCTCTTTACGGCCACGCGTGAATCTAATGCAGATTGGTAGGACGGCATCTCACGATGTTTTTTCTAGCCCATGTGGATGCTGTTAGTACCCGGCGGTTGAGAAGGTCTGGTAACAGTAGACATGCTCTAGTAAATGCCACGAGTGCCAGCGTGACTGGAGCCCTTGGGGGGACCTCCTCAGAAATGACTCCTGAATATGGAGATGCTGAGCATCTTTGGTTTAGCTGTGTAGACCGTGGAATGCAGGCACAGATAAATATAAACACACACACACACACACACATACATACACATACAGACACTCTCACACACACACACACACACACACACACAGAAAGAAGGTCAATGAGAGAAATAGTAGAAGCAAAGCCTATGTTTACACCAAAGTATTTTAGGACACAGTGGCATTTTTTTTTCCAAACTCTGGAAAGTTTACATGCACGTCTGTTGAGACTGTTATGCTTTTCCCCAAGCCACCACGACACAAGGCCTGGGATCAAAGCACCCGGGAGACATGTGGACTCCAAACATCTGTTACATATTCTAGCCAGCGATACATTATTTAAAATCATGCTCGTTTGAATTTTTAAAGGACCTGTGCGAGCAAACAACTCTCAAGCAAGAAACAGATGCCCCAGGAATGCAGTATATTGACAAATCACTTCAGCAATTATGTCAGGTTGCATACAGTTTCATCCATGTTAAAGAAAAAACCACACACTTATATTTGTTTACAATGATAGAAATAAATGGGCTGCCTAAAAACAAACTCCCCTAGGTCTGTTTACTGGCAAAATAAGGTTGAGCAATGCATTAATGATTAACAAGTTTTTCAGGTGGCTTATTACTAATGAATAAACGAAAGTGCCAAGTCACTCTCACAACGGAAACTGCTATGCATGTACTTCTCAAACCTTACCTCCAAATTACATGGAAAATAAACAATAGAGAATCAGACTCAGAGAATCAGTCAGAATTGGGTTTAGGCATTAGAAATTGTTTTAGGCATTAGTTGAAGAAATGCGGCCATCTTGGCTATATGTTTACAACACTGTGCACCGTGTCCTTCAGTAGCCCTGGAGAGATCTCACACATTTCCTCCTGTGCTCTGCGATGTGCATATGTTTATTGAGCGACTCCGTCACACTGTGTGCATACATTTCACATCAAACAGATGGACAGCCTGTGCAAGAATACTTTTGTTTTCTCCAGCAACTGCCCGTCTCGCATCCAACCCCCCCATCCACACCCACACCCCAGCTTGCATCTCTCCATCCCAACCCCTCACCATCTCTGGCCTGGAATACTGAGACCCAGCAGCGAATGTCCTCTATTGATTACTGTGCAGTTCTCTCTCTCATACTAAGAGATAATGAAGAGGACATTGACCTCTGCTTCGCCATTCGGAATGAACGTTTTTTTTGTGAGGGACTCCTCAATGACCCACACGCTTTCAAAGCAGAGCAGTTATATACCATGACTAGGCTTTGAAGGGTGGTGATTTTTGGACTGTTAAGTACCAAAGCCACATAAGTGACTGCTGAATATGGAATTCCGTTGCAGACACATTCTGCACACTAGGACCAGATAGGGACCATTCACGCTACGCCTCAATCAAACGACATGAAAATGTGCTTTCATTTAGGGTGATCAATGCAAGTCCTCTAAAAAGCCTTTGGCAGAGGTGCAGGATAAGCCTGAGGTAAGCATCACCTGTTCACAGAGCTCAATCTGTGTGTGTGTGTGTGTGTTTGAAAGGGCTCTTTTGTACCATTCTAGATGGAGGCGTGTCGATCACTTCCAGTCATTTTATCATCTGTATGTGTGATCCCTCAGCCACACACACATTTTTTTTTAAACGATTGATTTCATTTCCTTCCTCTTTTTTTTCTTTTCCTCCGTGTCTCACTGCATACCTGGGGCTTAATTATTTTCCATTGATTCTGCGAAGCGGAGAGGGAGGCAAAACTCGGCCTTGTGGAAAACATCATCATCCCCCCACCCTAGTTGCATCCACACACACACACACACATGGTTGCAACCTACTCTCACTAATGTTTATGGGGTGGTCTTGAAGCAAACCGGGATTTTCGATCCGTCAGTTTGACCTTAATCCCACGCGTCCCTCCACCGCTGCCCTTGGCAAAGGGGAAATTGCCGGCTCTCAAAGTAGGGAGCAGCCCCTGTGTTTTATTACCTTGCTAGTAGCCTGCTGTGAGCTGAAAACAACAAACCCTGCATCCAGTGTTAATACAACCCACCCCACCCCACCCCCAACACACACACACACACACACATACACAAACACTCTCACACGATCAATGATAAAACACTTAATAGCATTGCCACACGTCAAGGTTTCATTTAGGTATGATTGCTTTCCACACTAGTTCTGTAGTAGAGTGAAGGGCAGCAGTAACTGGTACTAATTGGGCTTTATTACACGGGAATAATTGAGCTTAGCTTGTCACAGAGGCCCACGGAAAATGTCACGCGAAGGACCTGAGCTTTGGTTCTGAGAGAGTCGGTTGTATTTTTGTGGGTTTGGGAATGTTTAGCTGTTGGCTCAGCCAATTACCTGCAGGGTTCGCAGGTAGCTGCATTATGAGGGCCGAGGCTTGTCAGTTTCCATTACGGTCGAGCCAGGGGAGTAGCAGAGACAAAAGAGTAGCTGCACTATACGAACCTCACAAACATGCATACTCAAATAAATACAAATAAGTATGCTCTAGGCATGCACGCATGTGAAGTACACACTCACTGTACACACACACACACATAAACAAACACACATAAGCAAACACTAAAAATAAGCATGCAGTCACGTACACACTCTTACACACTTACACACACACACACACAAACTAAAAATAAGCATGCAACACACATGTACACACTCTTACACACTTTAACATACACACACAAGCAAACACAAACACAAACATACACACACACGCGTGTGCGCTTAAGGTTAAATTGAGTTAAATTCCTGAGTTTTTTAAACCTTGTGAGTACACACTATTTGTTTTAATGGGAAAGTTGGCCACAGTGAGTATTTACTGTATGTTTTAATGGGTTCTTTGGCCACACTGAGTACACACTGTACGTTTTAATGGGGGTTTGGCTAGTAAACAGAGAGAGAACAGAGTCTTGATCAGAGTCACTGACTGTTTCTTGGATGAGTGGTGTCATTTTTCAGGGGTGGTGACACGTGGTTTCAGAAGATACACTGAGCAAAAGTCCTATACAATGAAGAAACACTCAGGCTAATCCCTGTATGGAATCTTCATCCCCATCTTCATCTTCATCCCCATATGGAAATCAGGCCCTTATAAATTATACAAACAAATGTATTATGCAATTCAGCTGTACGTGTATGAATGTATACTTACAATAGATAAATAACCTTACTTACAGTGCATAATGAGATCTCTGTAGTGTGCTAGGTCATCTCACTGCCACATTTTGCTGACACATCTAAGCCACAACCAAACCTGATAGAAAAGGTTTGAAGAACAATAACTTTTGGCATAAATTAGCAGTTTTGCAGCAGTGTTAAAATTCTGCTTTCTTGTCACGGCTCCCTTGGCAAAGAGAAATGTGTCTGAGAGTGACTCAACAAATGTTAATTAAAGTAAATTAGGATATTCCTATAAAAGATTCCGTTTTTACTTTTAACTTCATTTCAACTTTTTTCAAAAGATTTTTTTTTCTGTTATGCAGTTCTGTTTAAGTTTGGTATGCTTAGAGCCGTGCGGATGATGCAGCTTTTCTAGCTTTGGTGCTACCTACCGAGGGGGCAATTATGTACATATACGTACATACAGTAAACAAACACATATTGGAATATTAGCACGATGGATTTTATGATTCTATATGATATTTTTTTTATGATATTTTATGACTATATCTTGGGATTATTTTGCTGCTAAATTAACACAATGGACTAATTGCCATCTGAGAGAATGCAAACTTGCCGTTGGGTTAGCCCCTTGAGCCATGGATCTGCCCAAGGTTTCTTCCTATAGACCACAATAAGATGTGAAATAGGGAGCTTTTCTTTGCCCCTGTTGCTCAAGCTCTTAGCTGTGATGTGGTACGAGACATGGCTTTTGCATAATGTGCTGTATAAATTGAATTGAATTGAATTGAATATAGTCCCACATTGGCAATGCATGCGTCTGTCATTTTCTGACATGAGGAAGATGTGGCATGCATCTGTTAGCCAGGGAAACGTGTCAGACTCTCCGGGCTGGGGGCGGGGAGTAGTTGGGAACTGTGTGCCTGTGTGAGAGAGTGTGTGTGTGTGTGTGTGTGCCTGTGTGTGTGTGTGTGTGTGTGTATGTGTGTGTGTGTGAGAGTGTGTGCCTGTGTGTGTGTGTGTGTGTGCCTGTGTGTGTGTGTGTGTGTGTGTATGTGTGTGTGCCTGTGTGTGTGTGGGAAGCCGGGGGTTGTTTTTTTTTCTCTTTCCTCCTGGGTATTTTTAGTCCATGATTAGCCTTCCAAGGGAGAGTGAGGCGACTGGTTACCCTGTCCACCCCCAGCTGTCACCAATGTCCCCCGCGGAGAATGTCCGTCGAGGAACATGGCTCTCCTTTAGAAACGCATGGAAAGCCCTCAGCTTGTTATCGGGGCCCTGGGTTGTGTCTCGGCTTACAGTTGCGCAGTTGTCATGGAAATTGCCTTTTGATGTACATTCAAAATGTGACTAAAACTTGAGGGATTTCAAAGCCTTTCAGGACAGAAATATTTTACATTTGTAGCATTATTTCTTCCTAAAAAGGGGGAGACCTCTAGCTGTTTTGGGAATATCTTCCACAGTATGGCGTTTGGCTTTGATGCTGGAGCTTGCATAATACTGTGTGCAATGCACTGAAGCTCATTGTTTGCTTGTCTTAGTGTAGACACATTTGTGTTTATTACAGTGTAGCTTTCAAAAGAAAATGTTGAATTCTTGATACTGTCTTAACGACCCTTAACGATTTTTTTCTTCTTGATCTCCCTCCCCTAGATCCCTGTCATGACGGGCGCCTTCATGGACTCGTCGCCAAACGATGACTACAGCACCGACCACTCGCTATTCAACTCGTCAGCAAGTGTCCACGCCGCCTCCATGGCAACCCACAACCCGCCGGAGGAACCGCAGCCCATGTCGCGCGACGCCATCTGGCTCTGGATCGCCATCACTGCCACCATCGGCAACATCGTGGTGGTCGGCGTGGTCTACGCTTTCACCTTCTGATGGACAGAGGACGGATGGGACGTCTCTTGTACTGTGGACAGGTGACGGAGGACAGAGGAAGTAAGGTTCTCAGAACATGGATGTGAATCCTCAATGAAGGCACTTTTCTTTCCCCCATGTTTTTTTTGTCTTTTGTCTACAAATTCTTTTCAATTCAATTCAATTGTTTTCACATTCTTTCTTGTTTATTTTATATAAATAGGACTTTGAAATTATTTACTTTGAACTGAAGAACAAAATTTTCTGTGAGTTGTTTATGTGAATGAATGCTCAAAAAAAACCACTGCCAAAGGTTTAGGTTTCATTCAGAAAACTTATTTTTTTAAAACCCTAACTTTTCCTTTTAGTTAGCTTCAAAACATGCTCTACCATATGCTTTAAATGTACTCAGTGTTGGTTTTAGAACTCACCTTTGCCAAGTGCAGGCCTGTACAGTCAACTTTATTTCTTTGCCTGTGTCTGTATGCCACAGAACTGTACATCTAAACACTGCCTTGTAATCTGTTGGCCAACTGGTCAATGGTTGGACAATGGTCATGAAGTCAAGATATAGGTATAGGTATAGTAAGGGGCCGCAGATCACAAAAACTGATGGACCAATGAAATCAGCAGTGTGACTACTGAGTGTTACCCCATAATTCAGCGACACACAGACTCGTGACTGAGAACGGCTCTGCTTTGCACTTCTTCCTCTTTGGTGTGTGGTATGTGTCTCAAATATGAAACCATCTTCTCTCTCTGTCTCTCTCTCTCTCTCTTATCGCCTTGATTGCTAACTAGACAATCTGCTTCCTTTCACTTTCCGTTTTCAGTGCCAACCTTTTGCCACCAGTTCACCTGTTCCGAAATGACAATGGGTATGTATTATCAGTACAATCACGGCCACCATTTGAATTCCCCAACAGTCTGTCCCGCCTCGGCCCAATGGCTGGCTAATAAATGCTAAATCTGATTGTCTGCAAAAGCAGACTCATTTTGACACTGTCTCAAATCGCAGTGACAATCTGTCTGCTTTCGCAAAAATAAAAATATACGAAAGAATGGTCTCTTGGGGTGTGTCAAAATTGATAGTGGAGAGTCAGTTTGACTGTGAACTGTGATATAGGCCTAGACGTCCAGAAAGAAATGAGTTTGAGGCTATGAAAAAAACACCTCCCCATTGTTGTATTTAGCCAATTCTAAAGCTCAACAAAATGAGAGCCAGCCTGGTTTTAATGAGCTCTGGATAAGAGGCTGCCGTTGCCATGGTGACACATCCACCCTGTCCCCCTTCCTCCTCGACGCAGCGTCTGGTACACTTTCACAGCTCTTTTTTTCCCCCTGCTAAACACACTTCATAACTTGAAGACTGGTAAACTTCTTCTTCACGCCTAGATATGATGGAGTGCTCTTATATGCTGAGTAATGGCATTAAAGCCTCTTCTCTTGCGCAGTCCACACAGTCTTTACTTTTGTCTCCTTAGCTATGGCTCACTCTTCTCGTCAAACACACAGTCACTACTCTTATGCTTCATGGGTGAGCTACCCTCCATAATCGTAGCTTTAGCTACAGTAGAACTGTATTCTATAACTGTAATATTTTGCACACACACACACACACTTCTGGAATACCCAATTACCAAGCATACCCATACCAAGCAGCGGAATGAGTGAAAGCATTAAGGTAAAATGCAGTGTTATTCCCAGGAGATGTGTGTGTGTGTGTGTGTGTGTGTGTGTGTGTGTTTAGGAGGATTGGGAGGGAAGAGGGAAATAAAGTGGTTAATAAAGTGTCTGTAAATCTCTCAAATTCCCTCGAGTGTGAGGCAGAGGTCAAGCCCCCCCCCC
>JAGFZM010000201.1:114792-142106 GCA_017657215.1 Limnothrissa miodon
GAAAACAAGAGAGATAGAGAGAGAAAAGGAGAGAGTGATGCTACTTGAGAAAAACACAGACAAGGCCGTTTCCATGTACTCCAGACCTGTCAAATGCAGACTCACTCAGAACCTTATTAGCATGTGATTAGAACGTGCTCATGAAGAGCACTCGGATCCATTAGTTTAATGAAGGAGTTTATTTCAGAGTTTCTCTACCTCCCTAATACTCATGGTAATACTGAAAATTCATTTGGCAGGATATCTCTCTCTGTCTCTCTTCATCTCTCCGATTCTGCAATCTCTTTTCTGAGCAAGATCCCAACTGGGTTTCTTTCACCAGGAAAGATGGAGGGTATTTCTCTCAAGTTCTCTTCCAGCGAAATATCCATTTTGTCTCTGATTTGGTGCCGCGGTGCACAGCTGCTCGTGTTGACGCGAAATGTGAAAAATGACTGTGCTCACCGCTTTTCAGCTGAACGTTTCCCATGTGATTTGTGGCTATGTGGGAAGCTGTGCTGTGTGTTCTCTGTGTGAGTGTGTTCTCTGTGTGTGTGTGTGTGTGTGTGTGTGTGTGCATGCAGTGGAAGGGAAGGAGGATGAATGTTCAATCTCTGAAAAGGCACAACACATGTGTCTCTTGTTGCGCTACTGTCACACTCATCCATCTTCTACAAAGTGATGCTCAGCAACAGCGGTAGCTTACCAGGAACCAGCTGAATCCCAATGCCACCGCTTGCCATAAGCCTTGAACCCCTAAAGGGACAAATATGGCAAGGTTTAAGTGAATTTATGCCAGTTCAGTATGCTCAGATCTACGGCTTAGGGTTTGCATGTTGCATTGGAATTAAAGGGATAGTTCGGTTTTTAACACATTGAGCCCCTTTCACAGGTTGTCTAAAATGAAATAAAGTGGTTGACACCAAAATCTTGATGATTGCCCCTGTCTTGGCTATTTGGGAAATATAGAATCGCCTCTGCCTGCCTTTAAAATGGCTTGCAATGGGCATTTGTTGTTTCTATCCTTTAAACACTGGTTTTAAAAAAGTGCTGCTCATGGAGTGATGCGTTTGCGGATGTTCCAACCCAAGTATCGTAGCAAAATACAGTTTCTATCATGTTTTATTTGCCATTTTGTAAGTCCCATAGGGATCTATTTGCTCCTTCATATAAACAAAGTGCCAAATAAAACATGACGAAAGCTTTATTTCACTACAATACATGTTTTGGAACATCATTGAGCACCACTAACCACTTGGTGAGTAGCACTTTTTTAAAACCAGTGTTTAAGGATAGAAACAACACATGCCCATTGCTAGCCATTTTGAAGGCAGGCAGAGGCAATTCTACATTCCCAAATAGCCGAGACAGAAGCAATCGTCAAAATTTCGATGTCAACCACTTTATTGCATTTTAGACAACCTGATAAAGGGGCTCAATGTGTTATTATAATGTAACTATCCCTTTAAGTCACTGTCTCTGAATCCATCTCTGAAGTAAATGGCCTAACATGACAGCATGCCACTTAATGACTCAACCGTCAGACATTATTGTTCTTGTGTGCTTCCCTCATGTCAGTCTTGTTTGTTTTCCTCAGGGTCACTCGGTGAAGCCCATTCAGTGCCATGCATCTGCACATTTGTAGCTGATTTGCAATTCAGTCGGCGGGTCAACCAGAGGTAGACCTCATTTTAATGCAGCCTGAACTCTCCCTTCAACTGAACTAAAGAAAAATCTAAATATGTATCTAGCAGAGCTTGGCAGGTATTGGTTAGAGAAATAATTTTTTCTGCAAGACTAAATAAGATCAAGCATTTTAATAGAAGTTTTCATGCCTCATGAGATAGACATGGCAAATGGGCTTTGTCCCTGCTGTGAGGAGTCTTATTCCAAATCAAACACTCCAATGCACATTCAACTTAAGCTGAAGTCTGAGAAATATATATATATTTCTTCCTTCCGACTGAGCAGACAGACCAGCAGAACCTCGGACAAACCCATAGACATGTTGGCTTGGCCAGCAGCCCGTTGCCATGGCTCCGTTTCCATGGTGACCACGTGTTCAGCTCTCAAACTCTCGGGCTCTCGAGCCTGTGCTGGCGGTGACATTGACATATTTATAGACACCTGTGCCCATGAGGCCTTTTTGAAAGGCGATCCGCAAGAGGCTGGCTGGCTGTGGATAGATTCTCTTCACCCAGCTGACACCTTCCTTTTTTTAACCCCATAATAATACACCAGACTTGAGGCATGTTTCTCTCGCTTGAGAGAGAGAGAGAGAGAGAGAGAGAGAGAGAGACAGAGAAAGAGAGAGAGAGAGACAGAGAAAGAGAGAGTCATTCTATTTAGGGAATGATGTGCACATGACTGAAGTTCATTTTCCTTAAAAAAGGATTCTTTAATAGAGGCTAAACAGTTCTATAATGGACAATGCGACCCCGGCGAATTAAGAAAGCGCCAACTTTTTCAAGCAATTACAATCCACCAAATCTTTTGTCTGGCTTCTTTTTTTCTCCCCACCGCTATCTCATCTCCTTTATCTATCTGTGTGTCACTCTGATTAATTTGGGGTGTGGGAGCCCTGCTGCTTGACTGAAAGAGATGGATGGGAGGGACCTCTCTTCATTACGCACTGACAGCAGAGCGGATGGGGGAAATCAAGCCTCAATTATCACACGTCCAGTCACACAGCCTGAGTGATGGATAGCCAACTGTGTGTGACATTCCGTTCCAGGTAAACAAAGCGCTCAGGTGGTGCTCCCATCGATGGACTTTGGTTAGACTTACACAACTTACACAAATGAACTATAAATGCATTTATGCGTTATGCATTAAATGCATTTATACTGTTAAAAGGTAGCCTAAATGTTTTTTTTAATAGAATCTATTACACATATTCAAATGCGGATGCACATGTAATTAATTAAACTGATTCTGATGATAACTTGCTGTGCGCCCAATCTAACTTCACACCTAATTAAGAGATGGTTAAGAATCAAGAGACATGGTACCTTGCTGAAGGCTGATGAAGCAGGTGATTGCTATCATTCTCTTAAGTCATAGTGTTAAGGCAACTGGACTTCTTTTTAAGCCTGAAAATTTTTCATTTTCCATCCAGAAAGCTTTGTCAGGTCTGCTTTGTTCTGACTGATGTTGGAACCAGGAGCTTACATTTCTGGCCTGTGACTATGAACTGTAGAAATTTAAGATTCTGGTTCCAACATCAGTCAGAACTGACGAAGCTTTCTGGATGGAAAGTGAAATGTTTTCAAACTCAAAAAGAAGTCCACAACCTGGGTGGATGAGAATCTTCAGACATCATTCTTTTATGCACACTTTTTTGTTATTAAATGAATTATTTCAATATTGAAATATGTTCTTTCCTACATTAGAGTTGATACATACCTGTCGTCTCAGATCATGCACTCAGTTGCTCTGGCGTGTGATGCTACTTTGTTAGCATTTAGCTTAGCCTTTCCAAGTCCGAACAGGGCTGAAGTTAGAAGCGACCAAACAGATAAACGTCTGTCCTATTTAAATGTGGTTACTCGAGTAGTTACCCGACTATTTAAAGTGACACTAAATAAAACATGAAGATGGACAATAAGGATAACTACTATATATTGTATGGCAGAAAAACACATGAGAGTCCATCGCTTTCGGCACAGTGATAACTCGCAGAAGGGATAAAGTACCGACATGTTTCACAAGATGTTGCACAGACAGTGAAGGGCTCCAAAGTGTTTTTCCGTCATGCATTATAGTTCTCCTTATTATCCGCTTAGAAAATCTCTTTGTGAGATTTTGAGTAACCATAGTTTGTCAGGCTACATGTCTTTTGATAAACAATAGCAAGCATTGATCACATATTTGTTGGTCTGTATGCTCAGTACGATCAGTGAAAAAATGTTCTGAAATTACAAGGCCAAATTCTGTGGGATGTTCTATTAAGATACAGGCAGATTGGGCAATTATGAATTCTCAGGTTTTAGATTACTGTAGAGTAGTTACCTACAGAGTGTGTCTCATGCACAATACAATAAAATGTAAAATAATCAGGAAATGTACAGTGCTGCTGCATTGGCCATCTCTTTGCTTATATTTTTATATCCACATTTTGACCACAACTGCTTAATTTAAGTTCTTCGCCTATATTGCTAGGCGAACAGGAGCATATCGCTATCTCCCAACACGGAGCAGGACTATGGTTGACAATTCTTTATATTCAGATTACTTGGACTTCTCACGCTGACTGAGATGTGCATGATGCAAATACACTGCATGTCTTCAGCTCCAGCTTTTTTCACAGAGCCACTTTCCCTCACCGGTCTGTCCAGTCATCCAGCAATGACGCCCAGCAGAGCACAGCATGGAAGAGGACACAGGCCAAGACAGGCTGGGAGAACAGACTTTAAAAGTGTGTAGCTTGTAGCTATGTAGCTTGATTGTTATCCTCGTTTTGTAAGTCGCTTTGGATAAAAGCGTCTGCTAAATGCATAAATGTAAATGTAAAAGCCCCCTGCCTCCTCAGGAAATAGAGTCTCTGCTCCATCCTCAAGAGTGTGTCAATGTGAGCAGACCAGTCCATTTTCTTGTCAAGATGCTGTGCAGTGTAGGTACTGTACTAACCTTCTCAACATCCACCCTATCGATAGAGACAGACAGCACCGCTTTTAGCTTTTAATTATAATAATATTGAAAGAAAAACTTTCAACTTGATAGTTGCCTATGTAAATTGATATTTGTATACAGTCTTTTTAAGCCCATTGTGTATCCATAGTACTTCTTACACTGTACGTATACTGATGGATGTTCTTGTTGCATGTCTACAGAGCAAAAAGGATCAGGATACCGGAGTCAAATTCCTTATGCAGGTATACTTGGCCAATGTAACTGATTCTGATTCTAATTCTGACTCTCAGGTCAGTGTAATACACGGGGAATAGTACACTAAAGGGAAAAGATCCCTTTGCTGCTCCAGTGTTGCTGACTGTATAGTCTCAGTAAGAATGTCCCCCATTGTAACACAATGTGAGGTGCAGTAGTCTGTGATCCAGGCCACCACGATCAGCAGTAGGTTGTCTTTCATCAGGAAAGGCTGGATCAGGGAGGTCAAACATACAGCCCATGGACTGGATTTAGCCCCTTTTCATCCTCTCATTTGGCCCCATTAAAAAAAAGCTTTGTGCACTCTTTCGGAAATAGTTTCAAAAATGTACAAAATAGTATTTCCTTTTGTTTAACACTGGCTCCACATGCACTGAACAGGAAGGAGGGCCACATTAAGTGGTGAAGAGGTTTTATTAGGTTTCATTATTCTGTGATGGTGATGATTAGAAACATGATCATTTTTTTCCACTATAGTTTGGAGCCACATGTACTGTATGGCCGCTCTCTAGGGAAAGGTATAATGCTCACGTGGCTCGACATGAGTTTGACACCATCGGACTGCATGGTGCTAAAACCACACCATATAAGTAAAAGAATAGGATTCTCACAGCCATGTTACCGTCCAAGTGTGAGTACTGCACATCCCATGCAGTAGATAAAGATCAGCATCCTCTACTTCTGCATCATAGGTGTAAAACTCTGGTCTGTGGGCCAAATCTGTCCCTCTGTGTAATTCAATTTGGCTTGCGAGATTATATCAAATGTGTATTAGAGCTGGTCTGCCATAGTGCATACACCTCTAATGCTACAAGTCCCTGAATGCTTTGTTAGTGCATTGATCTCTCAGTCAGGATCGCCAATGACGCCTCCTTTTCTGTTGACAGTCACTAGAATCCACCAGTCACCTTGGACAAACAAAAGATGGAAAACAGGAGCTTTTAAGACAGGTGGGAGGCAGATTTTTTAGTTTTATTTGGGATCCCCATTAGCTTGGTCCACCAGCTATTCTTCAACCTATCAACCCTTTACTTACAACATCGTCATTTGCATATTAACATAAACATCACACTGCCTGACACACAGAACCATCTAAAAAAAAAAGAATATACATTGAGACAATTACAGAGAATGAGACAAACATTCAACCAGACTGACAAAAATGAAGAATAGACAGGACTTGCTCCTAAGGTCAAGTTCCATTATGCACATTTTCTAATATTAATAATGGTCATGTTGATAATACTATCTCATAGGGGTATTAGTGATACTCATTTCAGCAATTTAGCGATCCATTTAACTCATATAATATCAGTAGTAATTCAAACCCGCACACATATCGCGACTCAGCAAAACAGGCAGTTATGTTGCATTTGTTGACAAAAGATATATTTTTAACAAACATTTAAATTTGCTCTTGCTATTTTCCTGCCTGATGTAACAAGGTAAAGCATTCCATTCACTAATTCCTCTAAAAACCATTGTTCTTTTCATCGCACTAGTTCTTGCTCTGGGTATTATGAATTTCCCCTGTGTTGCTTGCCTTGTAGTGAAACCGTGTTGGTCTGAAGTCAATGACAGTTCATTATACAATATCAATGGGGTTTTGGAAGTTAGAATATTCCTAAAGAAAACCAGTAAAGAGTACAAAAATCTATTTTTAAATGTTAACCAGCTGAGCACATCATGCATTGCAATAATATTTGTTCTGATACCACAATGTAGTACAACTCTAGCTGCTCTATTCTGTAGCACTTGAAGTTTCTTAATTTTATCCATTGTTAAGTTTGACCATACAACAGGACAGTAATCAATGTTTGACAATATTAATGCTTGTATAATTTGTTTTTTGGACGTATTTGTTAAATGTTTTGCACAACTTTTAATTACAGAAATACCAGTACCCATCTTTGTTATTGTTTTGTTAGTTAGTGTAGACCATGTCAGTCTTTCATCTAGAGTAACTTCCAATAGTTTTGGTTTACTTTTACATCATTGATCATAATATTTAGCAGCGGCTCACATTTAAGCTTATGGTTAGAACCAAAAATAATACAGTGCCCACAACTTTGTCATAGTTTTTTATTTTGGCCCACTGTGAAGGGGAAACAGACCCAAAGTTGATGTGCCCTCTTGTTCACAATCAAAACCTTCAGGTCCTTTGGGAAATTTCATATTCAGCTATGAATAATGAATATATATTCACCTGGATTCACTGGACCAGTTAAAAACACTGGCTTCACTGATTTCACTGCAGCTCGTGAGATATTTTGAGGTTTCAAGTTGACCTAACAGAAGGGGGCAGTATTTTACCTAATTTTAACAGACATAACAAGACAGCAATTTACCACAGTCATAGTCACAGTCAGTGTAATTATACAGAATGGTTTAAAACAGTGTTTCTCAACCTTTCTTCAGTTACGGCACCACATAAATGAAAAATCTCATGGCACCCCAAACTTTTTTTTAAATGTAAATTATCATTAGAATACACGTCTCTGAAGACAAACAAATGTGCAATGGATGTACCATACTACAACATGTGTACACACACTCTTGGGCCTGGGAGGATGCACACAACTGCGCTATTCTCGCAGGAATGGATGAAAGGCACACGTAACTCCTGGTCTACATTAATCTGAAATATTTTCTCTGATGTGTGGCCTTAATTTGCTTAACTGCGTGACAAAGCTGAAATAAACATAACATTTTTCTATCAATTTCATTTCTTCAGGCTGGGTCAGCCACGTTTCTGCGGCACCCCTGAGGATGCCAGACGGCACACCAGGGTGCCGTTGAGAAACACTGGTTTAAAACAACCAGATGTTGACCAAGGTGCTTTAGAAAATGGAGAGGCAGGGGCTCGAAAGATAAGTAATTGTAATTGTAACATTAAAGTGAACAAATTTTCATAAATGTTTACACATTAAAGAAAAGAATAGAATTAGTTGTTTTAGTGAGTTGTTTTAATAAAACAAAATAGAAAAACAGAACACATAAACAAACAAATAAAACACATTTCATTACATCAGTGATGTAAAAATTAAGCAATATAACCTGACAAAATATGGCTTTCAAAACTTTTTTTAATTATTAATTAAAGAGGGGCTGAGTAACGTTCTGTTTTTCTCTCTCATGAGCTCCCTCTAAAGACCGCTGTATTGCATTGTATTGCACTGCATTCTATTGGAGGCGGACCGCGCTGCTGAACATTCAAGTGCTGTATCTACCGCTATTGGCCAAAGTGGCGTATTCTATACCGTTCGTTCGCCGTGTAATGACTCATTTTAGCATCCTAAACAGTATGAAACGGATTAATTAAATGAAAAATGTTGCATAGTGGGCCTTTAATAATTATACTAATTTTGCAATGAACAAATTCCAATGCCATTAAAACCTTGTTTATCACGCTATACTCTTTAATTTGTTACAATCAAAAATACACAGTACTTACATTAACATATCTGTTCATTCAAAAGCAAAACCAACTGAATGTATGACATTAAGAAAAATTGAACTTGACTTCAATATAGCCAGCAGAGTACAGTGATTGTGCTTGCTGGTATCAGGAATCTGATGAGTGATGGAACAAAGCAACAAGCACAGAATGGACCCATTTGTCTGTCTGTGCAAATATTCCATAACACCTGTCACATTTGACAGATGGGGTCAAACATTGGTGCAAGTTATATTGCCATGATAGACTGATGGTTGAAAACAGAAATGCATTTGACTGTGCAGCACAGACTGTTTGGCTAGTGCTTCTCTCAAAACCATTAATGCAGCCCACGGTGGCAGGAAGCAAGGCTGTGTGACCGTTTACGGAAAACCCTGGCCGCTTCAGTGCACTAATGGCCGGAATCGCTTGCACAATGTCATACACTCCAGTCAGCCCACGCTTCCAAACCCACCTCCAGTTGTCTTATCAGATCGCAGATATGCGAAGATCCTGTCTTGCCCTGCATAACCCACCATTCGGCGATATCTTGAAATGTTGCGTATGTGAGTTTTTCAGGAGATCTTTGCAGTGGGTGTCTGGTTTTTGGCGAGCACTTGCATTCCTCCCTGGCGGATGTTAGAAGGATCCGGGCCGGTGGAGACGGTAGCCTGCACGGCCCCCTGATGAAGTGAGGGTGTCACTGGGGCTGGGGCCACTGTCTCTGCATCTCAGACAGAGAGAGAAGGAGAGAGAGACGACAAATCCTTCATTTCAATCACTGCAAGAGATAGAGTGAGGAAAAGAAAAGAATGGGTAGAGAACGAATGAGTGAAAGAAGCAAGATAAGGGAAGAAAAGTAGATGAAGAAACTATAGTTAGAAGGAAGAGAAAGAAGGACAGAGAGAGAGAGAGAGGGTAGATAAGAGAGTGAAATGAAACAAAGTGAGAATAAAAACATATCAGAGACTAGGCCAGGTGAAACCATCCATGTGATTGTGTGTGTGTGTGTGTACATGTGCGTGTAGTGTATGCGTGTGTGTGAGTGCATGCATGCATGCACAAATGTAAGGGGTGTTCCCATGGAGACTGTGGACAGAAAATCGATGTCTCCCCTTGACTGACTGATGAGAATCGAGGTAGTCAAGCAGCACCTCTGCCCAGGTAGAGGGTCACCACACTCACCTAACTTCAGCCTCAGGGGGGTCCTGACCTTTGTAGCCAAGACCCCTTTCACATCAGCACCTACTAAAAGCTCAAACAAGCACTGCAACAACTTACAGCCACCATGAGGGTAATGTCAACAAATACACAGACAGATATTAAATAATATTGATACTCAGAATGGCAGAATAGACACACTACTGTTGTCTGAAACCTGGGTTCAGTTCAGATTTTATTGTCACATACACATTTCCCCTTGGGGACCAATAAAGTATCTATCTATCTACTGTATTTATCTATTAACCGGCCAACAGGTCAACAAGCAATCAATTATATCACAGGTGAAAAGGTCTCCAAATAGCACATAGTAAGCAACCACCACCTCTTCAGAATCTTGGCAGGTCTAAGGGACTGAGAAAGGGGTTGTGAGAGGAGCCTGTGAAAGTAATGTGATTTAAGAGAGTGCTTCTCTCTCTCTCTCTTCCACTCAACTCGTTTTGGCCCTGAGTGTGGGTTCCAGTGGGTGGGCTCGCTGCTGGTGCTGTGGTGTCTGTATATATATGTGTGTGTGTGTGTAGGGGTGGGGGGGGGTAGCTTGGTCTCCTTGGAGATATCACAGCTTGGCTCGCCGCGGGAGGAAGGCCTCTTTTGGTCCGGGAGAATGTGTGTGTCTGTGAGCGCCAGCGTGTGAGCAAGAGGCCTGACGTGTGGCGGAGTGGAGCAGGAAGTCCTGAAATGGACAGAAGCACCCCGCGCAGTTTCCATCGACTTAGCCAGCGCTGGCCGCACTGGATCAAGCCAAATTAAAATCACTGGCGGGTGACTGGAAATGTACGGCAAATTACAGAAATCTATTTGGTTGATTTTCAATATGCTGGTGTTATATGCAATATGCTGGTGCTGGTATGTGCATGGAGGGATTGTCAGGATGGTTGGTCATTTCCATCGCAAAGAGGCAATAGCTACGAGCTAACTATGAAATACTGCTGCCACAATCTTGTGTTGCACTAAAAACTTCCCAGTGTACACTGTTGGAACACTTCAAAGTGTATATGCTATGTCTTGTCTTGTTATATCCTGTATGTACCTAAGTATAATGCCCTAAGCCTACTTGCACTTTTTTTTTTACATTACCTTAATGTTTAGAATTGTTTCTGTTGTGCATCTGCACTTTATTGTTTATTGTCAACGTCTACGCATGGGACAAGTGTGAAACTTTTGATTCCTTTGTACAGTATGTCAAGTACATGTGAAGAAATTGACAAATAAAACTGACTTTGACTTTGAACCTGAACTGGTGACGAACATAAAGAACTTATTAGTAGTAATGGCAGTATTGGTGGTATTAGTAGTTTTTAGGCTTACTTTCTATATAATCAAAAATGGGGTGATGGTGGCCCTGGTGGTAGAGTAGCCGTTTCATAATCAGAATGCTTAGAGCCCCACTCAACCTGACCCCATCGAAGTGTTCTTGAGCAAGACACTGAACCCCAAATTGCACCTGGTGGCAGGCTGGAGCTTTGCATGGTAGCCTTCTCCACTGGTGTGTGAGTGTGTGTGAATAGGTGTGTGACTGGGTGAATGCCATAAGCAGGCATTGACAGTAAACGGACTTAACTAAGTTAGAGTTTCACCAGAAAAGAGCACATGCAATATAATTCACATTCTCTGAAATCTGATGGAGACTGTTCTAACTCATCTCCTCTCTGATTTTCCATGCCTTTACCACCCTGCCGTGAGTCATCACTGCCTTCTGCTGCCTGTGCCTGCACCTCCTGGGTTCTCCTGGGACCTTCTTCCAACGTGATCCGGCGGCACTCCTGAATGGTCCTCAACCCACTCCACTGTCCATGCCACTGCCTCCCTGTTGAGGGTCACCCCTGCCTTCCACTGCCTGATCCTGCATCTCTGGCTTCCTGGGCGGGCGGTCTGCCTTCAGCTTCACAGATGACCCTGACATGATTGATACAGCCTCCAACTGGCCCCTGGCTTGACTGCGCCTAATGACATGGGACTATATCCTGGGATTCTAATGGGACTCCTATATTACGTTATTTACCAAATTTTTCTTGTAATGTGTATCTAATGGAATAATAGTGGACTACTCACTATCTGAGAGACTGAAAACCTGCCCTAGGCAGTTGGGTTAGTCCCTTGAGCCGTTGCAACTGCCCAAGGTTTCTTCCTTTACCATAACAAGTAAAAACAAAAAACGCTGCTAGGGAGTTTTTCCTTGCCCCTGTTGCTCATTGGGCCTCTTGTGTTAAGCGCTTTGTGACACGCCTTTTGTAAAAATGGCTATATACATACAATTTAATTGAATTGAAAAGAGTTACCATCTTGAAATTCTCTGGAAATTCTCATCTTCCATGATGGACTTAACTTAAATAAAGTTTCACCAGAAAAGAATCACCATCTTGAAAATCTCTGGAACTTCTCATCTTCCACGCACAGAAAGGGCCCATAAAGGGCCAATAAAGGGACCGTTTTTTTCTTTATGAACTGGTCCTGGAGGATATGAGTGTCATCTTGCACAAACTTACGTGACCCTCCCCCAAGAGTCATGGAAAATTTAGATGACCCTCCCTTGGCACAAATCCTCAGAGCCAGAGGTGTCACTAGGTTTTAAGGACAGGGGGGGCTTAGCCCCCAAGAGATGCACACGAAACATAGCACATGAGCAGAACATTTCACAAAGAAAACAAAGACTGAGAAATTCCTTTTCAACTTTTTTGGAAAGATTAAGCATCTTAGGCCACCAATAGATTTGTTGTTTTATTTGAACACATTTCAACCTCCACTATCCAGCTGACATATCGCCCGAGTCTTATCAGTATGATGCCTATTTACTGTTGCTTGTCCCCACTTCTGATGAATGAAATGAAATCTCTACAGAGCCGACAGACCTCAGTGGAGTTGCATTGGAAGGGGCTTATTATGTGTGTGTTTGAATGTATGTGTGTGTTTGTGAGCAGGGAAAAAAAAAATGTTTTGTACATACTGTAAAGTGTTGTGTGCGGTATGTCTGCTGCATGTGCTAAATTATTTATTAGATTAGATTAGAAAATTTAATCTATTCTAATCTAATTTGTTAAGATGGGAGAGTATTGCTCTCACCTGAAAAGTGTGCTTCTCAAAGCTCAAGATGGTACAGAAATGCACTGAAGAGCAGGCTGGAAATATTTTTTTAGAATTTTTAGTTCATGAATATAGAATTTGCTGCTTGATGAAGTTGTTCTACTATAATGCTTGATGATGAAATAAATCATGTTCAATAAGATGGACTTGTTTACCTAACCTAACTGTTTATTCAGTTAAACATGAATGATAATGATAACAGTACCTGAATAAGCTCAGCTCGATTGTTCATAGCTAAAACACGTGTCAGAAATCAACATTACTCTAACAAGTTAACTTGGTGTGCTAGCCAGATTTTTTATTTATCAAAATGGCGAGCTCCTGGTTCATTAATTACATGGAGCTCTCTGCTGTTAGCTAGAGCTAACTAATTGTTACTACCAGCAGTGGTGAAGACTTACTTTCCAGTAAAAAAAACTGATAGGTAGTGATGATAGGAGTGAAGTGATAAGAGAAAAATAGGCTATAATGCAAAACTGAAGAATATTCCCCTTACAGAGAGTCTTTGCAGAGCAGTAGTGTGATTAACAACATTATACTGTGTAGACTGCATAAAAGGGACCATTTGGACACATTTTCCATCTCTGGCTCCGTGTGATCTTCAGCCAGCTAAGGGGTCTCTGGTTTTCCTTTCAGAGGGAGTCATTTCTCAGATGCTTCCTACTGATAACAGAGCCTAATGTGTAGCCGTGAGTTAGCCTGTTATCTGTCTTGGGGAAACCAGGGTGGGGTAGTGTGGCTGATTCAGACAGACATTCTCTAGATAGCAGACAGGGTTGTGTAATAACAATTAGAAGCAACATACAGGTAGGCTCATTCATAATGGGTCTGAAATTTGGCAGATAAATATGCATGAACAAGGTTTCTTTATTTTCTCCATGACCCAACCTAGGGCAAGAAAAATGTATTGCCTTGAAAATATTTAATCTTTGTCTTAAGACCTAAATTATATCTTACTGATCTGACCTTTCTCTTACTGCTGTAAAAGGTGTGCAGAGCAAAAGGATTTGCAAAGAGTATTTTAACAACGAATGCTTTGAGAAATGAAGTTGAAACTGTGCCAAGACACTGTGATATGTTCTGTAAACATATTTCTTCAACTGGCATTGATGAGAAGGTGGAATTTTTGTCTGGGACTCCCTAGACTTCTGGCTGTAAAAATACCTCAGCGTTAACACACCATGATTTCCACATCCATGAGTTGACTCTATCCAGTAGAAAAAGGTGAAAGGTGAAAGTAGGCTGGTGCAACCCAGTAAATTAAGTCTCTTTATTGTCAACTTCTCTACATATACAGAGGAATCGAAATTAGGTTTCTAGCAATCCCACACGTGATGCTGGATTGCATTGTATTGCACCGCATTCTATTGGAGGCAGACCACTGCTGTTGACCATTGCAAATGCTGTATCTACCGTTGTAGGCCACAGTTGCGCATTCTACACTGTTCATTCGCAGTGTAATGACTCATGTTGGCATCCTAAACAGTATGAAACGGATTAATTAACTGAAAAATGTTGCTTAGTGGGCCTTTAATCGAACAATTACATTCATCACAGATACAGTAAGTGTATCAAGGCAGGGGCGTAGCATCAAATTCAGGGCCATATGCACAAGCTTTGTGCATGCCATTTTAAATCCTTAAAGGCGCTCTAAGCGATGCTGTTTCACGTCACTTCTTGTTGACGTTCGAAGTATTGTCAAACAAAACGGAGGATAGCTCCAGAGAGGGTTCAAGAGTTATAAGTTATAGCTCACTCCTCCCCCTCCCTCCCATGCCTCCCAAAAGACTTGTGAACCTTGTCGTTTATTGGCTGGAACACTGTTATGTTTTCGTTTGTTATGCTAGGTTTGCCCACTGTGTTTTGTTGCCGTTTGTGGAGCCAGGGCTGTCTACAAAGACCGCGTTTTTTTACAGTGTGTTCAGGGGACAGGCAGCTAGCAGATTGTGAGGAGATGTTTGCTGTATGTAACAACACATGTTTTAGTCCTAAAAACGTGTCACATCGCTTAGAGCACCTTTAAAATATATTAATATTTAAAGGAAAATAACCCTATAGGGCCCTATCTCTACCTGGGGGCCTGGTAACTCCTTCTCCCTTTTCCCCCCACTACGACACTGCACCACTGCATCAAGGTGATCACCTACAGTCTTGCAGTCTCCTTTTCCAGTGGTAGTTAGTTATGTCTGTGTTAGTTAAGTCAGGGCGTAGTTTGCCGGGGAAACATTGAAACTCAGCTGATAACTGCATACAGTGATGCGGAGAAGAGCCTGGCCAGAGGTCGGCCCTTTCACCTCTTATTACTAGGGCTGGAACCACATCATAAAAAAACCTAAAGCTATGACAACTTAAAAATTCAAGGAAACCTACTGTAGGTTCTGTAAACTCAAAAATCTATGCAGTAAGTTGCCTTGAATTTTTAAGTAGTCACACAGCAGCACAAAATAAATAAATAAATTCAACTTGTCGATACAGGGAATTAGACTGTAAAACGTAAATACAGGGAATGTAAAACTGTAAAACTTAATACGGGGAATTAGACTATAAGCAAAACTTAAAACTTAATAGAGGGAATTAGACAGGGAATTAGACTGTAAGCATAATACTCTGGAAGGGTAACAAACATGTTCTTCCTCCTTAGAGGAATGGGGGAAGGAAAACACAAATCTATATAATTTGGCACAGGCAGCGTCATTGGTTGGGTATGACATGGCCATCCCAGGCCGGATATGAGCTTTGATTGTTCCCTGGACATTTGTTGATTCAGAAATGGGTTCAACATCACATAGAGCTGCAGGACAAATTAAATTTGCACACAGGTTTGTCTGGATTAACCCAAGCTATGGGAGGACTGATTTGATGGAGGTTGGGGCCACTATGCCCCTCCATCTAAATTAGATCAAGGTGTACAGTTACAGCAAAGACAGTAAAAGTAAAAGCTGGTAAAATGTTGGGGATTGTAATTTCATGGAAAAAATGGTCAATATGTCATCATATGTAATTTTGGGAGACCGATGTGGTCTTGTAGGGGTGTAATCACTGGTTAAAGGCTGCCATTAACATTACAAACACGTTTTGTCACAGCATGACCTGAAGCAGTAGAATAAAAGGGTTTAATCCAAGACACTGAATTAACAGAACAGTAATTGTTTATTTCTAGAAGCAATCCACAATACATTAGGCAAGAGCTAATTTAGTCATTTGAGTATTTTTAAAGGTAGAAATAAAGGGTCATCAACTAACACGCACCACAGAAAATATAGTGCAATCAGGACTAAGTTAGCTAAACACAATGCCATTTTGACTGTAAACTACGATGTGTACAGTAAGCTATAAACGGTTAGCATTGGCTAACCATTGCGCAAATATTTGTCATAGCCACTCAGCCTTTTGCTTTTCAGCTCCTCTATTAGATTGCATGAACATTCCACCCCCCGTGGGTGCATTCATAACCTGATCAGGAACTGGATGCAACTTATGTAACCTGGGTTGCAGCTGGAATCAAAGTCCTCCTCCTACTGCCTCGGAATGAGGAGAAGATCTTTGGAATGAAACACTTTTCAACAGCATTTGCCAGGGAGTTTGTTTTTTATAAATGGGGAGTGAGATTTATGCACCTGCACATTGTAATATATTAAGCAATCATTTCAAGACCCTGCTTTGCAACCTGTTGAGAAGTACTGTGTTTCTCAGTGACATCATTTAAAAACATAATTTGATAGATAAATTGATACTCATCCCAAAAGAAAAAGAAGTGCATATCTATGGCATGCATACTGTACACACAAACACACACACACACACACATGCCCATATACACAAGCAAAGAAAACACTGAGATATGTACAGATCTACCAGCATCAGAATTATATTTTGATTAACTACCTCTGCATTGACATGCTGCCTAAGTGCTTTTGGGATTTTGAAAGCGAAGGAGAAGCACATCTAATTCTTGGCAGGGGGAAGGTATTTTCAGGAAAAGGTTGGCTGTTCACTTTTTTGTGTTTCTTCACTTTCACTGCATACTTCTTTTGAGACAACTTCTTGGCAGGCAAAAGCAGTCTAGCCAGGAGGGTCAATATTAAACTGTCTGCTCATAGTCGATCTTGGAAACAAGCAGGGCCCTGGAGTTGCCATGGAGATCCCATACACAATCAAGACCCCCCCCCCCCCCACCCCCATCCCCTTACCCCCTCCCTCCCCCAGATCCCAAGAAGCACCAAAATATCTGCACCCTGTGCTTTGTCAGAAAAGTTCCAGATGAGAAGATGAGCAATGTATTCAAGGGCTGTCATATTTATATTAGCTGAATACGGCTGTGAGCATTCTTGGTGTGGAGGTTTAAAGGCTCACAAGTGCTTTGTGACTGGACAGAGACACACCAAAGGAACACAGCCAAAGGAAATGTGCCTGGCTAGTGTACTGTACCCCATCCTCTGGGGATGGGACCGGACTCTGCACATGGAAACGTTTATCAAAAAGACTTGTTTGCGTGGCTCATGGTTTAGACAGCTTCATTAGCGCCATAAAATGATTGGGATTCTAGCCTTGATAAAAAATAACCTGTAGTCCATTAGGATGACTTTACTGTAATTATCACAAGTTCTTCCCAAACACAACAGCAGCTGAATAGGACCATCTCTCATCTCATCTCCTGTTGTTTGAGGAGCATAGACTTAGGTGGGGGTACTCATAGATATTCATAGATATATAGATATGTGTGTCAAGTTTTCTGAAATACTGTACTTGCAAACACGATGATAAATATATGAAACTATGCATGTATATTTTAGGCCAAAGGATAGAAGGATCTAGCAAACAAACATACTCTATGTTAAAAGTCTGGCTATGTTGAATATGAATTTAATGTTAACACAGACCATTTTGAGACAACCCCAAATTTGGTGTTAATTTATGTTACTGCCTCACTTGTTCAGCCTTATGGTATAGGCTAAAATTGAAATAAATACAGTTTGCATTACAGTATTTAAGTATGTGATGCCTCACTTCACATCAACAGACGTCGACTGGTTAGTTTGTTGACACTGGAGCAACAGAAACATTGAAAAACATCAGTGAAGCGTGAAGACATTTTATATAAAGTATACATTACATAGCAGCCTGGTTGACCCATGGTAATCTTTGAGCATATTTTGGTTTCACTTTTAACTTTTTTGAAATAGGCAACAAATCAACTGAGCCTTTACCACTGACACACGGACGATGACTTTATTTAAATTCTTTACCCTGCTCAGTAAACACAATTCGATCATTGAACTGATTGTGGGCCTGTCCAGGAAAGCGAGAGATTATATTAGTACACGGTAAGTATACAGACCAAACTTAGTGTTAGACAGATTAATTACATACTGTAAGGCAACAGATGAGAGGTCTTTAAAGTCATGTAATGACCAACAACTAAAGTGAATGCAACGGTTAGGCTTGGAGACCTATTTTGGCATATTTAGTCAACAGAGTATGTTGCTACAGAGTCAAATAATTTAATCAATAATCACAAAACTTGTTCAGTGCTTGGTCATCATGCCCAATCACCAGTGCCAAGGATGTCTTTTCAAAATCCAAAACAGCCTGACTGCAAAGACCAGGGTTGATTTCCTGTCATGGGACACAACTCACTTTCCACGCCAGATTCATGTTGCATGCAAGGAGCCAAAAACAGGTCGGGAAAGGCTGGACTGATGCGGAAACTATGCAATCAAATAAGTGTCCAGTCATGCCATGACAATCCCATCTCGTAGCAGCTTTTACAAGATTACCTAAGATTGCACAGTGTCAAAGGTACAGGCTCCAGGCCACACGTTTAGTGAAAGTGGTAAAGATTTACTGTTCATAAGTTTCAGATCCCTACCGTATGTGGCTCTTTCTTTCTGACTTTCATTGTCCTCTTGCTTGTAAAAATAGTCGGAAGGTTTTGTCAGCTCTGGCAAAAGCAACGTTAAAGTCTTCTGTTTGTCAAGAATTATAATTTTCTCCTTTGTATTGTGTGCTTCCTGCTTCCAAGATACATCATTTCTTCCTCCATTTTGCAGTTTCGAGTACAACATGTATACATATGTATGTATGTATCTGTCTAATAACATTTACTATTTATATTTATGATGATATGCACACATGAGTGATAGAAGACACAAAATTGATTATTGAGTACATTATTATGGCACCTCCCATGCAGTAACTAGCTAATGAGAAAGCTACCACACTACAAGGTCAAAACAGGGTCGAAAAATAACTAAATAAGGAGAAGCTATCAGATTCAGAAAGATCTCTTTACACCACACTCAGAAATGAAGTCAAACAAGCTTTGAATCTTGCCCAGCACTGAGTAAAACAGTTACACATAGTGTGTGATTATTGTGATAACTGTTATGTTACAATTAAGCCTTTAGTCAGTTTAATTTCCATCATTTAGTTTAGTCAGTGTTATATCATCTTTGAGGATGTCCTTTCGAGTCAAAGAGTGAGTATTGTGTAGGTGTTCAATTGGTCTGGAATCTCTGAGGTGTTTTGTTTTGTCACCCAAGGGTCTGATAACTGTCCATGCAGACAGTCAAAAAAAAAGAAAAGCGTGTGATTCAGTGATCACCCGGCGTGTCTTTCCAGTGATACTCATCCGAGAAACGCAGCGAAGCCGCAGGCTCTGGGAAATCTGAGAAAACAGACCTCATCCCCCTGTGACGACAGATGAGGGCCTCTCCCCCCGACTATAAGAAGCTTTGCTCTCCTGTGTGGGGGAACAGAGGAGATAGGTTGAGCAGATAACACATCTGGAATGAGTACCTTTCACAGACGGACTAAGTCTCGCTGAAGTCTGTGTGTGGGGTAGGTAAGTGTCTTTTAGTTTTCGTACTTTTGGGTAAAATATTAACACTCATGGTCAGTTATTTTGTTGGTTAGTTACTTTGGACTTTGCTGGGAATACATCATGTAGAAAATAAAGCAAGGTTTGAATATTAACTGAAAATTTCTCAAATCGTGGAAAAGCATGCACATCTCACTAGTATCTGAGCTGCAGTCTGAGGAATGTTTCAGCAGTATCAGCAGTCGTGTCAAATTAATATAAACAAACGTTTCGTACTAATTCCTGGTATGCAGCAGTAACATTCTCCTTTTTAAGAAAAAATGTCCTCACCATTTAATAAAATAAATGTTTTGTAAGTGTATAATTATTTTTTATTATGGTTGACGCTGGTCAGTACTCCATCACTAATAACCAGAAAACTTATAAGCGTTAAGTAACTTAATATAAATATGAAAATAATTATAATTATAAAAAAGGATTAAAAAAATAATTTGTCCTTTTGGGTAAATATTGAGTAAAAGTTTGAGAATTCAATGTATTATGCGTCACCTGTATCTAAATTCAGTGTATTGTGTATGATGTGTCTTCTGTATATTGAATTCAATGTATTTTGTGTGTCCTGCATCTAAAGCAGTGTGATATTTATCCACAGTTTAAGGATGCCGGTCAATGGCTCTACTGAGGTGACCCCGACTCTCTACCCCATGGATAACTGCACCAACTTCGTGCAGTTCTGGGAGATGCTGGCCACTCTGCAGCCCATCTACCTCTCCCTCATCAGCACCATCGGCCTGCTGGGCAACGGCTTTGTGCTGTTTATCTTCTGCCTCCAGAGGAAAGCCTCCTGCTCCGTGCCGGACATCTACCTGGGCAACCTGGCCATGGCTGACCTGGTGATGGTGGTGTGCCTGCCCTTCTGGGCGTTCACCCTGGCCAACAACTTTGACTGGGTGTTTGGCACGCTGCTGTGCAAGCTGATCAACGTGCTCATCACCATGAACTACTTCTGCAGCATGCTGTTCCTGGTGCTGGTGAGCGTGGACCGCTACCTGGCCCTGGTGAAGCCTATGAGGCCCAGCTGCCTGCGACGACCGGCCTGGGCCAAGCGCATCTGCCTGGGCATCTGGGCGCTGGGCCTCCTGCTAAGCCTGCCCGTGCTGATCTTCCGCACGGTGGCGCACGTGCCCGAGGCCGGCGTGGACGCCTGCTTCCTGGCGTACCCAGACCAAGGCTGGCGCATGCAGCGCAACGCCACCTTCAACATGCTGGGCTTCCTGGTGCCGCTGCCCATCGTGGCCTACTGCACGCATCACATCCTCAAAGCCCTGCGGGACAGCGGGACGGTGGCCGTTGCCACGTCCGGCGTGAGGAAGGAGAGGAAGGCCACGCAGTTGGTGCTCGCCGTCCTCATCGTCTTCATCTTCTGCTGGTTGCCCCTCCAGGTCGTGCGAGTGCTGGACACCGTCGACTACTTCCGGGGCAGCACAAGCTGCCTGTGGGGAGACTTCATGGACGTGAGCGAGCAGCTGGCCACCTACCTTGCCTATGGCAACAGCGCTGTTAACCCTTTCCTCTACGTCATAGTGGGGAAACATTTTCGGAGGAAGGCCAAGGCTGTGTTGAAACAGGCCCGACCTTTCAGGTCGAAAGACAGCGCCTCATTTTCAGCTAATGTCTCGTCCGTGAGCAGAGAAACCCAGAGGATTTCTTTTAACCGCCTTGATAAACGAATGTGTTAAATTAGCCAGAGAAGGTGCTGTTGTGTTTGTCTATTTTTCAAAAACGCTGTGTCGGTACACTATTTTTTGTCAAATGCACTATATGACGTTCTTGCTCTGTTTGACTTTAGGCACTGATTATTATCTGCCATCAGCTGTCACTTTATGAAACGTTCAGGGACAGGCAGATTGCCAAGATATCCATGATAGGATTATGCTGCCAGTTTGTGAGAGGAACACAATCTTCCTAGAAAAGATCTGGTTCAAAATGTTTACTTTCTTTTTAACATGCTCTACCTGATTACAGTTCACAGTGAAGGATGAGAATATCTGTATGTTTTCACTGATAACGTAAAGAGATATAAATTCAAACCGCTGCTTATCATACATTACAGCATTTTTTCCCTGTCATTGTACTTGAAGTGGATTTTTGTTATAGTTGTGTTTAATTGTACTTTTTATTGTGTGAAATATATAACTCAGAACAGTTGACTGTCTTCTACTGTAGAATAATAAAGACTTGTGTCCAAACAGGCTCCTTTGTTGCCACCGGGTGTCTCTGTATTGATTTGTTTGAGTGGAGCTCAACCAGACACATTCTAATCTTGACATATGAGGCTGTGTGTGTCACTCGTGTCATCTGCTCCCCTCCCCAACCTCTGCAGTCATCTTCCCTAAAGTGTAATGTCTCATTTTCCCTCATCTGATGCAGGTAACTCCATGTAGCACAGAGACGGGGCTTCAGAGCGGTTGGTAAATGGCCCCTCGCGAAGGTGCTGTCATTTCTCCTTTACATTTTTCCATCCAATTAAGTGTGATCATGGGCGCCCAGCGGCCTCTTTGTGTTTGTTTTTCCATCGCCCCCCTTCTCAGTAATGGCTTGATGGATAGTTTGTAAAGCTATTAAAGTTTGCCTAAGTTGTTCTGAGCGGGGTCAGAGAAAGTTATTATTAAGGTCTCTATGGATCTCTAGGAGTCTGGTTGCAAAGCTGCATGCCGCCAGATTCAACGCCTTAATTGGATAAGAATAAGATTGATACAAGCATGTTTTTTCTCCCAGGCAGTGGATGGATTTCAAAACTGGCAGCATGCACAGGGTGTGATAGGAACTTGGCATACATGGACCCTTTGATTTGAGGAGATTGCAGAGGTTTTATAACTCTTTCACTCTGCTGTATTTGTCCTTGGAGTCCATTACTTCAAGGACATACACGTGACACACACACACACCCACACCGACACACACATCAAAACGCACAGATACCTAAATAAAGGGCCCTATATCATCATATATCAACTGTAAAGTGCTCAATTCTTCACAAGCCAATCTTGGCAGCATCAGCAGGATGTTGTAGCAGCTACTTCTTCAAGGCGGGCCAGATCTGTGTGTGGCGTGGACCAAAGCCCGGGCCTGTCAAACGTCCCTTCAGTGACCGCTGTGCTACTGACGCAAGCTGCCATATTATCCCCACACCCCAGAGAGGGCTATCTTCCCATAATGCATCTCTTTCCAGCTTCCTCCATTCTCCACCATTCCTCAAGCCTTGCCATCTTTCCACGTCAAACGACCGGTTAACAGCCCCCCTTTCTATTGTGTTACAGCTGCCTACCAGAGGTAACAGGCATCAGGAAACAATGATGGTCTGATTAGGGTAATGGTAGTTTGAGGTTATCTATTTGCTTAGTTGAATTACTCGTCCCTAGGCGACATCCTTAACAACATTTTCTTGTATATTCAAGATGCTTTGCTGACACAAAATGATGACAGAGAGGAGCAGTTGCTGCTTATTGCCACCAGAGGTCATACTAACCTTATTTGTTGTAGTTCAAATTACATCCTGAGCTCAAATGCAGCCTATAATTTGTGAAAGCTGATGTCACCAAATGACCGTACTCTGCAGTATTTCTGAGGGCCTAACTGCTTTGACAGCCATTGAGATAAGTGCCACCTGTGCTGGTTTCCCTTTAAATTTTCTTGTTTGAAAAGAAAAGTATTGCTTTACACAGGTGCCTTGCCTAATTCATCAAGATCTGCACACTAGTTTGTGCTTATGAATTTAAATGATGAAATAGCTATATATATATATATATAATATATCTTTCAAGCCCAGTCAAGGTCTGTGTTTTAATATAAACATACAACATGAAGAAACAGATCAGAAGTCAAAGTCAAAGTCAGCTTTACTGTCAATTTCTTTACATGTACGAGCCATATAAGGAAATCAAAATTATGTTTCTCACTGCCCCTTGCGTACATTAGACAGACAATACAGGACATAACAAACTATAAAAGTGCACAGGCACAACAATAACTATATGTTCTAATAGAAAATATATTTCTCTATATATTTCTATATATATTTCTGTCTATATATTTCTAACCACTAGAGATACAGTAGACAGACCAGACAGACAAAACAAGTGTACAGGTATACAGAAAACATGTCCGAACCACTATAGTACCAGTAGATAAAGAGCATGTGGAGTAAGGCATATGCTTTTTTTTGCTGATATTTAAATAAAACTGGTACTTAAAAGAAGGCTTGAAATGATCTATAGGCCGGGTGTTTGACACTATCTTGAAGTTTTTTGTACCAAGAAAAGTAGTAACTGAGGTTGTGTGTTTAGTGTAAGTGTAATGGTTTTACAGTGCAGAGACAAAGAATAGCAGCTAATGTATCCCAGAGAGATAATGGCAACACAACTCTGCCTCTGGGGTGCTGAATAAAAGTTTAAAAAGCACAACTGAAAAGAGATTCATTATATTGCAATGCAAGGCTTGTGGGTGATGGTAAACAGCAAGGGTTTGAGTGGAGGGCAAAAAAAATGGAAAAATCGCTCTGAAGGAAGAAAAAGTACAGTTGCATACAGCGCATCTTCAAACCCTGCGAGTTTCCTAATATAGCCAAGTCCACTGAATATTTACCACCTTCCATTTCAACATAAAAACATATTGGTTGAGTGTTACTTAAACGGTTACACTCCAAGAGTCAGAGTATCATTTCAACAAGGCAGATGGGCCAACAGCTAAACTAACTCATTGTGTGTGTGTGTGTGTGTGTGTGTGTGTGTGTGTGTGTGTCAAAGCTTTGCAAAAGCTCCAGTCTAAGATCACTTTCCTAGGGATCACACTGAAATCCACAAATCCAAACGTGAAAAGCATGAAAATTGTATGAATGCAACCACCTGTACTGCTGTATCTTCTGTCAAATGGTAGTAAGGAGAAGAGTGCCTAGGTAGCCTGGGCCCGCCCATACTTCATGTGATGCTAGTTTCGCGAGTTTTGAGTTTTGAGTTTCGCGAACTAGTCAGTCTGGCGAAGCTGCCGTTTTAGAGCATTTCCGTTCCCAAAAAAGTGGGAACCAATGAGAAACTAGCCCCCCCAGCGCCAGTGAGGGATCTGATGCAGGTTAAGCCTGCCTCACAGAAGGCGGGTATTATGGTAGGTTCGCCAGACTAAGCTCCGACGAGCTTATTTGTCGCTGAAGCCAGGCTAATGCATAGGTCATTAGTGCACAGGAATTAGCCACAGGAAGTGACATCACAGGAGTCAGTGGGCTTGTTTGAAATGACAGGCTGGCTGAGTGGCTGGCTTATGGCATCTGGACTTGAAATAGTGACATTTTTAAACAGTCTCATTTGAACGTCTCCATAGGCCCACCTTATGGTACAAAAAAGTTATATAGGCTGAACTAAGCAAGACATCGGCCAATGCCTCTTGGGAAACCCTTGGCTTTTCTTGTCAATGTTGTTACATGTCATTGGCAACTAGCCAGCCAATTCAAACAGGCCCAACGCTTTCCCCACCATTTTTTCTTTGTAAGGAGATGAGCTAGAGAAGTGCCACTGCCAAATTCAATTCTAATTTTTACATTTATGCATTTAGCAGACGCTTTTATCCAAAGCGACTTACAAAACGAGGATAACAATCAAGCTACATAGCAGAAACCTTAAGGAGATATAATATTCTAATGAGACTTAAGGAGATATAATATTCTAATGAGACTTTTTTCCATTTAGCAGAACAACAGTGAGTGAACTTGACAGGTCTTAAAGTCGGAAAGTTTGTATTGATTTCAGTGTCTGGAGTCCATGGCACTGTTTCCGATGACATCATCCCTCTGTGCTGCTTGAAGGGAGAAGTTACTGAACTGCATTGCTTTTGCTGCCACCTAGTGGTTGGTAAAGACATAACTGTGATTAAGTGATGTCTAAATATCTCATTTAGATCTATTAAACTTCTTGCTAAGCTAAATACTCCTCACATTACTCTGGTGTAATTCTTTGTATAGTACAGATTGTGCTTTGAAAAGGTTTCAGTGTCCTGGACCTGCACATTTCCCATTGCTTGGTCAAGTGACCGTTTTAACCAGGTTTGACATGAAGGTTGTCAAGGCAACACAGTCAGGCGGCGACATAAACAGTGCGTCGCAATGCCAGAGATGCTCTTATGGCTGTAGAACATTCCACTGCTGCGCACTATGGTCTGTATTCAAGATCTTTGCTATTACAGTTTTTTTCAATTGTTTACACACAATTTTGAAAAGCGGGTTCTTTCTTTCAAAATATAATCACAATTATCCAAACACCACACTCAATTTGCAGAATTCCTAGATTGTTTGCAAAATGACACACTTCAGTCAAAACATTCACACTTCAGTCAAAACACACACATTTCAGTCAAAACGTATACACATATTTGTGAAAATGCTGTTTTCATTTAACCAACACAGTCCTCAAAGATCAGACACTATTGCAGACAGTTTCACACTGCTGTGATAAATAAAAAACACATTTGTAAAAAACTAATTTTAGGAAATAGCATGTGCTAGATTTTTGGGCAGACATTGTTATGTAAGGGATAATTTCGATGACAAAAAATAGTGACAAACCCACAACATTCTTCATGATTAGTTTGAGATATAGGGAGAATGTACACAAACAGGTCTACTATAAACTTACCAAGCACTGCACAACACTAATGCTGCAGACTCAATATTTCAAGTATTTATTTCAATTCAAGAAATACAGTATTTCTTACCATAATCAATTACAGTAATCAACAAATAATGAAATCAATGAAACAAATTTGGTCCTCGTCTTCTTTGTTCAGGTTCGATCAACTCTTCAAGTCCTTCTCTACCTCTTCCTCTACATAGGCCTCTTCCTCTATCTCCTTCTTCTCCTCTTCCTCTACCTGGGCCTCCTCGTCTACCTCCTTCTCCTCTTCCTCTACCTCCTTCTTCTCCTCTTTGAGCCCTCTCATTCTCACTCTTCTTCTTGCTCCTTCCATTTTTGATGAATACAGTTGAACTCACCTGCTGCCTTTCATAGCACACCTGAGTGCGGCGTTTTCAAATTAGCACATGTGTGCTTCCACACCTTGTGGATGTGCTTATCCAATTTGTTCATTAGTATGGTCATTGGCAATCCAGGGCTTTGTCATGACAAGGAAGTAACCTCACAATCCTTATCTGTGTCTAAGGTGCCGAAATGTGTGTTGGAGTTTTACATATAACTTTGTGCAATGTTTTGCAAAAAGGGTGAAGCAGACATTGTGTGTAATGTTGTGCAAATCTGTGGCTTTGTTTTGCTCCTTGGAGTAGAATTTTGCAAATTGTGTGGAAATTTTTATTTTAGTGTGTAAACAATCGTAAAAAACTGTAACGTCTTGGGCCTGCTGCTTTCCGTTCGTTTGCATCCGTGCACGTATAGCCTTTTTCACTTCACAGAGCCGTCAGCGAGCGGCGCGTGACTCATTAGTCATCAGTCGCATTCTGCATTTTATGCTTCTGCATTCACCGACTCCTCATTCATGCCAATCTGTGGGGCTGCAGGGATGCGGATGGGATGAACAATGTTGCAGTGTTGCAGAGAGAATGGAAGGTGCACAGTATAGCCTGTAGTGTGGAAAGAAGGCGGTGTGCTTTGGCTATGACTACATGTGCATGTGTTTGTGACTGTGTGTGTGTGTGTGAGTGAGTGTGTGTGTGTGTGTGTGTGTGTATGTTTGTGACTGTGAGAGTGCTGGGATATGCGTTGAGTGTGTGTTAGTGTTTCTTTGGGAGTTGTTGTGTTTACCTGTGTATGTGTGTGTGTGTTTGTAGGAGAGAGTGTGTGTGTTTGTGTGAGAGTGTCTGTGTGTGTGTGTGTGTGTGTTTGTATGAGAGAG
>JAGFZM010000201.1:145304-174535 GCA_017657215.1 Limnothrissa miodon
TCTCTCTCTCTCTCTCTCTCTCTCTCTCTCTCTCTCTCTCTCTCTCTTTCCCTCCATCCCTTGCAGAACATCAGGCCAGCTTGTGGGGTGTTTTTTGCCAGGCTGAGCTTGTTCTCTGCCTCCTGCTCACACCCTGCCGCTGACTCCGCCACCTGCCTGGCTCCTGGTGAACACCTGCTGAAAATGTCTCTTCTCATTACTTCCCGTTATTTCGCCACCTCTGCCTACAAGTGCAAGGGAGTATCGAACAGAAAGAAATACGGTATAAAACAGGAATAACGAAAGGCAGATAACAACATAGGAAAGATACAGTAGCTGAGACAGAGGCTAGGAATGGCATTGCAAGCAAGCAGGGCATATTTGGTCAGAGTTAGGCAGGACTTAAATGAGGGTACCATAAAATAGGCAGATGAGGGAATGAAGAAAACAGGTGAGGGAATGAAGAACTTTACCCGTGTCAGCAGAAGGTAGAGTAGATAGTTTACCAGTGTCAGCAGAAGGTAGAGTAGATAGTTTACCAGTGTCAGCAGAAGGCAGAGTAGATCGTTTACCAGTGTCAGCAGAAGGTAGAGTAGATAGTTTACCAGTGTTAGTAGAATGAAGATAAAATGAAGTGTGTAAGAGGCCCTAAAATGGCCCTCAACTGTTGGAGATGGTACTATTTTTTAACCAAGATGCCTATATAAACTCACTGTATGTAAAAGCTGGGAGCTTTGCTTTGACAAACCCACTCAATAAAGATAAAAAAAATACAGTCCCTGATTTGTTGGGGTTGTCTTTTATTTCTAAAATAAGGATGGTAACGACCTTAGCACAACATATTTGAATGTTCCACCTTTGAACTAAAACAACACATGAACTATTCATGTTTTTATTTCTGTTCAGTTCACTCCAGCGCTGGTGAGAATGAAGCTTATATAATTATTACTCCTTCGTACTTCTGCAGCTCAATTGGATTTGACTGCAAACGTGATCCATCACTGATGTTTCACTTCTGGGCCAAGGCCAAAACTCTCACAGCACAACCAAATGGACCTAAATACGGTTGCAGATGAGCTCATTGTGTTGTACTGCAGTATAAGTTAATGTGTTATTCTGGCGACATCCACTTAAACACACTTCCAATTCACTTTTATTTGTATAGCGCATTTTTACAAAAGGCATGTCTCAAAGCGCTTAACACAAAGAGGTCCAATGAGCAACAGGGGCAAGGAAAAACTTCCTAGCAGTGTTTTTTGTTTTTACTTATTATGGTAAAGGAAGAAACCTTGGACAGTTCCAACGACTCAAGGGGCTAGCCCAACTGCCTAGGGCAGGTTTTCTGTCTCTCAGATGGTGATTAGTCCACTATTATTCCATTAGGTACACATTATAACACTTCCCCTCTTTTTAGGAAGACTCAGGCCAGTAAACTTAATCTAGCTGTACAGAATGTTTGTATCTTTATTTTCAACAAAACCTGGCCAATTTAAACCTTTTAAAAACATCCACACCCTTGAAATGGTCTGGACTGCTAACTGTGTCTATACTCTGTGGCTCTGTGAATTCACATTTTTAAGATGCAGAAAAAAGACAGAAAAAAAACACAGTTTGCTTCACCACCTTTAATGAAGATGACTGCCCTGATGGTTCACTCAGACTGCACAGTGCCACGGCACAGATGTCAAACCCGTCTCATGGTTTGAAAAGCCCGACTTGGAAAAGGAGAAAGGTGGCAGGGGGGAAGGCAGCACCTGTGGCTCGATCAGAGCACTCGAAGCCTTCTGACAACATTACCTACATTACCCCACTGTCTTCACTATAACCTGGAACTGATTGTCTTGCACAAGATCCAAGCAGCACATCTTATTTCATGAAGAGACTCTGAAACATGAAGACTCTCAGAGTTTGTCCAAAAGTTATGTTATATTGAGGAAGAGACACACACGCCCTTTGAAGAGACATTCGCCACTGTGAGGAATAGTAACTGTGAAATCCTGTCTCTAATAAGGGCTTAGGAGAAGGTGCTTCTTCCCGACAGCCAATAATTTGTAAGACACAAATTAACAGGCTGCATTAGGCTGCATGCATTAACGGCTTCAAAAATAAAGCTTTGAGAATTGCCTCAAAGCTGTTTCTTCCTCAGCATGTGTGTGTGTGTGTGTGTGTGTGTGTGTGTGTGTGTGTGTCTGTGTGTGAGAACTGTCGACTTTGAGAGTCTCACACATAAACAAAAGTCTCACACATAACACAATTCTAAAGTGTGGTTTTACATGGCAACATTTAACAGGTTGCCATGGCAACTGTATTGCACTGTATCATCACACTGTCAACCAGTCTCAAGGTCTTTCAAACTGAATGCATGTATGTGTACGTGTGTGTGTGTGTGTGCGTGTGTGTGTGAGATGTGTGCAGATTTTTATGTGAGGTTTTGTATGGGTCCATCTTTCTGTGTCTGCGGCAGGGTGTCTATGATACACTTAATTCTGTTTAGAGATTCATAGAGTTCCATATGTTTAAGAGATATAAAGTGTATTGATTGCTCCCCTCTTACATCACCGAACATCCCAAGAGAAATGCTGAAAATGGTAACCTACTCCTACAGGATATGGGGTTATCAAGAATGGAGAGAGGGACAGAGACCCAGAGAGAGAGAGAGAGAGAGAGAGAAAAGAAGCTGTATTGGTGTTCATGGCACTGGGAAGGAACTAACTCGGCTCAGCCGATAAGCTGTCAGCTGACTCTACCCTCTCTATGCCCTTTTGTAAAACCAACTATGAAAGATCTGCAGTGGGGTGTTGGTGGTGTAGCGGTTAGGGAACTTGCATGTTAGTAGCCTAGGAACTGGGTTCAACTGGGTGTTAGTAGCCTAGTTAGTAGCCTAGGAACTGGATTCAAATCCTGGCTATCACTGCTGTGTCCTTGGGCAAGGCACTTAACCCTAAGTTGCTGTAGGGAAGACTGGCCCTGAAGTAATTGGTAGCTGACAAAAATGTAAGTAGCTTTGGATAAAGACATCTGCTAAATGCATAAATGTAACACACTTCATCTGACCTCTCCATGTCCTTTTGTGAAACTAACTCAGGCAGCCCCGCAACCCACTTGCTTGCCTGACGTCTCTTCGTCCCCCAATCCCATCCTCTGAGCTCACATTAGACACAGTGAGTGTACCACTGGTACAGCAGTGTGCGTCATCTTTCAGAAAACACACTTTACCCCGGAGTCAACATTGGCGTTGTGACTCGTGTATGATGCAGTGGGAGGGCTGTCTTATGTGCAGCATCATCAGTCACTTTCCCACAGCTGTAGCAACTATTACACTTGTTGCTCTTTGGTGCTCTTTGTGTTAAGCGCTATGTGACAGGCCTTTTGTAAAATGCGCTATACAAATAAAATGGAATTGAATTGAATTCATGTATTCATATCAGAATCAGAATGTTCTTTATTGTCATTGTCACAGATACAACAAAATTGAAAGTGGTCTAAAAAATAAAATTAAATAAAAAAAATAAAATAAAAGGAAAACAAATTATATAAAAAACACCCAGTCAACTGCTAACCATTTTACACAGTACTGTGCCGAGGTCAGTTCACACACAATTTTTTGTTTTAGTGCTTTAAAGACCTTAAATAAATATTTCACCATTTCATTTCTAAATATTAAACTCTCCCATTACTTGTTCAGATATACTGTAATAAATACAGTATTATATGGGCATTTGTACCTCATCGGGACTCTTAGTACCAGGATATCACCTGACCTGGTAGTAAAACCAACCCCTCGTTCTACACTTTGTATCGTAAAGGCTCTGGAGATTCAGTAGAGATCCTATTCCGATCCGATTGCTTACTGGAGGTTTTTAAGTTTGAAAAACGACTGGATCAGCCCTTTGACTGACTGATAGCATTCTAGCTCTGCCTTAACAACTCCTCTCACTAAGCACTTACTCGATCAGGTTAAAATGCCTCCTAAGGCAACAAGCTCAATTGGCTCAAATCCAGACTAGAAGTGCAGGGAGATAATAATCGAATGTAAGTGCGTAGGAGAGAGAGTCCAGTCCAGATATATCACTCTTTGGACCAAGCCTTTGTGACCAAGGACAGATCAGCAGCTGATCTGGAGACCCCTATCATCTAGATCTGCCAATAGCTTATGGCAGGCTGGCTTGTCTACCTTTGATCTGAGTGTGCAACAATGGCTGCCAAAAGCTGTCCCTTGTGATCGTATAGGTCACTGAGACACCACTGGGGCAACCAATGTGTTGGTGTCCTAGGACTGAATCCAGAACCAGATGTACCTTGGATGTGTCTTCAAACAAATAGCCATGGTCTGTTTAGCAGTGCTGAAACTAAATGTGGAGTGCCTATAGTTTGCACAGTTACATTAGTAAAAGTCAGATGCCGATTCCATGTTATTATGCTGCATTCACGTGGTATGGGGAAGATGATATTTTCCAGTTTTAACGTGGTATTTACCAGTTTTTTTTATTCACATGCTTTTGTTGTACTGTGGAGAAATGAAAGATGGACTTACTGTCAAGACCACTTGGCTCGTACAGCGGTAATGACATTGATGGGAGACCACACCGATGTTAACAAAAATATGTTTATTAAACAAAAGGATGATGTATCAGTAACTGTGATAATTAAGCAAATGTGTAGTGTGTATCAGTATAGAATGGAATGTGGTGTAAGTGAATAAAGGCGAATGAGTGAGGCTGCCGCCAGCCGCAGGGACGAGCAACCAGAGCGGTGGAAGGAGAGAGAGAGCCAGAGCAGAAAGGAAGGGCTCTTTTTGAAAGGCCTCACAAATCAGCCATTAACCAGCATGGCCAGGCCACAGCTCCACCTGCAGGTCCGGAACAGACAGACAAACAGACAGACAGATAGACAGCAGCCCCGTAAACAATGCAGACTGGGCGGGACGTCCCGCAGCTCGGCAAAGCTGGGCGTGACATATCTGTATGTACAGTATATGTACATAATACATATACTGTACATACAGATATAGATATATGTATCATGCATTTCTATGTGTGTTTGAAGGATATGGGGATGCATTTTGTAGTATTTAGTACACTTTTAATGTATTAATGTATTTAGAATACTGTTAATGTATGGAGGTTTTTCAAAATATTGAATCAAGCACACTTTTGAAAAGTGCACTTTTTTTGCACTTGTTTGTCACCTGGGGAACCCAAGGGTTAGGCCAGGAGCATTAGAGTAGGAGCATGAGGCTACGCACATTAGGAGCACTGACAGAGGGCCATCAAAAGGATTTTCACTTCATTTCATTACTAGAATAAATGGACTGGAAGAAAGTCTGTCTTGGGAGAGCAACCAGTCTGTTACTTTACCTCTCTCTCTTCTTCTCTTTCCCCCTTTCTTTCCCTCTACCTCCACCTCTCTTTCTCTCTAGTTCTCTGCATCTCCCTCTGGCACCCCCTGTGCCCGGCAAGGTGTGTGTGAGTGTGTGACAGGTGTTGGTGAAGGCTTTATGTGAGAGCTCACCTCTGTGTGACTCCTGCCACCTCACCTGTAGAGGGTGCTCTCATCTAATCACACGGAGCACTGGGCACCGCTTCCTGGCCTAACAACTTCACAGCGCTAAAGTTCCTGCACTAACTAGACTAGATGGATGTCTCTGCGACAAACTTCCAATCATACTCACTGGTCTTCCACACATTTTTTTTCCCTCATCATTTGTGTATCGTTATTGTGTCTTACACTCACTCAGACATTTTTTTTTAAATTCTTATTCTTTTGGGAGGGGGCGAGAGCTGTGGTACTTGGAACTGTTATGTAATTACGCCTCCAAGAAAAATAAATATTCTAAACAAAAATGACTGCTTGCGTTTCATGGATAACGTTTCTGTGAGGTCTATAATTCATCATTTGCTGGCCACTGCAGAGAAAAAAAAGGTCCCTGTTTACATTTCCAGCTATGTTTACATTTCCCTTCCTACACTCCATATAGTCCTTCCTCTCCTCTCCTCTCTGCTCTTCCCTATTCAAAAGCTCATTCTAAATCAACCAGCATCTCTGAATGTAAAGGATTTACAAAACAAACTGCAGCACCTGACTTTATGGGTGATACTCATTTCATTACACTGATGATACTGAGCACATTCATCTTCCTGCGGCTCTGTTTCCTATTGTTGTCAGGCTTTTCATAAAGCTCGGCAGTTGTGAGCGTTCTGGCCTGTGTGTGCGCGCGCGTGTGTGCCTCTGAACAGGAGCGCCATTTTGGTGCCGTGCTGCTTCACGCTGAGAGTGCAAGGTGGGGAATGGAAGAACTGCAACAGAGCGACCACAGACAGAGAGCTGTTGATGAGGGGAAAGCAAAATGAAAGCGTGATACAATGAAAAAGGTGAGATATCCAATACTCAAAGGCTTTGCCTCACTGCACCGAATGGCCTTACTGCAAGTATCATGCACACTGTAAATAAATATATGCTCTTTCAACTTAAAAAGGTTTGTTACTGCGCTGCCTTACGTTTTTTAACTTAACTTGACAATGAACTTTATTTTGAAATAACTTTTCATATTTAGTCAAGTCAATAAAAAATACTTTTGTTCTTGTTGTGTTAAAAAAGGTAAGTAAGTTGGTTTGACAAACTTGTTTGTAAGTTGACTTGACAAACTTGTTTCAAAATTAGAACTTTAGTTGAATTAAATAATAGAATTTGTTGTAACAAAAAAAGACAAGTTAACTTGACTAAGTTGCGTGGATTCAAGACAACAGTTTAATTAAATACTATGATTAAATTAATTCTGTGATATCGCTTTTGACAATTCTTTTCATTTATTCACATTCACTGCCAAAATTTACACTGGTCTGAAACCTAAGAGTGCTACGTTATTAAATATTGCAAAATTGGATGTTCACATTGCAAGTGAAGCAGGACACTCATCTTTGAAAACTGTACGGACACGAAAAGAAAAACATTACACATGAGTGTAAAAGGCATAAAAAAAAAATCTTCACATCTCAGAGATACAATTTGCCAAAAGTCGTTATAAAAAGGGCAAACCAGGCTATTGGTCCAGAGTTTCAAATCCCTTCAAAGCTTCAAAATAGAAATATCAAAACAAAAGAAAATGACTTGAAAATAACTTCAAATGCAAAACTTGCAGACTACTTGCTAAGCAGCATGTTTCGGAGACTATTAACACGTGATGAGCAGACACACCTTCCGATATTTAAGAATAGCTTTTGCATTACCTCAAATGTGTATTTGAGATGCTTTGGGTAGTCAATATTGAGTGCATACATCAGACCCATCATTAGGCCAAAGGCTTTGGGAATATCAGGAATGTTCATGACATCCGGCTGTTTCCTCCAAGATGAGACAAATGTCACATATCTACCGACCTCTTCAGACACCATCAGGATCCTGACACTGGTTCCTTTCAAGGTATCTTGAAGTGGATCAGTTGGCTGAAAAAACAAATAACAAGCAAAATATTTAAACTTAATTTAAGGCATACAAATACAGTAATTCAATGCTTTATAAGATTCATATTACTATTTGCATCTTTGGTTTGCATCTTTACTTAATTCAACCAGTGGCTCCAAATCACATGTAGAGTCTACTGAAATTTTCAACCTACCTGACGAGTCTTAAGAAAGTTCAAGGGCTCTTCATGAAGGAAAAGTGGAATGCCAAGTAAGAATGCTATCCGCTTGTTCTGATTGGAATCCTGGAATCCAAAAGATAACATCCAGCCATGGAAACAGAGAGACAGTGTTAAAGAGAGATAAGGCCATTTTCACATTACAAAATAAAAAGATTCACTTGCAATACTTACATGACTGTTAAGCCATCTAACCATGTCTTCAAGCTCTGCAATGTGATGTTTTCTGAAAAGGTCAAGAAACCTGGGCAAGTACTCTTCAAGTCCACTGAAAAAGGATCTCAGGAGATCTGCAGACATTAGACGGTTGAATTCCGCAATGATCTAGATACAGAACCAAAAAATATATATATTGTATATGCTCAAAAGGCCATATTGGTAGTACCTGGTGACACAGTGACACTATAAAACACTAACAAACAGCTAGCATAAAGATGGAACAATTTATTGTTTTCTTACAAAGCAGTGTTTTAAGTTGTTGCTCTGTTAACTGCTATGGTCAATTAGTATTATACTGTTGTTTGTCACTTTCAATAAAAGTAGTACAGAAAATGAGAAGTGTAGTACCTGTCTCTCTGTAAACAGTGCAGGCCATCTGGATTTGATTATACCCACAAGAGGCTCATCATCAACAACCTCTTTTCTTCTCAAAGCGCAAGTGTTTGCCATGGCTGCATCAATCATCTTGTTGGGGTTCACCTTTTTAAATTCCACCACAAGTTTTTCATCCCGAATCCTTCGAGTCTTGTTCACCTATACTGCTGTACACCTTGCAGCACGTAACTTCACTAAATGTCTGTTGAGGTCAACTTGCCTTTGGAATGTGAAAAAAAGTCTGTGTAGATGCAAGGCAAGGGGCAAAACCGTCTGTGATGTCCGTGCTTCAGAGTGTAATGCCGTTGGATGTTTCTACGGTTATACGTTGAAAATGGACACAGTTTACAAATCCACTTCATGAACACACATCATCTGCAACATAGAAAAATAACAAGATTTTATATTTGCAACAAAAAAACAAGATTTCAGTTTAAAATATTTCACGGATACATCTGTAACTGTCAAATAATACATTATCCCTTACTTTATAACCTACATTCATGTTAATATAAAGTTGGCAGTCATGTGACAAGAATTGTAATAAATGGCATAACATTTGTAATGTCATTAGTACAGATATTATAGCAAGCCTCACATAAATGATTTCTTACAATACACTGAATGTTCTAGGCCAACTATTTCTAAATAAAGAAAGCTAAACTTTGATCTGAAACAATAAAAATGAATCTCTCTCTGGATTATTTGATTATTCTCTTTTATGTTTGACAACATAATTTCATAAACAACTTGTCCTAACAGCAAACAAGCATCAGGTTGTCACCATGCGTAAATTCCGCCTTAACACCATGTTCAAATCATGCACTGAATGTTTCTCTCTACACTGGATCCTTAAATAATTTTGTTCTGTCAATCTTCTCTTTCAAAATAGAGCAAAGCAACTTGAGTAGGCTACGATAACATAGGGCAATGCTTTGTACCAATAGAAAATAGCCTAATGTAGCATTCATTCGTCTGGGTTGCAGTTAGGACAACGAGCAGTTCGGTCTAAACATAAAACGTTACCTAAACTGCTTTTGTAGAACATATGAGTAGGAATAACTACGAATTTATGATAAAAAATGTTCTATCATAACACATAACATGACAGTTGAAAACTAGCTTTTGCTATCATGACTAGCTAGCCTAGCTATCATTTGACACGTAATCAAATATTTCGCTCATCAATAATATCCGACATTCGAACTGATTAATTTCATTGTATATAAATAGTACTATTGGTTAAGTGATTGTGTGCTTAAATTTACTCACCAAAAACGTTGGATAAGAAAGGATTGCACTAGATGCTTGTTCTCCTTCCACCATGTGCTGTGTTTGCTTCAACAAGGTTGTGACGTAGTGAACACAGTCGCCAGTAGGTGGCAGTGCGCTATAGACAAAGTTGTGTTAACTACTTACTTATTTTTGTTGAATCAACAACATGCTTGTTTATTTAACTTAGAATTAAGTTGACTCAGTAAAAACTTACTATTACTTTTTGTTTGGACAATATGAATAGACTTTAGTTGTATCAACTTAGGAGACACACTCGAATGAACTAAATTGCACAGCTATTTTTTACAGTGCAGATGTTTGGTGTGGATGTGGATTTCACACTGTAACAGTATGTGCAAGCAGGCTTCATAACAGAGGTACATGTGAGCGCCACATATCGCTGCAGGTGCAATAAATACGTTTATAAAGAAAATACGTTCACTTCACTTCAAACTATACTGTACATGTCAGCACACAACAACCATCATACAGTAGTTCTTGCACAGGCTCCAGCAGATGGGAGAAGCCATCGCTGGGGCCTAATACAGCTTAGGACATTTGAGTCTACTAAAAGCAGTGTTTTTCAATCTTTTTTGAGCCAAGGCACACTTTTTCAATTGAAAAAAATACGAGGCACACCACCAGCAGATTGTTGGAAAATGAAACTCTGTAATCTATACAGACAAAGTACAAAGTCATTTTAGACCAATTTGGTGAAATTGGATAATTTCCCAAGGAACACCAGACAGCATCCCACGGCACACTAGTGTTCCACGGCACAGTGGTTGGAAAACACTGCACTAAAGATGCTTAGTGAGTTTGTTGTTTCCTACTTTTCAGTGCCCCGAAAATCTCTAATGCTAATTTCTCCAAAATAATTGTCTTTCAGGTGGCACTGCAGCACACATGTTACTCAAAAACGTCCAGTTCCAATATAAATTTCAATATATTTTATATTCCAATATTTTATTTTCCAATATATATTCCAATATATTGCAGGGGTGTGTGGTTTTCAGGGTGACTGTGCTGAATTGATACTGTATGTCTACCAAGTTTAAAGGAACAGTATTTTAGTGCTTTCCAAATTTCTGACAGAAACTAACATACATGAAAACATCCAATTTAGCCATTCTGTGAATCTGTGGTGCTACATCATGCATGGATGTATGATGGACCTCTTTTATGCAGCTTTTCTTAAGAGATCTCAAATTCTGTGGGCACAGGTACTAGAATTCTCAAGTGCTACGATTCAGACGTTATTCCATGAAAACTGTATCCAACCAACCTGTCATGAGAAGATTTCTTTACTCTCTGTGCTTTATCTCACAAACCATTATGTTAAAGAACAGATTCAGAAATAAGGTAACTTAGACTAAAGATATAATTGACGATCTGGTTAGTGGTGTTATATTAATAACCGAATATAAGTAGAGAAAAACACAGTAAACAAAGTGCAATGTAATCATGTTGGCCACCGACTAATAATTGCAAGATATTACTTAAAGCATTTGGGTATTGGCTTAGTAGGACATTATATATGACCCGTGTTTATTGGAAAAGAAACCAATAAAAAAGCAAAATAGTGAATAGCTACTCTGAGTTCTGTGAATTTCCCCTGAGTACCTAAGACAACTGTGTCAGGGCTTTTTCTCTCACTATTTCTGTGTGTGTGTGTGTGTGTGTGTGTGTGTGTGTGTGTGTGTCCATATCTGATTATACATTTGCTCCACTCCAAGAGACGTCTGAGAAGTTTCAAACAGGATGACGCAACCCAAAGAAAATCTTGTGTGTGTGTGTGTGTGTTCGCGCACGTTTAGAGCAGTTGATCTGGCAGTTGCCACTTTGAGTGAGAATTAGATATCTCTTTGCCACAGCATGGCAGTGGTTAAGGAACATCTGAAGTGATTTAGAGACAGACATATGGACTGTTCTGAAAAACAAAAACCAAAAAACATCTGGCCAAGAGCCCAACAACAACACACAAAGTCAAAAAAAATATTCTAATGTGATACATGCCTGGAGGTTATAAACAGAGTTTTCAAGTGTAATAATAATAATGATAATGAAAGACACTGTGTGTATATCTGTAAATACGGTGCCTTTGAGGTGGTAGTAAGGCCTTTACATCATGATAAGTGCAATTTTTACTGATATACGTCAATAAAAACTATTCTTCTTCTGCCCCATGGTCACCATGGTCACCCAGGATAGTATTATTATTAGCAAGTGGCTGTATGGGAAGGATGGGATAATGGATTGGCTATCAGTGTGGGTATCGGATCTGTTAGGGTTACCCAATCTGTGAGGGGCGTGTTTAAATAACGGCCAAATCGTTCCGATTGGTCTAGCGCCTGGCTCAATTCGCCTTTTTGATTGATCAAAAACATTTTTGCGGGCTGTTAACCTTCCTGATCTTAACGAAGGACCCATTTTTTTTTTTTTTTTGTTATAGATATCAGTAGAAGTATTATCTTTTGCAATTTGCGTTGGAAAATAGAAGTTATGGGCGATTAAGATGTCGATGTTTTTTACTAACAGAAAGAAAAGGCCTGATTTAAAAGCCCAACAGGCTTTATATGGCCCCCAGGCCGTGGTTGGCTCATGCCTGATACAGGCTGTGCAGTTTTGGGTACAGGAGAGAAAACCCACCTGCATTTGCAGTCTGACATTTCCGACAGAGGATGGCATCTCGCCGGTTTTCCAAATCCCACCTCCCTTCCCACCACCTCCACATGCAGCCACCTAAAATCAGGCAGGATGTGCTGGGTCGAGATGTTCAATATACTGGACCACGGACTTTGCACTTGTTAATCTTGTTAAACTGTCATTATGCTGCTCATTCAACTTTCAATCACGTTACTTTTCTCTGAGTCTTTCTAGGAGATTTTTTTATATAAACTTATAAAAAATGCTACCAGCAGTCATAATCAATAAAAAATTCAAATCAGTCCACCATTCGGTAACACTTTATTTGAAGGGGTCTACATAAGGGTGACATGAGCCTGTCACAAACATGTCACGACACGTATCATAAACATTAATGACACTTCATTCATGTTTAAGACTGCTGTCATTAAGTGTCATTCGGTTTTTGTAAAGTCTACATCCCAGTCTGCATTTCAAAAACCGAATGACACTTAATGATAACAGTCATGAACATGAATAAAGGGTCATTAATGGTCATGATAAGTGTCATGTCATGTTTATAACATACTTATGTCACCCTTATGAAGACCCCTTCAAATAAAGTGTTACCCATCAGTCTAAAGCTCAACTCTCAACACCTCATAAACCACAGCCATCTTTCATTGGTATTTAAATTAGAAAAAGGTAAAATATTGACATTATTTTCTGCCACCCTCCATTCTATTTTTGTTTCCACTGATATCACATTCTCCAGCCCGTGCTCATCTTTTTATTCTTTTCATTTTTATTCTTGTCCACCTTTTTTCATCTCGCTACCCATTCTCTCTCTCTCTCTTTCATCCCTCCGTCTCTCTCTCTATTTCATCCCTCCTTCTCTCTCTCTTCCCTGTGACCCAGCAAAGGCCATTTCTCATTTCTCTACTTCCACCTCCATCCGACCGTGACGCGTCCCTCCTGTGGCTTGCCCTTGTTCTCCGTGTCAGACCCCAATCCTCTCCTCTGCTGGCTTTGATCAGAATTCTACAGCCCCAGACTGTTCAGCACACATCCAAAGCCTTTTACCTCAACATTTACCTTGTTTTTTTTTTTATTTAGGTAGCTTAAGGTATCCAATGGACCATACCAAAACTCCAACACCGTCTCCCGCCTCCTCCTACATGTAAATTTCAAACCTCTGATGGTCAACAAACATGTCGTATGAGCCCTTCAAACATTGTCCATGAGTTTCAAAGTTACTAATATGTACAGTGCACAATAGACTTTTATAAACAGCACAAACATGTTATTTTTACTACTGAAATCACAAATTCTGAATGGACCCTTATTGTACTTTTACTTCTAGGAACCAAAGGAATTAAAGGCCCACTATGCAACATTTTTCAGTTAATTAATACGTTTCATACTGGTTTTGGATGCTAACATGAGTCATTACACGGCGAACGAACGGTGTAGAATGCGCCACTGTGGCCTACAACGGTAGATACAGCATTTGCAATGTTCAACAGCAGTGGTCCGCCTCCAATAGAATGCAGTGTAATACAATGCAATACAGCGGTCTCGTGAGAGAAAAAAACAGAACGTTGCTTAGCCCTGCTTTAATGGCCCCATATTGTATTTATATATTTGTATTACAAACATATAAATACAATATGGGGCCATAAATTCATTGATTTGTGGTTTCAGATATATACATTTTAAATATCTGAAACCACATACTGTAAATGGCTCCATATAGTACGAAATGTAGACCTTTGTGAAGTGGTCACACAACACACTATATGTAGTTGCCTACATACAATATTAAACACGACATCTAACATATATCATGTTCAGTAAGTACTGTAGCTATGCGTTAGCTGTAGGCCCAGGAAAGTTCAGTGGGTGAATCTGGACAGTGTTGATATGGCACAGTAAGCCCACTATTCCGGAACATTCTCCCATTAGACGGAGTTGATTTGAAATGCATTACACTCTCTATCTCCCCCTGCCAAACGGCCCCTGTTTGCTCTGGGCCGCAGTGGTGGTTTGTCCACACAATCACCTGCCAGCACCTAAATTGGAGAGCCTCTTGCGGTGGTGTCTCAGAGGAATGCACCGTGCTGAATAATCTATTGCGTATTGACATGAGGTCTCTGTAATTAACCTTACAAGGACTCCTCAGGGCCAGGAATCTTGCTGTTGGCACACAACCAGGCATTAACCAAAACAAAAGCCTCAAATGCCCAAGAGGGTTATAATAGCCATGTTTTGTTTGAAAATATGTGATAATACCCTTTCATTTTACAAAGCTGTTTTTTTTTTTGGCCTGGCAAGCAATGGGGGAACTTATTCTATAAAAAGACCTTCTTGCAGAGTGTTACAAGAGATGTCTGTCCTACACAGGGTGAGCCATGCAGCCTGTACTAACGTGGGAACCAATAGCAGGAAGTGTGTTCGAAGGTGACCGCTCTCAGAGGCACACTAAGTGCCATGGCCGATTCCAATGACAAACCTGATGGCGCAAACTTTAAGAGAGAGAGGGAAATTGAGAAGGTTTTTTTTATAAAAGGATTGAAATTAATATGAACATATTTTTGAGACTGAGCAGTCTACAGTTTTTTATATGAATACAAAGGCAATATAATAATTTGAACTCAATCAGATATACAGAAACCAATGGTTGAACCCACGCCCTAGCCCTGTAGTTCAAGTTGTCAGAGTTTTTCAGTGGGAATAGGAATGAGAAAATCATTCCTAACAGTGTTGGGAAAATTTACAAGCTGCTAGCTGAGGGTAACTGAATGGCGTAAACTCACAGCTAATATTAACTGAATGGGGCAAAATGAAGTTGTAAAAAAGAGACAATTTCATCTTTAAGTATGTTTATTTCCAAAAGGCACTCACTACATTGAACGTAATGGTTGCACAAGTTATACTGTGAACAACGTCCATTTACTGAGCATGTGCGGCCCAATGAATTAGCTTCGAACAAGGACATTTAGAAAAAGCTAATTATCAGAAGCATGTGGCGGTACAATCAATACCAGGCCATATAATATATTTGCACAATAGCATGCTTTTTAAAATTCCTCGACTCTTTATTTTTCAACGCTTAAAGTCATATTTTTTCATTATTTTATCATGAACATTTAGAGTCCTTTTCTGCATTCACACATATGCTATTGCAGCACCCAGTTAGTTGAAAACAAGAGTATTACAAAGAACATGTAAAGCTTTAAGGTGATTGTGCAGGGTTCAAAATGGGCAGAGGATTCAGTGTTAACCCTAAATTAGTTTCTTTAGGGTTGATCAATTTTATACAATCAGTTTGACCTAACAAGAGAGTAATGGATCACATATACTTTAAACACATTCTCTCTCTTACACACACACACACACACACACACACACACACACACACACAGAGAAGATCAACCCACCCGTAAACACACTCTCACACACTCACACATCCAACAGATCATCACAACTTCGAAAACACACTTGCCACACACAAATGAGACGAGACAGGTGTCAGGACTATTCTAATGTACACGTTAAAACACATGAAAGAGATGCCATCCAAAGGTGTGTTCACATCAGACACAGAACAGGTTTCACCAACGAAAAGCAGAATCATATCCTTCAGTTCCCCACTCCTCCGGTGCTCTTTTGCATTAAATAGTCACCATCCGTTTGATTTCAGACGTCCACTATGGCTTTTCTTCCACCCACTGTCAATGGCTCTCTTCTGAAGAATGTTAAGAGTGCAGCCAACGCTCCAATGACTCAAAGTGTGAATGCAACTCTCTTGATATGCAGTATACAATTGAGCAACACCAGTAGGACTACAAGCCCTGAGATATCACCATTAATGGACATAAAGTATTAATAGCATGGTATTAATACACTATACTTTAGTAGACAACAGTAGAGCTCATGCACATACATGTTGCTGTTTACTACTTCGTCGGCTTTTCTTAGTTAAGGGTTCAAAAGTCGGTTTCTACTGTACTTTCTAGCTGACACTTTCAACGTGACAGAGACAGAGACATGCTCAGTGTCTTTAACCTTCAGTCTTTAGCAACGTCGTCCTCTGTTTATTCTTAGCAGCTTCTCTTCGCAAAACGGACCAAGAAAGAAGAAACGGTCGAAAGAGATCGGCACTGACGTGGAGTGGAGGTCTAAGAACTGGCCCGGTCATAAATCGCTAGCAAGAGCCAATCAAATCTGCTACAGTATCACGTTTGCTGCTTAAGAGGTTTCTGTCTTCGTCACTACAGTTTTCTCTCCCATCTCACGTAGCCTCGCTCAGGTTCTTTCAATAGTTATGACTACCGTCTCCTTTCAGGGTTTCCTTTGCGATTTCTCAAAAGTTTCACCTTTTTATCGTTCTTTGTCAAGTTACCAGGGCACAGTGAATAGTTCAAGAAACAGGCAAACAAGGATTCAGAATCCTGTCTTAGAGAGAGACAGCATGACTTTAAGGCACATTGTGGTCGATTTATTTAGTTTTTTTAATCTTTTCCTTCTTTTAAAGTATCTCCTTCTGTGAAGATCCGTGAAGATTATTCTCTTCTCCCTAAGGGTCCATCTGTAAGTGCACCTCCTTAGCGGCCTCCTTCTCGCTCTCCTTCTCTTTGGTCTGCAGCATGACAAAGCCGTTCTGAGGTTTGGGGCTCTCGGCGAAGACAGACACGTTGGTCAGGCTGGTGTTGCACTCCTTGTCGGCGTCCTCCTCGGGCTCGTCCTCCTCCTTCCCCCTGCCCTCGCTGGCCGACGGGCTGCTGCAGCTGTAGGCCTCGCACGAGCGACGTGCCTCGTCCGTTATGTTCTTCTTCAGCTCGCCGCTGGCTCGGTTGCGGCTGCGTCGGGCCAGCCGTGTGACGGAGCTCAGGCGGTTGAAGATGTTGTCCTCGGAGCAGGCCTGGTCACCGACGGAGACACTGTTGCGGTGGTGGTGGTGGCCGTCGGCCAGCTCGGCGCGCAGACGCAGGTTGTTCAGCTTCATGTCGATGCTCTCCGATGAGGTCTTGAAGTGGGTGCCGTCCAGGCTGTTAAAGGCGGCGGCGGCACGGCGCTCAGGCGACAGCACGTCCAGCGAGTGGGCGCGCTGGTCCAGGCCCAGCTGACGGCGCTCCATGCTGCGGATGGTGGCAGCACGCTGCAGCTTGTCGTGCACCTCCACGCTCAGGCGCCGACGCGTCTCACGGAGCTCAGCGCGCACGTTGGCCTTCCACTCGGCAGCATGAGCCTTGAACTCCCCCACCTAAAACACACACAAGACTCTTACAGTCATGGGATTATAAAACTTGTCACATACTTCTTTTAAAAGTGTTAAAAATGTAGTGAAACTATGGATGTTGTCTGTTAATTGTCTAAGAAAGGGGTACAGAATGAGATAAAATACAGTAATAGGTGTTTATGTGTTAGGGGGAGGTGTGGGAGGAGACAAGGGCTGTAACTACTGTATACCAGTAGTACAGTATATTACTATAATTAGATGCTAAAATTATACAGTGCTAACAATTTTTTTTAGTGCACATTTATTTATTCTTAATTTACAGAAAAATAAAAATTCTAAAAAAAAAACACTGAGCATGTCATCTCACCTCCTCTTTAGTCTTCTTGGACAGGACCCGCAGCCAGTCCCCTATCATGCTCAGCACCGCGGCGAAGTAAGCCAGGCCCACCAGAATCCAGAACCACACGAGAGGCTTGTACCATTTGCGATATTCAATCTTCCGGTCTCCCCCTGGAAACACACCACACTAGTGTGAGACCCACTGCAGCGCCTCGGCACTTAGCGAGCCCCATACGCGGCAGACATCCTGGGAGACTGAAAGCTAATTTCTTCATACATGCTCTCAGCTGTCAAAAATGGTAACACTTCAGCAAGGCTCTGGCCTGGTCTATTAGGGCTGGAAAACGCTCCGTAATAGCTTTCAGTGTTGTAGTGAATAACAAGCCGTTATCACTTTACATCACATGAGCTTTGCTACATAAAGCATCCTCCATTATAATTACCTCCCTGAATGTAAAAATCATCAATTAGTCTTTTGGTCTGAATCTCATTATTAAAAAACACAACGTTTAAAAGAAAAAAAAAAAAGAATTCTGACAACGAGGAGTGTAATTTCACATCCCACAAAGTTGGAGAACGCAGAAAAAAGCATTCGAAACTTCTTCTTCACAGAATCTACTGAGTGTTTGTGTTTCTAGGTCTTTCTCTGGTCCTCTGTATATGCTAATTAGTTTACTTTACTGCTAAGACCAGGGAACTCAAGACACCCTTGGTGGAGACTTGATTTTGAGATCAGTAAGCCGTGTTTCTGCCTGCATTCAAATGATGTTTTGGTTAAACGGCCTGCTGTATGAGTAATGCAAGACCCACTTGTATTGCTCTGACAGTACAAAGTAGTTCATGGAGGTCACAATGGCATCCACTCTAATGAGATTCCTAGAGACTGAAATTAAAACAACCCCAAAACATCACAGACCCCTTACGCAAACTATCAGACAGGGTAGGCAGGAGGCCACCACCAAGGGTCAAAAAGTTCCATTTTTTCAAACACGATTCTATTTAAAGCCCTACACTCATTAGTAACTCTAGTCTTTTAAAGCTATCTTTTAAATAATCATTCTAGTCTACCTAGGTCTATTCCCCAATACCTTAATCTCTATTTTGTTCTCTTTTAATTGCCCTGACCAAGGCATTTGGCATTTACTTAATCATTGTAAACCATGAATTTATGGAATACTACTTCAACCCATGGCCATACAAACTTCAAAAAGTTTATTATGGGTTGCAAAATTATTCCGCAACATTATTATTTATTACTTGTATAAAAGTACCAATATTTGTTTGTGAAATAAAAAAATATTTTTATGCATTGTTTTTTCCCCCAGATAAATGTCTTTCTCTTTGAGAAGGGATTATTCTCTATTGTTGTCACTGTGAAAAAGATGTTTTTGTATTCCACTTTATTGCCGTGGGTGGGTGCCAATAATTACAGAGGGAGCTGTATCTGGAGGTGCAGAACAGTATGAAAAACTGTATAAATAAAATTATGTGTGATGTACTAGCAATACTGCTTTGTGAAATGTGTTCACAATTCTTAACCTTGATATAAATAATATAATATATCAACAGCCTCATTGTGTGTAATTACATTATCTTGTAGGCCTTTCAATATATTATTTAAAACAAAATACCACTGTAACATCAGAAGAGGTCTGTGTTCAAGTGGTTTATATTAGCAGCGCTCAGAATACACATCAAAGAGGCCTCAGAAACAACCTTACATAACAGTACATCTCTGCATTCTGAACAATTTGATTGACAATTGTGTGCTTATGTCGCTGAAAGCAAAGTGAGTATTCTACCTGCCACGTAATCACCGATCCCAACAGTTGTCAAGGTGATGACCACAAAGTAGATGGCCTCGAGCGTGGTCCAGCCCTCGATGTGCTTGAAGATGACAGCGGGGATGGTGACGAAGAGGATGCAGCCCGCCAGGATGAAGAGCAGCGTGGAGGCAACTCGGATCTTGGTCTGACTGATCTGGTTGTGCTTCCGCTGCCGAGGGGGGAATGGCATGGAAGGGGCAGGGAGAGGGAGGGAGTGAGTGAGTGAGTGAGGGGTGAGGGGAAGGACAACAGAAGAATAAAGGATGGGATTGTGTGGGATAAGGACGGAGAGAGAGAGAGTGATGAGGGCAGGAGAGATGGCGGGAGGCAGGGAGGCCCAAGCGTGGGCGGGGAGGACAGTGAGGACACGGGTGAGTGGGACAGTCAGTGGGAGTGGGACACAAGCAGAGTGATGCAGTTACAGTTGGATCTGAGGACAGAGGGGTAGCGTTGGTTACCAAGCTCGCCTCCAAGCCTCCGACTCATGCGCCGCGGACAGTGACCACAGTGACCACAGTGACCACACGCGGCTTCGGGGTGGACAGTCGTGACCCGGGAAGCCCACACGTGTTCATCAAACATCCACCCCCCACCGCCCCATTCGCAGCTATCTAACACGTAGAGCGTGGCTAAAGATTCATGGTTGAGGTGCAGTCCAGTGCTAGCGCAGTACAGTGCTGTGAAAGTGGCTGCAGCAGCTGCCAATATGAGCGTGAACCACGGCAGGTGACCAGCACCCTGGCACTTGTGTTTGTTTCTCTGTTCGCTAAACCACCTGCACCAGCAGGCCTCTCCACCAATCAGGAGGAAGCTGCCTTGTGCTTTATTACTTGTGGATACACATGAGAGCGTAACCTTAACATGCAGGGAGGCTGTACATACAGACAGTAGTGGCAGAGTTCAAATAAATAAAAGAGACAAAACGCCATCAAACAATGACATATTAATTCATGTCTGGGTGAGATTGTAGAAATCTTTATAATCATATTTATTATATGTTCTAATATGAAGTATATATTTTCTAAATGTCAAACTATTCTTTAGAAATGTATCTCGAATTATCATAAACTCAGCTGCACTCCAATGAAATTACAGTAGCTCAAAAAATAGTAGTTATGAGGATACCATTATACAAGGAAATTCATCATATTATCTACTATCTATCTATTAACTACGTGGCATTTACCTGACTTACTATTTTCTGCAGCCAGGAAGTATTTTTACATATTGCCCTGAAAAGCATTTGATATTTTTTTATGAAGCAATAAGCCACTAGATGCCGTGCGTATATGGGAGTGCCGTTAAACCCCTCAGCTGTTCTAAAACCAGTGTATACGCACGGACTCAAGTGGCTTATTGCTTATCTAAAACTGTTTAAGTAAATTGTTTATAAGATTTCATCGCATTTAACCTAATGTAATAATGTACTTTAAAAATAAAATAGTGTATTGTAACAACCATTCTTCCGCCAATACATATAGTTCCTTTTGGAGAGTGGTTGCCAGGCAGCGCTACACGCTGCTTCGCTGAGATGGGCTATGGCAGACCATTGAACAATTGTAACGGTGACGTTCAATTGCACAGTAATACAGAAGTGAAGAGTCACCGGTGTGTGTTCACAATCATTTTACAACATCTTGGAACGCAGAATCAGCCAATCACAATCAAGAACCAAAGAAGCAGTTTTAGATGTTGTATTCTACCACATCCCAGAGTTCTAAAGGATGTCTGTTTGGGTGTCATTTTAGTTTTTATTATGATGTATAATTTTCACATTTACTGAAGAATATTATACTATTATGTTTTTATGTATTCTATCAGTGCAATAACCTTTACTCACTGATGTTTCAACTCACCCGAAACATTTTCTCCACTTTGGCTATGCTCTTCACAAAAATAGTGCCAAGCTGATCGCCCACCCCTGCCAGGAGAAAGCCGAAGAGAGGGATACCAAATATTGCATAGAGGATACAAAAAATCTTTCCACCCTCGGTGCTTGGGGCAATGTTGCCATAGCCTAGGAAATAAACAAACAGAAAGAGGGAGGAGTAAGCGTTTCCACGGTTATAGTGACAGCTTAGCAAAAATGTCAGAGATGTTCTCAAAGTTGACCTTTTGTAGCAAAACAAATGTACACATTTCAGAAGTATAAGTAATGTCAGGACCTCCACAAAAGGGTAAACACAGAGCTCCAAACATCAGCTAAATGTTAACTACTTCTGGACGGGTCACATGTTATTGGTCAAACAAATTAGTCGCATTGCATGTAGAGCATTAAAAAACCAGCATGAAATCCACAAAAGTAATTACTAATTTGTACATTTAAGTGACATTGTGAAGCTGTTAAGACAAGTACGTTTTAAGGAGTGAAGAAAGTAGAGAAAGATTCTGTTTCCATATTTTTTTACAAAAACACCCTTGGTAAAAACAGAAGGGCGTTATTACATGTCCTCAACTCTACAGCACATCCAAGTAGATATTCCACCTCTGTGCTGGCCAAACAAAGCCATCTGCATTGGGCACTTGGTTGTGAGACTGATCAGAAATCACCATTACAGACCCCATTGGGAGCATGCTGTGATTCCTTACTAGAGCCATTAACTGGAGAAGCATTTGTTGCTTAACAGCTAATCCTGTCTACTGCTTTAGTCCACAGCCAGCTGGATGTCAGGTCCAATTTGGGCTCATTCCAGAAGTGTGCCATCAACCTGTCTTTCCCGCACCACCCCCCCCCCCCACCCTCCTCCCTGGATGTGCCGTAGGCAGCGAGGGGCTTCTCTCTCTCTGTAATCCATGAGGTGGTGCATCGTGCCCCTCAACCCTGTCCAGAGGGGATTAGTGATTGTGCGGCGCTTTGTTATTGTCCTCATGTGTGATCGATTCACTGATCTCAGCACAGTGGGGTGCGAGGGGGTATAAAAGCACCACAGGCATTTGCTGCAGTCGCTGCTCGAAGCAGCAGCACTTAAATTGCGTAAGAGCCTTAACATCACAAGATCTTTTTCAGTTGACTGAGATGTCAAGATTTCAGCCATGATAAAGCCTGTGCTGCTAATTATAGCTTTGAATTAGCAGTGAAACTGTTATAAAAATGGTGAAAATGAGAGTTGGTTTCACTGACTGTGTGGTGTGTCTGCTGCTGAGAAACAACACCACATATACAGTGCAAGAGTTTTGATATCACAAGATCCATTTTCAGCACTTGTTTTTGAAAAAATGAAAAATTGTGTTGTGAGTTGTTTTTTATTCAACTGTTTGATTCAACTGTTTAGGGGAATATAATTCCCACAGTCTGCTGTTGCTGTACTCCAACACTGAAGTTAAGCCGATGCTTTGATCTTGGTATCTCTGGAAATATTCGAGTGTATCACCAGGTAGCTTCTGCAGTAAATTCAGCTTTTATCATGTTGGTGAAACGGTGTTACAGCAAAAGTGGAAAAACATTATTTCCTGCTTGCGCTTGCGGCTGAAAAATCGCATACCGAAGATGATGAGGATTGCTGACATCATGCTGACTTTAGGTAGGGGTGTCAAAGCCATTTTTTATCACTAGCCACATGTGCGTAATGCTATTCTGAGTTCTACTCAACCTCATCTACGGCACACGCTTGCCTACATGCTGTGGGGTGAAAAAACGGTTTAATGAGTTTGATGTCCATCACCAGCACAGCCCTAATGCATCAGTGTGATGGCTCTCTAATAGATTCCTTTCATCCTGCTTTCTTGTAGGTAAGTGTAGCCTCCCCCTGCTCTACTAAAGAGAAAAAAAAGCTTGAAGTATTCAAAGAAGAAATGCTTCTAGGATTAAGGTTATCTTAAGGCCAGTTCTAGATTCAGCATAAAAGGGGAAGTAAATTAGCAATGACACTTTTTGTGAAAGTAAAATAGATACAGTAAATAGGTGAAGTGTTGCATAAGCATGACGCATCTCACAGCTGAGTCTGTTGAGTTCAATAGTTGAGTTCAAGTGGGTTTATTTTAGCAGTGCATGCAGAGCTGCCAGTATTGCGTAGCAGACGTGTTTCATTATTTTACGTAGGCCACACAACTGCAGTTCTTTTCAAGCCTTTTAAATCAGGCTGAGTGAAATGATGTGAAGGGCCATATGTCTGACACCCCTGAGGAGCCGGTTTTTCAGGATTTGTTTCAGCTGATTAAGCCAACAGAGTTGGACAAATGGCTTGATGCAACTGCAATTAACAGTGAATTTTCACGGCAACACTGCTTGTTCCCCTAGCAAGTATAGGGAACAAAATTCATCGATTTTCTTTTTATGAAGGGAATCAATCTTCCCAGGGCAGTAATTATATCCTTAATGTGCCTGTTCCCTGAGACAATTGATTTCTAGCAATTTGCGAGCATCTTCTCTCATTTTATTTGACTGACGGTTGGTGCCGGGCATTTGTGATCTCAGCCACATTTTTATGCTGGAGAGAATTGATTTCTAGGCATGCAGCACATGGAGGCCATGTCTACTATTAAGAGCCTGAGTGAAATAGTACCCTGATGTTTGTGGCAGGGCTCGAAATGGCTCCAATTCGATTTCGAAGCATTGATATCACTACGGGTGGTCAGTTGATGCTTTGGCTGGGAGTGGAGGTAGTAAATTTCTCAGGTCGGGTTACCTATGGTGGTGATTACAGTTCCAGCAAAGAAGAAAGCGCTGCCCAGATCCCAATGACTGTAGTTGTAGGATGTTTCTCCAATAGGGCTGACACCACTGTTTGCAGCGTCGATGGAGTGCTGGAGAGAGACAGGAGACAGACAGACAGACAGACAATCAGACAGAAAGACAGATGGAGAGAGGGGTGAAGGCAGAGATTCATAATTAGGCAATGATTATAAAGATGCATAATTGATGTCCTTTATATAATGGTATAATTGCTTACCACACTCATTGTTTCATGAGCACCTCCACTGCTGACAAGTTTCATGAACATTCATTAACCTAACAGCACATTCTCACAGCCTGACACTTGAACACCATCTCCTCAACTGGGGAAAAGAGAGAACGACAAGTGAGCTTCTAATTTTTGTATCTCTCTCTCTCTCTATTTCTCTGTCTCTCTCTCTCTCTCACACACACACACACACACTGTATAATGATCTCCACCTCTCTCTCTCACACACACACACATACACATACACACACTCACACACACACACACACACACACACACACAATGGCTGTCAACGAGACTAGTTTGCGCGACCCTTACCCACCTTTACTATTCATGAGCTGGCCAAAACCATACGGCGGCCTGGGAAAACAAGCAGCTCCACACACACACTCACACTGATGAGTCATAGGCAACAGCTCACTGCCATGAATAGAGAGTGTGTGTGTGTGTGGGGGGCTGGGGTGTCTAGGGTTGGGGGGTTGCCAACGGACGGTCGGGCAGACGCACGGACTAAGGTTGGGCTGCCGCCAGTCTCTGTCATTGCGCGGATCGCAGATCGAGGCTCTGATTGCCAGTCTGCCAGCTTCGCCCTCCTCACCCTCCTCGCCTCGCCCAGCACGCCGCCAGGGAACAGATGGAGGAGAGACGTGAGGAACGGCGGGATGTGGCGCAGGTGTGAGCTGCCTGCCTGTCTGTGTGTGTGTGTGTGTGTGTTCATGTGTGTGGGTAATTTGGTGGGTGTGTGGGATGCTCAAGGGCAAGTAAACAAGGGCGTAGTGAAGGAATCCATCACTCTCCACCTGGACCGTGAGACACAGCATCACACGCTGAGATAATGGCCTGAAACTTCTGTCTGCATCGACTTAAGCAACTTAAAACACTTTACGTGACTCTAGTCAAAACTGAGCTGGAGTTCTCGGTTTTATACTCTTACATTAAACAAGCACACAAAATTAATAATTTGTTACAGCTTCTGCTACATCAACAAAAAACACACAAAAAGAATTTGTGTGAGGTGCTGATAATGACATTAAAAACATAAAACAATGGTGATTAAATAAAGGTAATATAACCCAATAATAACAACTTTGAATGTAACCTAAGCTATTAAGGATTAAAAATAACTCAAAGAATTGTTGGTCTCAAAACATCACTGCTACAAGAGCATCATGAGTCTAATACATCCAGAACTACCAGCATGCATCATCATGACAGACAGATGGACTCAGTTTCACTGATCCACTGACTGATCCCAGTGCTTGGCCTCAGATGGTTCTCATCTCCAGACTAATTATTCAGTCTTTCCCAACAAAAATAAGCTTAGGTGAAGCTGAGGTTCTTTCTTCTGAGTCTGGTGGGGATGATAAGACATATCACACTAGCACTTTGAAGTCTTGAAACCTTGACGACGTCTTAAAATGATACAGAACCGATACCAACAGGAAATGTTTGTGATAGGAAAGGCAATTTAGTGTCAAATTTGTATAGGCTGTGTTCCACGCGCAGAGAGGTATCTTCTGAAAAATCTCTTCACGCACATTTATGACCAAAAAGGTCGGACGCGCATGACTGATCTGAGAGATACAAGGAAATACTCAACCAAAGAGCAACACTACATTTTTGTGTGTGTGTGTGTGTGCATGGACATACTGAAACATCAGGGCTTTGTGTTGCAAAGCGTCGCATCTGTATTTCCAGGAAGTGATTACATAACATCCGAGAATAATAATAAGCCCTTTCCAAATATTAATAGATGTGTGGATGCTGCAAGACATGTTGCTGTCAGGTAGGGGTGGGCAATATTGACGATATATACCGTATGCAATATGCATTTGGCCAATGATAGAGATTTTGGGTCATATCGGCATACCGTGATAGGCTCATTGCGTCTCCACAACCATGTGAAAAAATGTTGACCTGTAGCTTCACTTTATTGATAGCACCTTTTCATTCTTCCAACAAAACTGTGTAAGAGTCTATAAATTGAACAGCTACTGCCTGACACAAATGCAGCTTACCAGTTTACTTCTGTGTGAATTTGAGAGTCCAATATAAACACCTCCGAACGATGACTAAACAACTGTTGTACATATTGACTTTATGCTATGGTAACCATTAAGAAACTGTTATGCTGTAAGTTACATACCAAAGTATATCGTGATATATATCGTCTACCGTCTATGGTTCAAAATATATCGCAATATAAATTTTAGACTATATCGCCCACCCCTACTGTCAGGTGAGCGAATCGAGATGCTTCTGAGCGTGAAAGATGTGACACTCTTTCGTGTTCCCTTCGACTGAACATGTAAAACACCCTGCCTTTGTACGCCCATGATTGAAGAGTAATTTCAGAGACGGCAGCACAACACAACACAACAGACTCGCGCTTCAGACACAATTCATTCTCCTCTCCCGACTCCAAGGCCATAAAAATGTAACAGGGGGTTGCTGTCACAGTCCAGCACAGAAGAATGCTATTAATATAGGGGAGGGAGAGAGGATAAATCTAGCCGCGAATGCCAGACGTTAAGTGTTGGCCCGGGCCGTCCAATCTTGGCCGTTGTATTTGAGATATTTCTCATCAGCACAGGGGCCTCGCGGGCACAAGGCCAGGTGCCCATTTATTACCTGCCTCCTGCCTCTGCCATCTTTCAAACATCATCTGCTATCAAGACTAACACAACACCACCGCACCGCTGTCACTGTGTGCCATATGGGATCAGGGCTGAGGATGAAGAGGATGGTGACGAGGATGAGGAAGAAGATAGCGATGATGACAGTGAGAAATGATCAGGTTGAAATCCATCAAGTCTGACCAACAGCACCTTTGAAACAAAATGGAATTGGTTAAAAAACACAGACACTGTGCGGCTCTGAAGGTGATAAAAGGCGATGATAGTGACGATGATGATAATTAGTCATGGCCAGATTAAATTGAGGCTTTAAAGGCCCACTATGCAACATTTTTCATTTAATTAATCCGTTTCATACTGTTTAGGATGCTAAAATTAGTCATTACATGGCGAACAAACGGTGTAGAATGCGCCACCGTGGCCAATAGCGGTAGATACAGCACTTGCAATGTTCAGCAGCGCGGACCGCCTCCAATAGAATGCAGTGCAATACAATGCAATACAGCGGGCTTTAGAGGGAGCTTGTGAGAGAGAAAAACAGAATGTTGCTTAGTGCCGGTTCAAAGTGTGTGTCACCTGTCACTATTTCCAGCCGATGCCTTGTATTGAGGCTTGTGTCAGAATAGATTAGAATAGAGAATAGAGATCTGATATGACGAATTGAAGTCTCATTTCAGGAGCTACTGCTTTTAAATGGGGTTTGATGTTGCTGTGACATCTTGATTATAAGGATTTCCCGTGAAGAATACACATTTGTTTTGTTGGAGGCAAACGTAAACTCCTGCGATAAAAGCAAACCTAAACATTGTGATAACAAAGTTATGTGCTTGTGTTGGCTAGTAATAAACCCTACACATTAAAACCTAACTGTTCCAAAGTGTCTGTTCCACAATTGTAGATGTGAGTGTTATAGGATGTCTTCCTCTGCTTTCTCTGAACTGTAATATTACAAAAATGTTCTTCTCTTGCAAGTCTTACAAGGAAATTAATCTAAAAATTCACTTAACCTGTCTTTCAACAGTGACAAGCTACGCCAGTGAAGCACAGAGCCAAGCGCATTGTCAAAAGCGGCACAGGACCCCATGTTAAGGTGTTTGAGCCCAACTAAAGTTAAAAAACTTTAATTACTCCATAGATGTACAGCATGGCAGGACTTCTTTATAGGATCGATAAGCAGGATTGACAATTATTGATCAAATAGTTAATTGATAAAATCCCATTCCTAACTGGCCTTATTACTTTCAACTTAAATAACAAAACTAATTGCAAATAACTTTGGTTGCTGAATTGGTTGCTTCTTGCACCTAATTGTTTGGGGGTTAAGGGCTTAGGATTTAGGGAAGACATTGAGATTTTGACAACACTGCCATGTGGATGAAAAATGAGACCTACATGAACTTGCGACAACGGCGTGAAATGAAAACAATGAAATGCACTGATCCCGTACCTGCCTAACGCGCTTAACCTGCGCCGCTCCTCACAAACAACACAGAATAACACTCTGGCCCAGTCCGGTGCCGTATGTGAAACATATGGGTTCATTCACTTCCACTCAGGCGAGATAACCAACTAATTTCCTCTGGCTTTTTCTGTGTTTTTGCTGCCAGCGCAAAAGCGGCACGAACCGAATTGCTTTGCTGTTCAATCACATTCTTTTTTTCCCTTTCAGCCCCGCCGTGGGTTATGTAACACTGCATTAGCGCAGGAGAGAGAAGTGGCAGCCGACCAGCCAACCAACCAGCCGCGCTCCAGCCAAACCAGTCTTCTCCAGAAGCGTGGGGGGGTGGGGTGGGAGGGCTGGCCAGGGCGGGGCGGGGCCAAGCCAAGGGGGGAGAGGGGCCGCAGGCAACTGACTCAGCGCATCCACTTTGCCTACCTGAGTCATAGCTCATGGCGTGGGGGCGAGAGGGTCAATTAGAAATAACACCGCTGTGTTTGTGCGCTTGTGTGTTTGTATGTGAGTGTGTTTGTGTGTGCGTGTGCATTTGTGCATGTGTATGCGTGTGAGTATATGTGTGTGTGTGTGTGTGTGTGTGTGTGCGCGCGCGACTGTGTGTGTGTTGACTCAGGGCCAGACTGGAACCATGGAGCAGCCGCAGATAACAGCCTGGTTCTTTGTCCTTTGTCATTAGTCTCACACAGTTCATGCAAACACAAACACAATGAGCAATAAAA
>JAGFZM010000201.1:174635-201801 GCA_017657215.1 Limnothrissa miodon
ATATGTGCTAAATATAAGTAAGCAATAGCCCTGCCAAGACTGAAAAATCTACGGGTGACACCACAGGGGTTAAAGTAAAAAAAATCCTGAGCCTGAACTTTTTGAGCCCCCCCCCCCCCTCCAATTTGTAGGCTACAAATTTGTGAATTTGGGAAAATCCTTATTCTAAAATTATTTTTATTATCTGTCCTTTATTAAACTTTTATTCTTTTAACTTTTTTCTCTTTATTTTATCCCCTATTTTTATCTTTGTAAAGCACATTGAAATGCTAGATAAATAAACTTGCCATGCCTTTATCTATTGCTAGGATATCATCCCCAGGCTTCATAAACTTGCGCTCCATTTTTTTTCTCCGACAATGCTAACGTGACATTGACGTATGGGTGTCAATCCATGCTGTAGTCTAGTCTTCTGTGGTGGGTATACTGCCTGTGATGGGGTTGCTCCCTTCCTCCCTTATTAATTCGTAAAAAAATCTTAGTTTTATTTAAAAAAAAGTATGCTGCATTCTTTTAAATGTAGGCTATATATGCTGAAAGAATATCACCAGTCTGCTGCATCTTTTGAGGCAATATAACGATATTAGTGTTAAGTAGCCTGTATTAGAGATAATTTTAACCATTTTTAAGTTTTAGGCCTACACCAAAATTATATTGGCCTACTAAGTCATGGAGCAAAGTAAATCCTTTAGAGAGAACACAATGTAGGCTAACCTGCTAATGTTGTGAATATTTAAGTAGGCTATTTCCACTTATCACAGGTATTGCTGCTAATGTTGTCATGTTCAGTCTTGGCGGTGAACAATTTCAGAAACGTCGGCTTATAACCCATAGGGACGCCTGCTTTCGCTTTATTTTACACGTTCTTTCCGTCACTTTTCATTGACAAGCCAGCCTCAACACCAGAAGTGGTAACTTTTGTGGCTGTTCGCTGTCGTTAGGTTCCGTTGGATGAAGGTAGGTGACGTTGATTTTTAGATGGGTGATTAAATGCTTTCAAAAGTTGTTGACACTAATTTGCCTATGGGCTAGGAGAATCTACAACCATTCAGTAACGTTTGTTGAGTGATTGGATTGTTTCAGATCTTTTTTAATAGGATACGTATCTTTGCCCAAGTTTTATTGGTTATTCGCAAACCCAATATCTTTTAAGATGGTTTTACCGCGTATCATGTAGACTAGGCTTCAGCACTGGTGTCAAACATACCTTATTGCAAGGATCCGCCCTTCTCTGCTTCTGATAGATTTGTAACGTTAGTTAAAGCTGCGTTCTTCTCATATGATTGGTAGGTGAAATAAATTGCCTCGAAAATATTAAACTGCATGCGCAGGCTCTAAAATATTTTTTCCTCCTCACGGCCACACGCCGGAGATCCGGCATGGTGCCGGGATACTTTAAGCCCTGCACTATGACAATATCTCTTTACATGCACTCTCGTGAATGTAAAAGTCAGGATGTCATTAGGATGTGTGTGTGTGTGTGTGTGAGAAAGGAAAGTAAAGGAGAGAGAGAGAAAGAGAGAGTGTATATGGTGTTATATGTGAGCGTATGATTGATAGTGTATCAGTGAAGTAAACAGACAAAGGTTCAGTCAGCTTGTTTATTTTGCAGCTCCACGCACTTGACCTTTTCCTAAGTCGACAAACAGCTCAGCTCTTTACACCGGAGTCAGGAGTTGAAGGGGGCAGTGTCTGCTACTCCACACCACACAACACCACACCCATCCATCCTCCAGCTCCTTACACGGGAGACGTCTGCCATTCTCCTCCATCACACCACACCCCTCCACGGCCACACACCCACACCTCAAGAGAGCTGGAGCCTTGCGTTGTGAATAATTGATCACTCAACAGATGCTCTGAAAATGCCTGTCAAAGATGTGGCTAATTATCGCTGTATATATCATGGAGCCCATCGAAGCCACCACGGGTGGGATGGACGACTGCAGGACAAAAGTGTAGACGGCTGGAAGAAAACGGAGCTTAGCGTAAAATTTTTGCATTAGATGTAAAATGTAGCATTAAAATGTCTGTCTGGGTCATTGTATTATTGGGATTGCTGTGTACTCTAGGTTGGGTTCGGGCCTCTAGGCTTGGCAGGGCTGTGATTTTCAAACGTTATTGAACTGGTAGTATGGTGCCAATCTGAACCCAATCGTTTTACAAAGCCTCAAATTAGTCAAGAACAGATCCTACACAGTTCATCTAGTGTAGCCGCATCAGATGTCGTCTTTATCTGAGATCTGCCACACTCTTGACCAGCATAACCCCACAGAGATAGCACCGCAATACAGTTGTTATAACCCCACGGAGATAGCACCGCAATACAGTTGTTATAACCCCACGGAGATAGCACCGCAATACAGTTGTAATAACCCCACGGAGATAGCACCGCAATACAGTTGTTTTTTAACTCAAAACACACAAAAGCCCAATGCCTTCAGTCCCTATTCTCGGTTATTCTATTTTTGTTTACCAGCAATAAAAAAAGAGGGAATGAGAAAGCATTATCTTTTGTCCACAAATAAAAAGCTTTATCTTTTGCAACATAAATAAATCTGCCAAGTTTTGTTTTGATATGCCAGAGACAGTCCAAGAAGACAGTAGTGCAGTCCACAACCCATGTCTTTCTGTCCCTCACAATACCGTTTTGCCTCCCCGGAGTAGAAATCTGGCACCTTTTAAGAGCTGGGTGTCACTGCCTGTGCTTTACAAGGAGCCAAAGGCATCTTGAGCTTTTCACCAGCACAAATGCAAAGTCACTGAGGTGCCAGTCAAATAAAAAAGAAAAACAAACCTGTTAGTGGTTTTGCTCCTGATCTTAAAAAATGAATTAAATTACGCTAAATTTACATGCATCCTTTTATACCATAAACTAAGCTCTTTATTGTAACAAGCATAAAGGGAATATACTGCATGGGGTATGTTCACTAGGAAATGTGTGTTTAGGGACAGACACCACATGATGGTATTGTGCAAGGAGGTGTACCATGCCAGACTAAGCCGTACCTGCAAGCCTTCTAATTGAAAAACCCTGGAACAATCTCATCAGGGATTCACGCCAAGTAGTTAAAGTCTTGGATTCAGGCGCTTTAAGGAAAAAGAAAATCAATACTCACACTTAATGAATCTTTCTTTTGTCTTGCCGCGTCCTGACACTGCCCAAGCTATAGAGCTTCCTGCATCATGTTTTTTCTTTCTTTCTTTCTTTGTAAGTAGGGTTGTCAAAGTCTGTCCTTTCCAATATTCCCCACCCTCCTGTAATTAATGCAACACTCTGTAGTTACTCAAAGGCAATGTTATGCAACAACTGCCTCATCGCCCATCAAGTGCGGCTGATGTCGGATGTCATGAAGCATCAGCGACTGGGGCCAGCCGTCTGTTTACCAGCCTCTGCTGTAGGCAAGTCACATGTGGGCCTCACACAAACAAATACTCGTAAACACTCACACACACACACACACACACAAACAAAAACGTGACTCATGTCTGTGTGTGTATGTGTGTTTCTTCGTCAACTACAGTACACTCTTTGCCAAGGGGTCTTGTGCTGGGGCAGGATGGGCCTAACAGACGACTGGCTAGACTAGGTCTCCGCACTCTCGCCTTTTTTTTTTATCATGCCTATTTTTGGCACACACCCACACGTGTCCTGTGCCGTCCCTTAGACTTATTTTTACACGAGGGGTAGAAAGAGGGAGTCTTGGATGTCGCCAGATCGATGTGGCTCTCGCGTTACCGCGGGACCTGAGATCCCACCGGGGACAAGAGAGAGAGAGAGAGGGAGAGAGAGATGGCAGTTGTGGTGAGGTCCAGAGGAGAGAAGAGGACGGTGAAGCTGTGGCATAGGGGTTATGGAGGTTGCAGGATGAGGAGTTAACTTGGAGGAAAGAAGAAAAGAGAGAGGAAAAGAAAAGAAAAAGGAGAGAAGAAGAGCGTAGAATGGTGTGATATAGAGCTGATGGAGGAGGTTGGAGAGGCTAGAGGAGCATTAGATGGGGAGAGAGAAGACAAGGGGATAGTTGGGGGAGAGGAGGGGAATGATGTGGAGAAACATGGAGAGAGGAGAGTAGACTGGTAGACTGTACCTTAATGAGAGCCTCCAGTTCTGCCGGTGTGACGCAGGGGTGCTTCTGCAGGAAGGCAGCCTTTTCCATGGTGATGGTGTCCTTCTGGTCGCTCTCAAAGGGCTGCTCGAGTGCCCGAAACACCAGCCCGCCCGCCACCAGGTAGAGCACCACCACCACAAACACGGCCAGCACCGTCTTCCACTTCATCACTGTGAAGGTGGCCGTGCCGTCCGCACCCACTGCCTCCATGCTGGCCACCATGCTGGCTGGCCGCGACACCGACAGCCGCGGCAGCGAACACCCCATGGGGTTCTGCATGGTGGCCACGCTGGCCTGGACCAAACTGGACTGCAACATGCCTGGCTGGACCTTCTTCGGTGGGACGAGGTTCGTCTGCACCGGCACTACAGGGAGACAGGACAGGCAAAAAGAGGGAGAGTGAGAGAGGACAGGACGGGCGAAGAGAGGGAGAGTGAGAGAGGACGCAGGGATGAGGACAATGATATCACATTCATGGGCGTGCTCCGGTCAGGCTGACCCGAACTTAAAAAAACAATCCAATTAGCAGGACATACGCTCCAAACACAGGACACACAAGCCATACAGGAAATCGTCGAAAAACAAACTCACCTTGGACGACCTGTTAGGGTAAAAAATTCTAGCAAGTAGAAAGCGGTCTAGTTCTCTGTTTACATCCCTGGTCCCTGAGCACTTCACATGGCTCTCAACACTAATGGAGCTTTTTCAGAGCTTCCCACTTCGATCAGTTCACTGTGAGCATGCCAGGCGATGATGACAGGTGATCCGTTAATAAGTTTAGCGAGCTGCATAAAATGCCATTAAAGTTCCAAAGCAGTACTTCCCAGGGCGGAGCCACGCTTCGCTGAGAGCCAGCAGACTTTGACCTGGCTCCCCCCCCACACACACACACACACAAGAATAGAAAAATAGCCTCCAACAACAACCGCGGAGATGAGGCTCATACATCCACCTTCTGTATCCACCAAGTCTATGTGGTCTCCATCTTCAAATACTGATGGAGAGAAACAGGGGATGGCGCAAGATATGCATCTGGCACCTGCTGTTTTGCACAGCGTCTGCTTCTCTTCCCTTGGCTCTGTCTTGTCAAGAGGGGAGGTGATGCTAGGTTGGCTGGAGAAGGGATTTGATGTCACATTTCAGGGCATCTCCCCACCAGTTTGCCCTCAGCTCTCCTGGGTATATCACATTCCACGACCTGTTGTCAGCCATTGGACTTACACACTGTAGCGGCTGGTGACTTGTGTAACAGGTACAAAGGGACCAAATGAATAGTGTTCAGAGGCAAAGGATGAATTTTGAGTATCTAGGTTCATGAAGATAGACCTATAAATTGTAATTTATATATTTTTTTAATGGGGAGACATTGTAGTTTCCCTCATAAGGTCGTCTCATCATCTTATACCACAGATCACCTGGGGGGAGGTAGTGTCTGGTCATGCATGCATGCACAGCTCAAAGAACGTGCCTGACATGCTGGATGAAGTGGGAATCTACCCATACGTTCCAGCCATCATCCGATGAGGTAATACACTTCAGAACACAAAGCCCTGCAGCATAGGCTACTTCTTTCATGTTATGAAGAAATTAAAATTCGAAATTCGAATTCGTTCGACGCTCAGTTGTGGTTTATTAATAATTTATGAGGAACGCGAGACACGTTATTTAGCTAATCAAATCCAGGAAGTCGCGCCCGTAACGAAGAGTGACTAAACGACACCATGCGGCTACCGCAATTTATTGGTGGGGAAACACCATCGTGATAGGGAAAGTGTGGAGTCGTGATACACGTTGAATGTTAATAAGGCGAAAGTCAAGTCTCTCAACGGTTATGCCCATGTACAAAATGGACTGCAGACATAATAGACACCCTGTCGTTTTCTCGTCACATTATACTGATTTTACTGAAAATAAAAAAAAAAATAGTAGTCAGACCTAGGCATGTGTAAACGGGCAAATAACACACAAGCATGTGTGTGTTTTTATTTAGAGTAACGTGTAGTCACACCACGTTGCTTAACACACGGTCAAACATCTGGAAACATGATAGGCCTAGTAAACTTCACAAACCACCTATATAAATAAACAGAATGGCTGCCAGACTTTAAAATGTTTTCATGAGAAAGCAACTCTGCATATTAATACAATCTAGAAATTCACAGCATATTGACTCTAGCACACTAACCTGGTGGAGGGTTCCAGTTCCCTGGTTTTCTCGGATTTTCCGTGGGGAATTTCATTTCATCGGTGGTGTGATGATTTCATGGAGTAGAAATGTTAGTGTTTACTTCATATGGAGCATTAATAAATATAGTTTCTACCTAATTATCTGCAAATTCTTCCTCCTCAGTGCTCAGAGACGAGACAGGGCGGTGAGCGGGAATGAGCAAAACACAGCCACATCACCATTAGTCGTTCAGGATGCACTAGTCAAGGGGAAAAGGTACATGCCCGGACGAACTCTTCTTATTGTGTTTTGCTTGATGCCTTCTAAGAACATCAGCACGAAACACTCCACCTATGGCTCGGTGTACCATCGTCCATTCACACCCCATCCATCAATCCTGCAGTCCCTTAGTCTCTGTAAAAAACAGTAGGCACAGGGATACACCCGTATTCGAGAGCCTGTAGGACCGGCGATCCCCGCGGTTACATGTTCACAGATAGTTTGGCCAAAAGCCGCAATACAGCAACACTTGATGATTACAACGGTGCTGGGTCCAAAGATGCGCCTCTCACCTCGCCAGCTCCATCCTGCGCCACTGATGCGCCAAGTGCGAGCGCTGAGCAAAAACATGCAGCTCTTGAGCACCTCGTGCCATTCAAAGTTCAGCCAGGAGGAGTGTGTGGACTGGTCTGTGCCATAGTGCCAATAGGCTATATTTTGAGGAGCGCAGTAAACATTGGTGGTGTGCGCCGGTTTCTGCAGATAGCAGAGATTGTTAACAATGCACTCGGTTATGTTAGATGTGTAGTGAGGTAATGTTGGTAGGAGTGATAGAACAGTTAGTCACGAATAGCCTCTGCGACAGACACAGCCAAATAAAATACAGCCTCGGTCAAATTAGATAACCTGCCAAGACGTATGAATTATTAATTCAGTCATTAAGCCAACTAATATGGGTTGAATAGATGCATCATCAAAACATGCGAGTAGCAGGCTTTATGAACAAAACACACTCTACAATGTATGTGTTATGCTGTAACTGTGGTTTGAGTTGATATGTAGAGGCACATATAGGCTTACAAGGGCTCTACTGCAGAGTCAACTGCGGTTCTAGCAACAGCAGGTTGCCTTTGGTTCGGCGGTGCTAAATATGTTCAAAAGTTGTCAAAATCACCACTGCCTATCGCTCAATGGAGCTCAGTATAGCAAACAGACATGCAAATTCTTGAACAAAATTCCAGCTTCGTTGTTTAGTTTGATGCCTAGCTTTGAAACGGCACAATCAAATCCAATCTAAGCATATACCTGGGCTATTTTGAAGTGCGGGGAATGAATGGGCATAAATAAAAAGTAACCGATAATAGTAATTTTGTTGTAATAATATGTAAACGCGCTACAATGTACTGTGACTAAACTGCTGCGGTAAATTTGCCCAGTAAAGCAAAATGCTCTACAGTCATATATTGGAAACTACTAGAAAGTTCGGTTGGACCAATCATACCGCCCCGTCCTTGTAGAGTCGCCTGCACCTAACCTAGCGGTTGCGAGTCTGGTTTGTAGCCTACTGAGGCATTTGAACTTCAGCTGCTGCTGACGCCACCCTTAAGATTGACTCCAGTCATGGCCAGAGGCTACTACAATTTGATGTGGCTTGTCAGGCTAGCATTTGCACTTGATAAAATGCAGGTAGGTTTATCAAACTAGCTTATTGAATAAAATACTGCAAATTCGTTGTCAGAAGAACAGAAAGGCTAATAACGTTACAATGGAAGGATTATCTTCGAAACCAGTCGGCCCTGCACTTTGTTGTGAATGTTGCTCTGACGTTCCACAGGTGATCGCTTACTGAAATTAATGTTTGGGGGGTCCGTTTTTTTGTCAGATTTCTAGCAAAGCCTAAGCGCGTAAGTGATATAGGCCTAGGATTATACCAGATTTCAAACACTGAAGGTTGGCATAGCGTGTGGGTTCTCTACTCAACATAAACCTTCTTCTCCATGTGGTATGATATCAGGTTGGAACAGCGCCATCTTCTGGGGGTTCTCTACACTACACAGAACGTTTCAGGTACTTATGTACCTTCGGTTCTCTGAACGAGAAGCCGAAAATAGATAGAATGGAAAATGCATGCTTCATGGTTCATTCTGCTGAATTTAACTAACACCAACCCTTTGAAAAAAGGGCAGTAAGCGTCTGCGTCAGTAGTAATCTGCGTGACCTCAGAGAGGTTATTATAACCCCTGCTTACTTCTTCTCTAAAGCACAAAATCCTCTATAGTCGCACAATGAAAACAATGAGCAATTTTTAAAAGAAGAAGATTTATTCTGTAAAAGTAAAGAAATTCATGTTTTTAACAAATACTGTACGTGTTTTCATTCTACTTCAAACTTTCTTATGCCATACGTCCAAATGAAGAGACTTTAGACCTTTCACAGAAACTCTCATTCTTTCTTCCCGGGATTCAAGTCAAGTCAGTTTATCGTCAATTTCTTTACATGTACTAGACATACAAAGGAATTGAAAATACGTTTCTCAGTGTCCCCTGTGTACATTAGACAGACAATACAGGACAAAACAAACTATAAAAGTGTCAAAGTCCGATAATGGCAGCAGTGGTTTTTCAGTGCAAAATCAAAGAGTAGCAGCATTGATAAATAAATTAGATTAGCAGCAGGTTGAGCAAATTAGCATAGATTAGAGGTAGTCTTTTCTGGGAGTCAGAGGATTCAGAGTCCAATTTGTTTATTCTGAGATGGAGCCAGCGTAAGTTCTACCAGGAAGAGTTATAGCTGTTGTGTCATTGACTGCTTACCCAATGTCATGCTCTCTTGTCCTATAAAGTCTACAGTCTGTACTCCTGCCCTTGCCTCTCTAGACACCAGTTCCCGAAATTCAACCTGCCGCCCCACCATCCTGGATCACGGATCGGGCCTGCCTAAGACCTTTTATTACTGTTAATCATTTTAATAATGTTACTCATTAAACATCACTTTCCTTTTCTCAGAGTCTTTCTGGAAAAACGTCTATGCTGTGGTGTGCTGGGCAAGCTACAAATCTGGACGATTCTGGATGACTGGACCAACAGGTGAGGAAAGCTGATGTTGTAGTCTGCATGGAGATAGAGACACAAAGAAGAGAACCATGTCTACTGCTGTGTTTATTGGACATTATACAACAGTAAGGTCAAACTGTTTATCAATTTCTGATTGGACACGTTCAACTAGGGCTGGGTATCGTTGCTGATTTCCTAAACCGATCTGATTCCGATCAACAAGGTCATGATCCGATCCAATTCTCGATCCGATTTGATTCGATATCGATTTATTTACAGTTTGTGTCAATACTAGTTATTATACTAGTTTAATTATTTAAAGGCCCACTATGCAAGATTTTTCATTTAAAGAGCCCATAGAATGCAAAACCACATTTACCTTGTTATTGTTGAATTTAGGTAGCGTAAGGTATCCAACGGACCACACCGAAACTCCCAACACCATCTTCCGCCTCCTTCTATGTGTAAATTTCAGGCTAGAATTTGCCGGGCTGAAAAAAAAACAATCTGAAACTAGTGCTTGGTGTACGTAGACAGCGCAAAGCTACACCTCCTCCATTACATTGTCCAATCCAAAAAGCTCTAGCTCTACAATCTTTGGTCCAATCAAAATTGTTTGTAACAGTCTCTTGTCCAGCCCCCTGTTGCTTCGGAGGTTGGCTATAAACGCACTGTAATCTATGTAATAGCTAGCTAACATTGAGAACGGCTAACGGCTCTAAGAAAAATAAGTGCATGTTGAATTTCTGTTTGAAATAAGTGCATGTTGAATTTCTGTTTAACTGGAGAACATACGGAAAAAATGTGTGTAACGTTCCAGGATGTACTGGGCTGGGCTGGGGTTGTCTGGAATTTGCACTACCTTCCTCAAGAACCTCGCATTCAACGGGAGTAGTTGATTTTTATCTACAACCACAAGATTGGTCGTTTGCTCTGGTCAATTCACCCCATATTGTTTCGCCAACCTCGGACTGTATCAATCCGGCTTTTCACGAACACTACACCTGAAACCAGGATCTATTTCAACTATTCTCCAACAACAACCGATTCTGCCGGTAGGTAACCACGCTAGAATTCAGTGTTTTTTGGTCGCCATAACCATAGAATTATAGACTGGTATTTCTATGGCCTTAACAGTTTGTCTACTTGAAAAGTTGTTGCACACTCGGTCACTAAAGTGTTGGTAGGCTAGCAAGCATAACAACAGATACTAATGTCGCATTTCCCCCAGGCTTCTGTGCTTATATAGCCCCAGTGTTGCATTTCCATTACCAAGTTTTAACACCAGGGTTTTAGGTGAACTTGGAATGTTTACTATACAAACATAATAGCCTACGTTAATTTCCCGTTAAAGATGCATATCGCCGTATATCATAGCATTTCATAACCTCAGACTAGTGCTGAAACTAAAACGTAGCCTATGCCTACGTAATATTAAATTATAAATGGTTCTGCATAACCGTTGTCATAAAGGCTGACATCCTATTGCGTGTTTATTTAGCTCAGATAGTTAACCGATTTTCTGCTGAGAAAAAGACCTGCTGCTTGCTTGTAGTGTATGGCGCAAACACAGCACGATATAAAATAAAACGGTAATGTTAAAAGGGGAGCAATAAAACTGTACTCTGCATACAGTCTATATAGCCTACAGTTGGGGTCAGACTTGGATTTTTTTGTAGCGGTAGCAGTACCTTAAAGCTAAATTTCCCCTTCACCTAAGATTCACTGACCTATCCTTGTGCGTCCTGAGATTCCTTGATGAAGTAAGTTGTTGAGCCAGCATTGTTTATCTTTGGGCCAGAGTTCTTGCAAGTGGCTGTTCACTTCTTTAGTCTGCCTTAAGTTCTTAAAAAACAAATGTCATTATGCTACAAATTGAGCAGCTCTAATTTGACGTTAGGCTCCCTCTGGGGCTACCGTTGCAGCATATTGACCTGCTACTTGCTTAGGCGCAAACGTAGCGCGATAAAATAGAACGGTATGGTAAAAGAGGAGCAATAAAACGTTTACAGACACTATCGTGTCCTCGGTTCTCTGAACTTGAGAAGTTAATACAGTCTGTATAGCCTACAGTTGGGGTCAGACGTAGTGGAATTTGTTTTCTAGCTGTAACGTTAAGAGTGTCAATGAAACAAGGGAGCCAATCTGCTTCAGCGAAAAAACAGCCAATAGGCCTCACAATGAACTAGCCAATCAGCGCCACGGGGTGGGAAACTGGCGAAAGGGTGGGAAATACGAACATTTTTAATGAGTATACATTTCTGAGCATGGAATAGACGGCCTAGAAATGCTCCTGGGTCTTTTTCAGCCGCACAAATTTGCGTACACAATTATTGAGACTCAAAGAACATTTTATGATGGTCAAAAAATGCATTCTATGGGCTCTTTAATTAATCCGTTTCATACTGTTTAGGATGCTAAAATTAGTCATTACACGGCAAACGAACGGTGTAGAATGCGCCACCGTGGCCAATAGCGGTAGATACAGCACTTGCAATGTTCAGCCTCCAATAGAATGCAGTGCAATACAAGGGAGCTCGTGAGAGAGAAAAACAGAATGTTACTTAGCCCCGGTTTAAGGGGAGAATGTCCCTGTATTGGGCTGTACAATGTTATATGTGGACAGTTAACTTTTCCGATAAGTGGTTATTTTATAATTTAGCTAATCCAAAATTGTAGTATTGCGCAGTTGCAAGAAGTAGTGCTTTGCCGACAGGAAAAGAATGATCCGCAGATTTTAAAATCGATATTGATCAGTGAATCAAGCCTTACATTCAGCGTGTCAGTAGGAGTGGGTAGCCTATCCACGGATGTACTATGGGTTTAATGGACAATGAAAATCACTGCCTACACCTCATTCTGCAGGCAGAGGAGCATGTTTGGTAATAGACATCTGTGTCTGACATGCTCAACAGACAGACTGAGGAAGTCTTTTGTACTAAAGGCCATAAACACCACACAGAGAAAGACATTCAGTAAGTGTTTTGCCCATAAGGTCACTATAACACTGTTTGAGTGCATGATGTGTACGCACAAGTGTTTAATATTTTAAAACTGATTAGGTTGTGTCTTGCTATCCAAGTGGAACACTCATTGAAACACCAGGCGGTCCAAAACATTTGTTAGACTTGACTTAAAAGACCTGATAGCCTCAAAGAGTCGTGTCAAACACACCACACTCGTCACACTTATGTGTGCTGTAGCGATACTTTTTCTTTTTTGTACATTTTTTATCAGCTATTAAAGACAGAGTAAGCATCTAATGGTTAGATTCCTCTCACTGTCATGAGATCTTTTCCTTGTCTACATGGACATAGGCTTTAACCGTTTCTTGCTGGCTCCGTCATGCTGAATCTATTGCCATCCTGATTTCAGCTGGATGCAAATGCATAGTGATTGCCATAGTGATTGATTGCATAGTGAGATCTGCATTGGGATTGCATTGTAGGTGGGGCGCTGCTGCTGAACATTGCAAATGCGGTTCCTATCGCTGTAGGAAACGGAAAAAAGTTGCTTAGTAGGCCTTTAATTGAACACAAAAGCTCTTGAAACTCGGTGGGTTGTCAGGTCTACAGCTGTGAGGCTGTGATTTTTGGCGCCACCTGGTGTTTACCCTATATTTAACTTCTGTTTCTTTTTGTTTTGTTGCCTGTGTGTCATTAGCCACACCCCACACCTACTCTGGCTGCCAGCAGTGCACACCTGAACCTGATAATTAGGAACCTATTGATGTAATTGGCCAGAGCATTTATACTGTTGCCTTTCCCCTTGTCTTTGTCCGTTCGTCACTTCTATGGTGCCAGCACATGTGGCTAGTTCTCTGTTCCTGTGGTCTGCCTGTTGAATCTCTGTTTGCCTGACGTTATTTTTCTGTTGGATTTCTCTGTCTGCCTGCTTGTGGATCTGCCAGTTAAGGTCTGAAACGGTTAAGAATTACGCCTTCGTTGAAGAGCTTTTTATTTTCCAAAGTTTTTTGCCCTTTCTGTTGTGGATATTATGCCTTCGGTGAAGTGCCTTTTTGTGCCTTTGTGTCTTTTTGTGACTGTTTACTTTTTGCCCATTGGGATTTTCCTGGATTTTCTAATAAATTGTTCTTTGAGTCAATCCTGGATTTGAGTCCTTCCGATTTCCTGACATGGGTATGTAGCCTTTTTAGGCCCATAGTAAAGAATTGATGGAACCATAGTAAAGACAAGATGGAACAAAAAATGTTCCATCCAACAAAGAGTGTTCCAACCAACCTAAGTTGATGCCCTAATACACAAATAAAATAAATAAAATCAAGTGTCACCACTTGTTGACAAACAAAAATGTCCCAAATCCTGAACTGTATTGCCCCAGTAGAATATAGTTGTATGTAGGTCTCAAGAAGCTGTACGGGTCAAGCCTTGAGATTCTAGATCTTGAGATATAGAAACACAGACAGTTTGCACTGAATGAATCTAGAAATGTAGCATCCTGACTAAAAAAGAAAACACTTGAGGAAATTTGATGGTGGCCTATTGGGGGCAGCCGTTCGGCCGTGAAATCAAAAGAGTTGCTGGTTCAGTCCCTGACCAGTGGGCCACAGCTGAAGTGCCCTTGAGCAAGGTGCCTAAGGGTGCTTTCACACTGGGTCCGTTTAACTGGACCGGACCTGGACCGGTTACTCCCCCAGACCCCTACCGCATTTGGTCTCTGTTCACATTACATGTTTGTCTCCGCACCCTGGTCCGTTTATGTCATAAGCAGACACAAGCTTCCAGAATATCTCGCGTCAAAACGGTGATAAAAAGTAAAGATTCTTTACATTCTTTAGAATGTTTGCTTACCTACCTACTTCAGCGTTCTAGCGAACCAAACCCCAGACCACCTCTTTCAGGTGGACTCGGGTCCGGTCCTGGGTCCGCACCCAGGTTCGGTACGGTTGCGTTCACATTATCAAAAAGAACCAAACTTTGTGACCAAACGAACCTGGGTCCGGTCCAAGGGACCTAGTGTGAACCCACCCTAAGTCTAACTCTTTAGTGTATCAAGCTCATGGTGTGATTCAGGTTTCACCTCATGCGAGTACATATGTCGTGCACTCCTTCCCTCACGTTTGACCAATCAGCTATCAGGACATCTACCGGGCCATTTCAAGCAGATACATTTCAAGCAGGTTGGTCCATGAAATGGCCCTGAAAAAGTTCCTTTCGGACCGGACTGGACAAGTGGAAACATGCGCCTACCGTGAAGTTCCGGGAAAATTACCCTGAAGTTCCGATAAACGAGACCACATTTCTCTCTGTTTTTTTGCTCAAACAAATTCCCTCAATTCCTATTTATTTATTTATTTATTTATTTATATTCATTTATTCATTCATTCATTTTCATCTGACCCGATCCATCCAGGCCCATGCTTTCTTTACCCCAAAATTCACAAGCTGCCTGGAACCTGGACAGTCCCCTATATGTGCTTCCTCCTGGTTGACACAAAGAATGATTGAAACATGTAGCCTACAGTCTGTCCTTATGTAATTGGCCATTTTCTTAATCCTCTCTCCACCAGATGCATGGACCTATACACTAGAAAAATTTACTGATGTTGCACACGCACACACACACACACACATACACCACCGATTAAACTGGCCATGATGAACTTTCTAGGCACTACTGTTTTCTCCCCCCTCTCCATCCCAGGAAAGCAGCCGGGCCCGATGGATTGTGTCCTAGACTACTTAAAGCCTGTGCTGCAGAACTAGGAGAGCCACTGGAGCACATCTTCAACTGGAGTCTCCGCCTCGGGAGAGTCCCAGCACTGTGGAAGACATCATGTCTCATTCCCGTCCCAAAGAAACCACACCCAAGTGAGCTTAATGACTTCAGGCCAGTTGCTCTCATATCACACCTGATGACCATGGAGAGACTGGTTCTGGGGATACTTAGGCCACAGGTGCGCCATGCACTAGACCCATTAAAGTTTGCTTATCAGGAGAAAGTGGGCGTCGACGATGCCATCTCATACCTCCTACACAGGACACACACTCACCTGGACAAGGAGAAAAGTGCTGTGAGAATCATGTTCTTTGACTTCTCCAGTGCTTTTAACACCATCCAACCCCCCAGACTGACAAGCTCCTGAAGATGGGTGTGGATGCCCACCTGGTTTCCTGGATTGCAGACTACCTGACGGAGCGGCCACAGTTCGTCAGACTGAAGGACTGCCTATCTGATACTGTCATCAGCAGCACCGGAGCTCCACGGGAACAGTGCTCTCTCCAGTCCTGTTCACCCTGTACACATCTGACTTCTGCTACAACACGCAGTCATGCCACATGCAGAAGTTTTCAGATGATACTGCAATTGTGGGTTGTATCAGGAATGGGCAGGAGGAGGAGTACAGGAGCCTGGTGGAGGACTGTGCAATGGTGCAGACTCAACCACCTACAACTAAACACTGCCAAGACCAAGGAGATGGTGGTGGACTTCAGGAGGTCCAAGCCCACCCTGGTCAGTCAACACAGAAGCACTCTACAAGAAGGGGCAGAGCAGGTTGTACTTCCTGAGGAGGCTGCGGTCCTTCAACGTCTGCAGCAAGCTTCTCTGGATGTTTTACCAGTCTGTTGTTGCCAGCGTCCTCTTCTATGCAGTGGCATGCTGGGGAGGAAGCACTAAGAAGAGGGATGCTGGGCGACTGGACAGGCTGGTAAGGAAAGCTGGATCTGTTGTGGGAGCTGAACTGGAGTGTATCACTTCAGTATCAGACAAGAGGACCCTGAACAAGCTACTCAACATCCTGGACAATGACTGTCATCCACTCCACAGCACTATCATGCAGCAGAAGAGCTTGATCAGCTGGAGACTACGCTCCCTGACATGCACAACAGACAGACTTAAGCTGGATTTATACTTCTGCGTTGCGTCGTCGCAGACCTTCGCCGACACCAATCAGACCTTCGCCGACACTACGCATACACCTTTCGTGCGCATGAAAAAAATCCTGACTACGCGTCAAAGTGTCGCCGACACGGTACGCAGACCGACGCATACGTCATGGATTGTGATTGGTCCGCTTTACATCAATTCCAGTTCTCCGGCCTTCCAGTGCGTTGTGTGTACAAGACCGGCATTTTTGAACTTACATAAATGGCCTTATAACTACCCATTCACCTGACAAAGTTGACCATAGAAAGTAACGACCTGATAACTATGCTTATTAACCAGACAAAGCTTCCCATCAACGCATCCGACACAGTTTGGGAAGTTCCACAGTCTCCAGAAATCTCCGGCTATCGTTTCCCACTGGTTAGTTGACGGACAGGGCAAAAACTCGGGCTGCAGTGTTGTCCACAACACTTTGCAAACCTCTGACACAATAGAGGACACTGTGGATGAGGCCAGCTTGTAGCTTGTAGCAACACAACGACCGGAAAACGCACACGAAAAGTACCCTTTCTAAACTCAATAACCCCCTAGCGTTGTGGAAGTGAACTGCCACGCGTAGCAATTACGCGGACGCAGAGGTATAAATCGACCACGGAAGTATAAATCAAAAACGTCGGCGAAGTTGTCTGCGACGGTGTCTGCGACGACGCGACGCAGAAGTATAAATCCAGCTTTAGGAAGTCATTTGTACCCAGGGCCATACAACTCTACAATGCTTCACTGAAAGGAAAAGGAGAGTTGGACTTCTCTGCATAGTCTATCTGCACCTGAACACTCTTATACAATTACAAGACATTTTCTACAATACTGTGTATTGTTGACACTGACTAGGGACCCTACTGGCTACATTAGCCCACATGCACAACTCCCCCTCACACTGTAACTTCATACTTGACCTGCATACTTGATTGATGCATGAACATGTATATGACTTATACAGACTTATCCTTGCACTGATTTTTATTGTTATCTTATTGTCCATATACTTATACTAGAACTGTTTTATTGCTATGCTGATATTTTTTATTGTCCATTTACATATGCACATATTTATTGCTAGTCAATAGACTTTTAACCTTGCACTATTGCACTACTGGTCTCATTTGCACAACTACCTTGACACACTCCCCATACTGTACCTCAGTACATTCATGCGCATCTCTACCCACAGTATTTGTATTTTATTGTTATTTTGAGTAACTGTAGTTTATGTTGTGTGTGATTTTTTAAGCTGCTGGGACCTTGAATTTCCCCTTGGGGATCAATAAAGTATCTATCTATCTATCTATCTAGTAGTAAAGTCTGTTTCAAACCCACTGACACCCACTTGCTTTTACATAAAACTAGCTACCACCCCAAACACATTGGATACTGCTGTAAGGCAACATTTACTGAAATCCATATTGCCGTCTGCCTCAAGCCAGTGGTGGACAAAGCTGGACTCTAATTTATCATTCAGATCTCTTCTCATATGTTATGCTACTATTAAGCTACTATTAAGTCAAAGACTGTTTCTGCCTTCTCGGTCTCTTTTTGAACTTTACCCTTCAAAGACTCGGTAGAAAGAGAAGAACTCATAATTTCAGAGCGAGTCCTCAAGAGTAATTTTTTTTATGTTAAAAAAACGGCAACAAGTATCCATCATTGAAAATAAATGTAAGTAATATTGAACATTTTATTACATTAATATTATTATATTTTTGAAATACTAGAAAAAAATTATTCAGAAGAAGCCTACTAATCTACACTAGCAAAATAATAATTTCGTTACAAATTGCAAGTGTGCTAGACTGTGCAGTATATTAAAGCAAAGACGATGCATGATTTTAACTTAGTCTTGTCATCTCTAGCCAGATCCCTTCCATTTCTCCATATTTATTAGGTTTCCTCATGACACTTGGTGACAGATGAGGTCATATTTAGGAGTAGAAATGGGACATTAGTTTTGGCTCTGAACACAATGTCACTTTGAAACATATCACATATTTGGCAAGCATGAAGACCTGGTTCACGCAACTGCAGAGCACTTCAAGTTGACACTCAAATAGAAAGATTCTCGGTTCATCTCCAGGCAACAAGAAGAACCTCAAATAACCTCTGTCATCAATGTGCCAGCTTGTCTGTGAGTGTGTGTGTATGTGTGTGTGTTTTGTGTTGCTGCCTTTAAACAGACAGACACATGGTGTACTCTATATGCCGAGATTCAGACCTGTCACATAATGTCATACTGGGTGGAGTTTGGTCTGTTTTGCGTGCATGCATAAATGGTAAACATTTAGCGGTATTGAGAGTTATTGGTCTGCCATACAAATAATGCATCACAAAGTTATTACGACTAAATCTTTTTTTATCCTGACTAAAAGACTGGAGTTATGCAACAAGATTGGGGAACGTCACCTCTCTTTCTCTCTCTGTGAGATGTGTGAGATAACAAGGTAAAGTCGCCAGTGTAATTACAAAATGCAGATCAGGAGCTGAACGTGTTGATTAACTCCCACCTGTAGGGGTGTCACACAGTGAGGGTGTTTGCATCTTACATGCACTCCATCTTTTGTACAGGAGAAGGAGAAAGCCATGGATTATATGAGGTGATGCTGAAGTGGTTTTCATGGGGCTTAGAGCAGTTATGAGATTGCATCTGTTCTGTTTTGCAGTCTACATGAGAAATGGCCACACTCCTCATCAAGCAAGGCACTGCTTGTGTGAAGGGCTGTGGGGATAATATTATGTCAAATTATAACATTGTGAGGATATGCTTTATGTAGTGAAAAGATAAACTTGTTTCCAATAGACTTTGAGTCAGGATGTGAACGGGTCTTGTTCGGATTTTCTGAATTTTTTGTGTCATTTTGTAATTTTCAACTTATTAAGTATTCAATTATTTTATTGAACGACTATTAAGAATAGGGATGTGCAATTAATCAAATTAACTACTTAATCACTGATTAATGATTGAGGGCAAGCCTTCCAGCAATTATTTGAAGAGTTTGGTTCCAAAACGAGATAAATCCATTTTTGAAAATATTCAAAAGTCATGTTTTTTTTATTGTATATTTCAGTAATTATTGACCTAACTTCAATTATGTTGATTTTATTATGTGAAAATAAACGAAGTAAAAGCAACCCAAATGCAGATTCACAAAATGGAAAAAAAATATTTCTGAAAATGTATTAAAATGGTGGATATGGCGTTTTGGAACCAAACTCTTCATTTGAAAACAACATAAGGAAACAGGGAACCAATGGGCAAAAATCCAGCAAATAAACCACCCATATGCACTTAACACAGGCGATGTCTAACTGAACGGATTAGACAGATGTATAATTTAAGTATATATACACAGACAAATTAATTTCAACTTTCACATTTACAAACTCATTGAAAAGGTCGAACTAAGTAATGTTAATTTTAATACTGACCAATCAAAATGAAGAGATTTGTCATAACCAAGAAACCTGATTATACAGACAGATGATGTGGTCATGCTGCTACCGTACTACTGGACTATCAGCAGGCACTGTGTCCATCTGCTGGGTCAAATCATGTTGCTATAGTTGGTGCTAGAAAGGACCAAATTTAATATATACAATGATAATAATAATAATAATAATAATAATAATAATAATATTCTACCAGGGTTTTAATCATTAAATCAACACAACGATTAACGTCTTTAGCCAGGGTTGCCAATAGCTAATTATATACCTTTTTTGTCAGTGGTTATCCAGGCAAAGCTTTTGTTTTTGATACGATTCTGCCGGAACAATGCTGCCTTTGTCCACTAGAGTGCAGCAAAAAGCAAAAATAAATCCCCTTTCTTGCTCTTTTTTTGGGGGGTGAGTTCTTTGTTGTAATCCCTTTATAGACTACAGTACAATATTATATTATTTAATTAGTTATACAGTATAAGTAACACATTTCTAACGATAAACTGTTCTTAGGGGTGATTGAGACGTGTTAAATAGTCTACAAGAACACAGAAAGTAAAGGAAAAGAGACTCCATAATACTGGGACAAATGATTTATCTCATCCTCTCAGTACAATGTCCAGAGTCCAGAAACATTTCATTTTACATTTTAGTTTTTATAACGAATCATTCTGCTCACACAGTTAAATCATTCAGCTCTTTAAATAAAGTGTAGTAAGTTATATACAGTGTGTTCAGTGAATATTGTTGCAACAAGGTTTTTTTTTTTTTTCTTTGCTTTGTAATGAGCTGAAAGTTAATGGTGGTGACTTTCCATTGAATGTGAATTTGATTGTCCTCCCCTCTCACTATGTGTGCGTGTCAGTGTCAGTGTGTGTGTGTGTGTGTGTGTAGCCTTGAGATTTGTGTCTATGCATGCGTGCATGGATATAGGGATAATGACACTGTATTTCATTAGCGGGGATCAGTCATGCTTGCCTTGGCACTCTCTTCCCCGGCTAGCCGTGGTCACCCTCCGCCGCTCCTGACCCAATTACAGTGTCTGCCACTGATGGGTCAAGCCAAGCATGTTCCACCACCCACTGGCCCAACACAGGGGTCAGAGATTGGGGTCAACCTCTCGCTTGGGTCCCTGCGACTTGAGCCAGGTGATGCCTTCATTATGCAGACACTCAGAAGCTTTATGCTGTCACACAACATGTTATGGCAGGGGCCGTGTTGAGGGGAGGGGAGGTGTGTGTGTGTGTTTGGGGGGGGGGGGGGGCAATATGCTATGGCTTACATGTAATTAAGTAAAGCCAGTTTCTCGCTGTGCATCTTGTGATGACAGGATTCTTGATTCAATTGTTTGTACAAAGTAGTGGAGGTAGGAAAAGCGTTTTTGATATTTTTTATTGTTAACTGAATCTAATTAGTTATTTTATTGCTAACTGAATCTAATTCTTATAACTCACTTGGGGTTAAAAGAATAGTGTACTCTCACTGTAGTCATGTGCTTTCCACAAGCAACTTCACTCTAAACTGCCTTGTTCCACAGTGACAACTTCACACAACAAGAACAAATTGTCAATTGTTGTCAAACAATAGAGCCTACAGATGGAGATAGTTCTTGTCATCATAAAGAATGACCTCTAGATGGCGTGAGAAACCTTCAGCAAACCTGTGGCTCCTTCCGCAGCTTTAGAGGGCGCTCTTGTGTCCACACGCCATAAAATGTAAATCACAGTGATGTGGTTTACATAAAGCAGTTGACATTACACATTTATGCCAGTGAGCATGTCTGAGAGAGAAATTAATTACTGCCCAAAGGCATGGCATTTAATAACGACAAAATGTCCCAATTAACCTTTTTTAAAAGCCCCCCATATCCAGACACATACAAAAATGCAGTGTGTTACTTCAATTCGAAGAAAGGCTGTAGTCTGATGCTAAAGGCCAAGGATTGCTTTACTTAAAGCCACCGCTGTAGTATCACATTTCAGAGTGATGTGACCCCCACATACACATAACAGGGGTTATGCAGATGTATTAACAAGGATTTATTTTAATCATAAAATAAATTAGTGAAGGAAAAAAAGTCTCCATCTCTTTTTTGCGCCTGGGTCCTATTCTGAATTATTTACATTAATTTCCATCTGGCACACTTGAATATACTGTATCGCATGTGCATGAAACTACACAGCAAATTATTTGCTCTGATGAATGATTTACACAAAAGAATGAGATCAACCATCACCTTCTGATAGAAAAAATACTTCACAGTACAATAAAGTTATTTGGTATTACCACATAAAAAATTACACATAAAGAATGCATTTAGTGAATGAGAATAGTTGATTCTCTTTTACAACGATTTCTCTAATGGTTACTTTGTAAGTTGATAACAAAAGTAATATTTTATTATGCATGTTAAACATTGTTATCCAATGTAAAACTTGGAATATCATTCTATTTATATGTATAGGCCTATAGGGCCTGTATCTGTAAATGTCAAAATGTCACTTTAAATGCAACAGTACACTATTTGAAATGCACACAAGCCTTTCCTGTACTGATTAACTGATACATTGTGAATGTAGTCTATCATATCTGGCAAGTAAAAGACATAGCCTACACCTGATAAAGCACTGTTCCTTATACAACAAGTACTCTCCACACTTTCCCTTGATGTGTGTCCCATTAGTGTGGCAGTATTGGCAATCGCTGTGGTGGCATTGGTTGGGTCTCTGCCTAAGTAAAGGCGGGTCAAGTGTTTTTAAAGCTATTACTTTAGCATTGACAATTAGCTAATTTCAAAGGAACAGTAATGAATGACTTGGCTCCTGTCCAACAATGACTACGGTCATGGACAAAAAAAAAAAAGAAGTTGAGCATGGCTTAAATGGTTAATAAATGACCTGATCCAGTCCGAACCTATAGCACTCCGAGGTGATGGAGCTAACATGGCAGAACAAGTGGCATAACAAAGGCTGCCAAGATTGCACTGTGACAGATTCAAGATGAAAAAAAAAAAACATTATCTATGGAGTCTGTTCGGGCTTTAACACAGATTAGACAAAGACGGTGCATACATGACTATTTTAGATGCGGTAGGTAAGAATTTCTGTGCACAAAAAAAAAACTTTCATCTTTTGTTAACTCGTTAACTCATTCTCTAATCTTTTGTTAACTCATGTCACACCTCAATACAATCATGTGTTATAGTTCTCTTAAAGTAGTGTGTTTTCAGACCTTAACAGTATGGGTAGGGAGCAATGGTGTGAGTCATTTCCTCTACAAAGAGTTATCAGATCAAATCAAATTTGCCTTGCACTGTTTCTGAGCCAATATGTAGGCTATGTGCTAAATGGTGGGCACAGCAGTGTTCTCAGTATGATGAGTTTAAAATATATTTTTTTCAGAATGTTACATTTACTTCCATAGTTATTATTATTTTTGTAGCATGTATTATATACAAAGTTTTGATTATTTAGGCTTCAACTATATTTTGATACATATTTTATATATTTATATATTTTTACACTTGCTACATATGCTAATAAAATATAAAAACATTAGAACTCTACATTTTACAACTCAGTATCACATGATGACAATGAGAAGACCATACTCAATAATATAGATTTAGCCAGTTGTTACAACCAGATTATGGTTGTTGTATGTTATCATCTAATAATCCTTATTCATCCAGAGTTTATGTCATCCAAAGCTCATGTCCAGTTACAATTTAGGAAAGTATACTGCTTTTTTGCACACTTTGTTTTAGCAAGCAGGTGCCATAGTGGCTTAGAGGCTTAGAAATAATCCTGCACACTGACCATTTCACAAGCAATTATTATGTAGCTTTTAATGTTTTTGTCCTATTCCTGAAGGTAAATTTAGAAGATCTAAGACTAAAACATTGTCTCTTTTTTTCTCAGTTTTTTTTCCTAGTTTCTGTCTCACGTCCATTTCAAAGGAATCCTTCAAACAATCCCTGTCAGATTTCATTCGGTTGTGACACTCTTTTGTAAACAACTATTTACTTAATACACTTTAATGTAAATATATGACACTTTTCACCTGCAGAGCAAAGAATCACTTTTTAATGCACTCCAATAGTCTGATTGGGGGAGCAAAAGTGTTAATGTGGCAGCAACCACCCGCTCTGGCTTTGGTGGATTGATATGGCTGTTTGTTAAAGCTATCTGCGCACTGTTTACCTCCCTCCCACTTCAAGTGCTTGCTGAGAGAGGGTGAGGTCTGCGTCGGCATCATCAAAGTCTAGGATATGGAGGAGACGTGGCCAAAAAAAAAAAACATGCCAAAGAATTCTCACTCTCTTGCTCTCACAATATCCATCTGAAGCTTTTACTCTTGACTACATGCTAACTCCCACAGATCGCATACTTTCTAATATATCATCTCTCTTTCTCTCTCTCTCTCTCTCTCTCTCTCTCTCTGTCTGTCTCTCTCTCTCATGCGCACAAACCCACGCATTGAGTGGGAATACCATATTTCCAGTGTCCCACCAGAGATAAGAAATGAGATTTTGATATATCTCTTGGTGTTCAGAAGATGATCTTTGTATATATGTGTTTTTAAAATATATATACACACACTATGGGGTTGAGGCTTGTGTGTCTGTGTAGTGTCTTATCTTGGATATATATTTGCAATATAGTGTTGACTAGACGCTCAGCCTCCTAATGTCTTTGTCTGGGTGACTGCTAAAGGATGATTAATGTGTTCATTTCCTATTATTAAAGAGCAGAGGAGCACTGCAGACTGCAGATATGGGGCCTCTATAAATCTCAGCCAAATGAACAGTCAAATAATCGCTCATCGCGAATGAAATCTGCACATATTAATACTGATGCCTCGACTCCAGTGGAAGGAGATGCAAGCATAGACTGACACACACACACACACACACACACATCTTCTCTCTCAACCACACACAGCATGTTACACACACACACACACACACATATTTGCTAGTCTCAAATCTCACATCTCGTTCTCGTCTGCTGTGGAGCTTGTGCCCCCGAGTTGGCTGTTGAGAGTAATGACAGGGTAATTATTGCCCAGTAACGTGCGGGGTATTGTTGTATCTACCGCCCTGGCTGGCAGAGATGGATGAGGGCGTCAGTCTAGCACTCATAGCACAGTGCTACTGACCTCTGAGCCGCTCACAGCACTACTGAACGCTAACGTATGCTAACGCTGGGCTCACAGCGCCTCTGAACGCAAACACATGCTAACACTGCGCTCACAGCAACTCTGAACGCTAACGTATGCTAACGCTGAGATCACAACACCTCTGAACTAATGAAAGCTAATGCTGGGCTCACAGCACTTACACTAAAGCACCAACACTAAAGTATCCTAACGCAGGGCTCACAGCACATCGCGCATAACGTGTGCTAACACTGGGCTCACAGCACCCCTGAACGCTAATGCATAAAAACGCTCGGATCCAGCACCTCTGAATGCTGAGCACTCTAACTCGTCTTTCTCAGACCGCAGTCTTGCTTTCTTTCTCTCTTTCTCATTTTTCATTCCACCTTTCTCTCCCCCTTCCTCTTTCCCCTTGTCTGTCGCTCCCACACTCTCCTCTTCCTCTTTCTATCTCCTACTCTCATCTTCTTCTTCTCTAACTCTCTCTCTCTCTTCCTCATCCCCTCTCTCTCTACCCCGTCTCCCCCATCAACCTTTTCTTTCTCTTTCTCTTCCTCTCTCCATCTCTCGCTCTCTCTCTACTGCATCTCTTTTTCTTTCTCTCTCTCTCCCTCTCCCCATCTCTCTCTCTCTCTACTGCGTCTCTTTTTCTTTCTCTTTCTCTCTCCCTCTCCCCGTCTCTTTTCCTCTCTCTAGAAAAGAAATGAACTCCGCTCCCCAGGGCTGTGTCCTGGTTCTCGAGAGCCGTCGGGCCCAGAGGTGCAGACAGAGAGCATGGAGAGCTCTTAATAACATGACTAATAACATGCATGGGATTGATTAAGAAAATGATTAATGGCATATATGGCTTTCATTAGTGCTGTGACGTATGGTGGCTGTGGAGGGGGGGGGGGCTTTGAGTAATGATAATGGTGAACTCTGCCTTCATTCAAGACAGGGTACCATTAGAGAGAGAGAGAGAGAGAGAGAGAGAGAGAGAGGCAGGAGGAGACCTGGTGTGTTTGTGTGTGTGTGAGTGTGTGTGTGTGTGTGTGTGTGTGTGACAGAGAGAGAGAGAGCGAGAGAGAGTTAAAAAATATGTTTTATTGCTAAATGGTAATTGTTGTTGTTGTTATTGTGTGCATGCATTCATGTGCATTAATATAGATGTATTGCGTTTGTACTGTATGCATGGATACATATACATCCATGTTATAAAGTGTGTGTGTATGTGTGTGTGTGTGTGTGTGTCCGCATGTCTGTGTAATGATGTGTGCATGTGTGTGTCGTGTGTGTGCCGTGTGTGTGTGTGTGTGTGTGTGTGTACGTGTGTGTGTTTGGGGAAAAAAACAGTCACTGTGCACACACACACACACACACAGTCTCTGAGTAGGAAAGCAGGGAAGATGGCTGGTTTGCAGTGCCGAGGGGTCAGGCCGTCAGCACATGTAACTCATTCAGGAGGAATGTCCTCCCTAACCTCCCTGCAGAAGAGCCAGGACACCAGGCCGGTGCAGCTCTGGATGCAGGCATGCTTAAATACTTTTACCCCACCCTCCCAATCACACACACTCACACACACACACACACACACACACACACATGCAGTACATATGTACACTCAGATTTTCACACACACACACACACACACACACACAAATGCAGTACGTATGTACACTCAGATTGTCACACACACACACACACACACATAATCTCCTACTCCCCTTCCTCATACACACAGGCATCAGTGTATTTGTACACCCTCTCTCTAACATGTACGTGAACACACAAAGCGCTCCCCATTCTCTCTCTCTCCCTCTCTCTCTCTCTCACTCTCTCTGTCACACATATATTTGTAGACACACAGACCCTTATGCATCCACACACAAACACACACACACACACACCTCCAATAACCTGCCACAAAGGCTCTGTTTACCATTCATCAACTCTGCCTGTGCTGCTTGCAATTCCTTGCACATGTGCACACATCTACACACAAACACACATATAAACACTCCCATACAGACAAACACATCCTTGCAAGCGCACACACACACACACACACAAACACACACACACACACAACCACACATGTGCACACATCTACACACAAACACACATATAAACACTCCCATACAGGCAAACACATCCTTGCAAGCGCACACACACACACACACAACCACACATGTGCACACATCTACACACAAACACACATATAAACAATCCCATACAGACAAACCCATCCTCGCATGCGCACACACACACTCACAACCACACATGTGCACACATCTACACACAAACACACATATTAACACTCACATACAGGCAAACCCATACGCGCATGCGCACACACACAC
>JAGFZM010000201.1:201811-216280 GCA_017657215.1 Limnothrissa miodon
CACATGTGCACACATCTACACACAAACACACATATAAACACTCACATCCAAGCAAACATATCACATATGCACACACACTCACATACGCACATGCACACACCTACAAATCCACATAAAAGCGAGCATGCACACGATAAGTCACATCCTGGACAGACCGTATAAATCAACATACAGTAGAAACCCAGACAATACCAGACGCATGTATATTCATGATAACACATCTATTCTCTCATATACATTTCCTAATGCATGCACCTTCATACACATTTCAAGACAACGGCACAGTCATACTAAGAGATTAAGTGCATGAATCTACACTTGTATGTATATACATACGTATAATTACACACACATACACTCACTCTCTCTGTCTCTCTCTCTCTCCATCTCTCTGTCTCTTAAACACTCTCATACACTAGTACTCTCTCACAGCCATACCCACATACCCTAACACCCCCCCCACACACACACAAAGAGAGAGAGAGAGAAAAGAGAGAGGGAGAGAGAGAAAGAAAGAAAGAAAAAAGAGAGAGAAAGAAGGAGTGCTGTCTGTGCTGTCCTCCTTTCTTGGCCAGTGCTGACAATGCTAATGATTTTCAGAGAAGCACAGGATGATGGGTGACAGAGGCAGCCAGACCAGAGCTGGGGGGGAGGATGTGTGTGTGTGTGTGTGTCTGTGTGTCTGTGTGTGTGTGAGAGAACGAGGAGAGGTGAGGTGGTGTGTGTGTGTGTGTTGGGGGGGGGGGTTACATGGGAGAAAGAGATGGTGGTGTGTGTTTGGAGTGGTTAGATGGGTGGTTTTGGGGAGCCATCAGGGGAAGGGAAGGTGGGGAGGCCGGTTCCTCTGGGGGAGTGCTTGAGAACGCGCAGACGGCCCCGCAACACGGCAATTTATTACATTTAAGACAGACGACATGACACCCTACATCAAGCGCCATTCAGATCTGCCCAGGCTTCGTGTGTGTGTGTGTGTGTTCGTGTGAGTGTGTGTGTGTGTGTGTGTGTGTGTGTGTGTGAACAGGGAGTACTGGGATGGTGTGTGTGTTAGGGGTGGGGTGTGTAGGGGGTGTAGTTGGATGGTGGTGGTGGTTCTACTCCCCAACACGGAGCGGAGAGCGGAGAAGGTAAACACAAAGGAGGGATGAAGGAGCGAGGGAAATGAAGGAGGAGTGGTAGGAAATAATGTGCATCAGAGGAATTTCGCCCCAGGCACAGCCTACACTTCGCCGGGGTCTGTAGAGTTAGTGTATTTATAATTCAAATGTATGCCTTTAATAATTCACCACTTCTGAATTTCAAAGAGGAGTGCGTGATATTATGTTCAGGCAGATGAAAGAAATGAACTTTCCTCTCCGCGTCTGACGAAGTAAATCATGGGGCCCTATCTCTGCAACTCCCTCCCCTTTTCCTGAGTCTACTTTTTTTTCTGGATGGGCTGTGTGCTCTGTCTGATCCTACAGTAAGTCAGGCATGAATTGCATCAGCGTAAAAAAAACAATTAAACCCAAATTGAATATTGCCAAAGGCTTGTGTTTTTTTGTTTAACTACACTCCTGAGAGCAAATACAAATAGTCCCTATTTCAGATTGCAGAGTCAGAAGAGTCAGATACTGTTACTATTTACCATTCCTGTGTGTGTATGTGTGTGTGTGTGTGTGTGTGTGTGTGTGCACTAGAAAACTATATGAATATCATATTTTTTGTTATATGTTTGTTTTGGTGGCTCCCAAACCACCAGGTGGCGTTGGACCCCCAACTGCTACAGCAAGGCCTTGAAATTCCAATGGAGAAAGAACTTGTATTTATTACCAAAAGCAATTGACAGGTTATCACGCCTCTGGTAGATTACAAAACCAGTGCACAGATGTTATGACTCAGGTGATCAAACGGTCGTTTGCTTGGGCACGTGGTCAGGTGGGCTACTCGCCCCACGACAGGTACAGGTTGGAGCTTTCAAGTGAATGCGCAGGTAGAAAAGTGATGTGTCCGCATGTTATTTTGTTTCGTATTTTATCATCTTATATGTTAAAATTTACGATTTGTAGGGCTTCTATTTTATTTGAAGATCGAAAACTGTACATGTTTAAAAATTAAGTTTTCCAGAATAATACAGCCCAAAACTAAATCATGTAACACCTTAAATCTATTTAATTGACCAAAATGAAAGGTTGTTGATTTGGTGTTTTTTTCTTTTCTCCTCAGCCTGTAAAGCGTTATGAGTGTAAATCTGATTTTTATGCGCAGGATATTTTTTACATTTTAAACATTAACATTAACATTTTAAACCTGTTATTCAGCAGGGTATCATATACATTCTAAATATAAAAAAAAACATGTAACCACCATACGTTGTTGTGCGTAATTATGATTAAGTCCTTCATATTTATCAGTTGTATAGCCACTCTTATAACGAGTGTCAATAGATAGTGAAGCTTAAACAATAAAATGTAGGCTATAGTCAACGATGACCTTCATATTTATCAGTTGTATAGCCACTCTTATAACGAGTGTCAATAGATAGTGAAGCTTAAACAATAAAATGTAGGCTATAGTCAACGATGACTGAAAAATGACATCTGCTGCAGCAAACGTTAAACCTTCAAAATTCTAAATGTGGCAGATGTTGTGTTTGTGGTTACCTTTGATTGAAAACTTGTATGTAATGCCATTCATGTATGTCAACTTTTCCATTGACAGTTTGGTCCAATTGTTAATAATATAGGCTGTAGTGTCCAGTGCTAAAAAATGTAAGTTTTTATTTTTCACGCAGGCTATTATTTCATTCTTAAATAAAACTCCGTGGCAAGCGTCAGAAGCAGTCTTGCTTAAACGGTACTCGTGATCCCGTAAGTAATGCTGCAAGTTGCATCCTTTCCCCCGGTATGAGTACAGTTTGCCGTTACCTTCTATACACAATTACGAAAAAACGACTGTTGTGATAAATCCGAGTCTTCTGGGAACAAGGACACAAACTGCCAAAATACAGAACTGTATACAACCAAATGAATTGACATTGTGTCCATGGATATGATTCTTTTTTTTATATGTGATGCATTAATTTATTATAAGAATTAACGTCATTATGGCTTAAATTTATTCCCTAATATTTGCTCATCCATACATATAAATGCCATTTAATTTTCGCTAATAATCACACATTGTATTTTACTCTCCAAACACCCAAAATCCATTCAGGAATGCCTTCACGGAAATTAAATTTTAGTTGGGAATAACCCTATATCACCTCGGATTGCATCGTCAAATCTTGTGAAAATGTGTGTGAGTTGGTATGACACTAATAAATGGTAATAGCCCGCTGGCCTGTTCGTTTTTAGCGCTTTCTGATGGATAAAACACTCCACCCTTCATGCCACAATGAGGTTCTTTCCGTGTGCCAATCATTCAGCTCGTCCAATGCATGCAGCCGCTGGCTTGTAGTCAGCCCAGTTCTCCCCTCTCACTCGATTTCACCGTGGCCGGACTGGTTACACCCACCACGCTTCGCATGTCTCCGTCATCAGCTTCTCCCGCCGACTGGAGACACATCTATTCTATAAGCACGCTCTCGAGCTCTAGACAGGGTTCTCACACGTCGGAGAAATAAGACAGCGAGGGAAGGAGAGAGCGCGGAATGGCCACGAGGAATGGACATTACGGAGTAGTCTGTGATATTTGTATATAGGCTACTACTCACCCCGATGCTTGCGCTGCTAAACAACGCTGTCTTTACTGGGGAATTAAGAGAGTGGACCGACGGCATTACTTGGAGCGTCACTTCAAGCACTTCTGTGTGAATCATCTTGACAGACAAATTTCTCTGATTGACAGCCAACAATTTACACAGGACCCATTGGTGCATTCCTTTCGGCCACTCCATCCGGAGTCAAGTTTCTTAATCGCCTGCGAGGACCTCTTCATCTTTAAAGTTATAACATAACTATTAATTGGTTTTGCAGCTGTGGAGAGTATCACATTAAGTTGTTGAACAAATATGATTTAATTGTCTTCGACTGGCACGGGATTATAGTCATAAGTGTCTGAGTTGACTTTCCAAAAGGATTTCACTCTTCAGAGGGAAAACATCATTTTCTTTTGAAACAGAGGAAGACAAGCTCTTAACGTTGTCAAGAGTTGCGCATGCAGATGGCGCAAAGGGTAAGATCGGTTATCTGTTTGGCAGTGTGGCCAGCGTTTGTTTGTTTACGTTTTTTGTTATTTACAGTGTGACTTAATTGCATTGCCTTATTTCCTGCATGGATGCTTGAATGCAGCCTTCTCAGTCACCATACCTCTGCTAACCTACTTTAGTACGACGAGCTGGCCCACTACGGTGGTGGAATGGACGGTGTCGGGGTTCCGACGTCCATGTACGACCCACACGCTCCCCGGCCTCTACCTCAGGTCCATCACTTGAACCATGGGCCTCCTCCTCACGCTAACCAGCACTACGGGGCCCATGCACCCCACAGCATCATGCCTAGTAGCATGGGTTCCGCTGTCAATGACGCTCTGAAAAGGGACAAAGACCAAATATATGGGTAGGTTTTATGTTGTTATACTATCTTTATCAATTCTTTTTTCTGTTACTGCAAATATGTGGTTTAGAGTATTTAAACCATGACCAATACATTTCAACTTTAAATGTAGAAGGCTATTCATATGTGAATTTATTTAAAGGGATTTAGTAGGGATCAAGTTTAGAATCAGAAGACACCAGCCTGCCTTAATCATACGGCCAAAAGTTGATTATCTGTTACAGATTTATTTTGTCCATATTAATTCTATTAAATGTATTTTCAGATGCCCGTAATATATATCAATAACATATTTTTTTTGCTTTCAGTCATCCGTTATTTCCGCTGCTCGCTCTTGTTTTCGAGAAATGTGAGCTGGCCACATGCACACCGAGGGAGCCCGGAGTCGCAGGCGGCGACGTGTGCTCCTCCGACTCTTTTAATGAGGATATCGCCGTCTTTGCCAAACAGGTCGGTGTCAGTCAAGTCAGCGCACATTAATTGCCCTCGCATGTTTGTAAATGGCTCGTGATGTGATAAGCATGCTTGCGCGTTATGTTGCCCCACTACTTTTAACTGGCATTGATCGATTGCCTTCCATGACAGGCATGCTGAGTGATTTATGAGTAATGTGTTTTCTTAAATGAAACGAGTAGACTCGTTTGGTCAGCAAATGAAAACGTGGAAATGTCTAATTGTGTCATGGTTTCTTTGCAAACACGGACACTTTAATTAGTAAATATTGTGTATCTCTGCAGATTCGTGCAGAAAAACCTTTATTTTCATCAAACCCAGAGTTGGACAACTTGGTAAGTATAGCAGCTTAGTCTTCTGACAGTAGTAGTACAGTAATGCAATTAAATTAATCTAAAGTGTGCTCAGAAAACGGACCTTAGTTTTGTCGTTGTGCCTTTTACAATTGGAGGCCGTGAAATGCCGTGCCCAAGGCAACCTTAAAGCGTCCATTTAAAGAAAACGTTTCCGGCCTAATGCCAGCTATTAATGCGAGCGAATGCCAAGCGAAATAGTGGCACTTTAGTGCAATATTTTTTTCATAACTAGACGATCTAGAAAGACCAAGGGGAGATGGCAGTATATTAAAAAATATTTGCATTGCTTCAACGAGGGTGGAATTAGAGGTTACAGTGCAAACTACATTCATCGATTTATATCAAGGTTATTCAATAATACTTCCCATACTTTTCCCATTTAGATGATTCAATCGATACAAGTGCTTCGATTTCATCTTTTGGAATTAGAAAAGGTAAGACGCTGCTAAAAATATGTATTTTTTAAACAATTGTTTAGGTCGCTGTTAAAACAAATAAGAAATTAATTATGGAAATAATTCGAATATTTTGATTTCTCTTTATTAAAATTGCTCTACTTTCGAAGACAAAATCTTAGAAAAAAAATTTTTTTTCAGGTTCATGAACTTTGTGATAACTTCTGCCATCGGTACATAAGTTGCTTAAAGGGGAAAATGCCAATTGACCTCGTGATTGACGACAGAGATGGGTGCAAATCTGATTTTGACGACCTCTCAGGATCGTCCACAAATCTTGCAGATCATGTGAGTATTCCACCGTTTTAAAATTATAATCTTATTGTGTGTTTCTGGCAATTTCGTGTTTCTGCTGGTTGCAATGCTTTATTTTTCTGTAAACATCTAAAAAATATTATTTTCTCCCCATTTTGTATCCTTTTCTTTTCACTTAAATGGGCTCCTGAGAAGTACTTTTTTTAAGTAGGCTACTGCTGTAGCAGTCATTGAGTATTTTAATGCTGAAAAATACCCCTGACCCTGAGACTTATTTTCAGCGTTTACTACACCACCCACCCTTGATAGCAGATGAATACAACCTTGTTGTGGATAAAGGTCGTGTTGAAAAACTTAATTACATTGTTTTTCTAAAGAATAGATTTTGAAGTATAAGTCCATGCAATTTCTTTACTTTCTTGCAACCGGCTCTCTGGTTTGTCTTTTATCACCCGCTTTAACCTGGCACATTTAAGATAATTATGGTGAAGGTGATAATGATAACATTGTCACTTTGAAACAACTGTGGTGATGATGATGATGATGATGATAATGACGCTTTGCTTGGTGAAGGGGCCAGGTGGCGGGGCACTGTTTGTCCCTTGCTTCCCCCCGTCCTGCCCTCTTCAGACTTCAGATGATCGTGTTTTATTTGCACGTGAAAGCTGCATTGTCTTTGAACTGATTAGATTATTATTGTCAGTGGGGAGGGGGGTCTTTGTAAACAGAGCGCACCATAGTGAGTGCCTTACAGTTGCACTTCCCTTGACCAACAGCCCTCCCTCTGTTACGCTGACAAAAGAACTCAGTTTAAAAAAAATAATGAGGCTGCGTAAAACCTTAAGTGTTTTATAAGGTGTGTCTGACAGCCTTCAAAAAGCCAGAGCAACTTGTGCCTGCAAGTTTATGGAGTTTTATAATGGATAATAGGATTAAAATTATTTAATAAAAAAGTTTTTTTGAGGGGGTGATAAATTATCTCAATGTTTTTAAAGAAATGTGAGGCTCTGTGCTGATTAAAATGTAACATGGAAGAGTAGAAAGAAAAAAAAAACAGAGACGTCACTCAGCACCTTTTTTGGTTCAGAAGCCAAAGAAATATTTATTGCCTTCCTCCGAGCCTCTGCCAAACGTCTGCACACTCCCTCCCCTCCACTCTCTCTCTCTTGTGTGTTTGCTCTCAAAGACTTATTCAGCCGTTGAATCATGCGTGCAGTGGATTACTCTGTGTGCACAGACAGAAGAGAGAGGGAGGGAGGGAGGGAGGGAGGGAGAGAGAGAGAGAGAGAGAGAGAGAGAGAGAGAGAGAGAGAGAGAGAAGAGCTGAAAGAGAGACACAGCTGTGTATGCAGAAACCCAGGGCCTGGTTGCTGGAGTCCCTGAGCCAGGGGGGAGGGTGCTGGTTATCTCTGCCTGATTTCTGAAGCACATACTCGGCCAGTGCATCATCCACCTTGTCCTCCAACGCAATAGCTTATGGGGCTAGTTGCTTCAGCCCTTGGAAAAAAACAAAAGTAATGGTACACTAGAACTCTTTCTGTGTGTGTGTGTGTGTGTGTGTGTGTGTGTGTATTTGTGTGTTTGGGGAAAGGGAGCTCCCAAAGTACACTAAATTTATGTGTGAGCTCATTTCTTTCCTGTGATGTATGTAGTGAGTGTTTATGTGCAAGGCAGTTCATGCAATTCTTAAGCTTACAGACATTTTTACAACTCTGTGATGGCTTCATCCAGGAGTCTTTATGGCCAATCTGTACTGGTCATCTTAAATCCGGTGGTCTCATCACCAGACTTCTCTTCAACTGTTGATGTTTCTCAGTGATCACCACACAGGCCTTTTTAGGAACCGCCATGAGTTTTTCTCATTTCTGGTTTCTATTCTTTTATACAGTTATTGAGGCCTGCCTTATTGATAAAAACCTAAATATCAGTAATCGTTTCAAATGAATTGTGCTACACAGGCATTCCTGTTAGAAATGTAATGTGGTGGCTCACAGAAGGCTCAAATTGTATTAGTAAACATTCAGTAATTTACACAATTTCATTATTACATTCTTTTTATGAGCTAAATGAGCTAAATGAGCTAAATAAAGAGGCAGATAGGGAGAAAAAAAAAAGAGAGAGAGAGAGAGAGAGAGAGAGAGAGAGAGAGAGAGTGAAGGGAGGAAAAGAGAGAGGTGAGTACCTTGCTGGATGCCCCATGGAGACAAGCACACTGTTTTCTAATGAGGAGCCAGTGAAGAGTGCGCATTCATGCCGCCTTGCATTGTTGCGATGCTTATTCTGGCCGCTCTCAGGACCCCCTTATCTGATGGCCATCCGGCAAACAGCTGACGCTAAGAGCGCTGAAGAGGGAGGCAGACTGTTTGTCTTCGGCTTGAGCCCGTCTAAGAGCCCCAGCCCTCGTGCCCAGATAAAAAAGCGCCAGACCCGAGACAGGAGAGCTGCATTTGCCGGTCGGACACCAAGCAAGAGGGAGCGACAGAGACAGAAAGAAACAGAGAGAGAAAAAGAGAGAGAGAGATAAGAAAAGAAAGAGGAGCAACTGCATTGCCCAGTGCTGTGATACTGTATGTGTACTGTATCTCCGTGTGGCTCCTGCGTCCAAGACTCCTTTTCACCTTCTTGTGGCTGGTTCACGGCACAGCTGAAATTGTCTCCAGATATCTTCTGTTTGTTGAGAGTTACAGAAGCTGAGCCCAGGAAAAATGGTAACCTGCATATTACTTTTGTTGCTTGCTTGATGGTGGGGTCTGTTGTGGTCATCCTATATCAGTGTTGACCATAGGTGGTGTGATTACCATGCCTTGTTTGACGGTTCTTAGGGGTAACCTAGTGTAGCCTACCAGCATCCGTTCACCTGCTTGGTCTGCAATACCCTAAAGCTTTTTTTTTTTCTTCCGGACCAGTCTCTCTTCCTCAGCAAGTCTAAACTGTACAATTAGACATCCGCAGTTTGTGCTGCCTAGCTCGCTGCCTTGTGCTCCCCAATATGAGAATTAGTATTCTGTTAAAATTATGTTGCTTGTTTATATTTGATTTCACTCCTTACCATCCTAATTTGAGATATTATTTTTCCTTTTCCACGTTGATTCGTTGACCTGTGTGGCCAATGGGGATCTGCTGGCGTCCATCTCATTCTTCAGAACCCTGCAACGTGGAGAGACCTGGACGACGCACACTCAACTCCATCAGTGGGGACACCAGGGCCTTCCAGTGGGGGACATGCGTCTCAGAGTGGGGACAACAGCAGCGAGCTCGGTAAGGAAACACCATTTTTCGTAATTCAATTCATAAAAACTTAAAAACTGTCAAAATGTCAAGAAAAAATATAATGATTTATATTAAATTAATTATATTATATTATATCTTTTTGTGGAGTAAGGTGCGGGTGGTTCAATGTTTATAAAGTTGTGACTGATGTTTATAAAGTCATGACTTCTACAATTACATTTGTATGTCTAAACATATAGACTGCTGAAAAGTGGATGACTTTTTAACTGTGTGTTGATGGTTATATCACATAAGAAAGTATGTTTAAATGGTAAACATTTCAACTGTGGGAACTGGCACGGCCTTGTTTTTTTTTTGTTGTTGTTGTTGTTTTTTTAATGACTTGCGGTGACTTGATGAAACCTATCAGGATCAAAGTGCATGTTTTGGCCTCTTTTTTTGAAGCTGCATGTGATCAAAGAAGCCAAGCTGAAACATGCCCTCTCTGTAACCCCTCCACTGGCTTTTGTTTTTCTCCACATTAGCATATGTGTTTTTGTTAAGTGTGTGAGCTTGCTGTGGCCAGAGGTTTGCTAATTAACAACACCATTCAACACCTTTTGCTGTAAGCTCACCATTTGGCAGTAGAGGCTTTTGGTCTCTTCTGGGACAAAGTTTAGTTTTTTGTTGTTGTTTTTTTTTAAGCATAGCGTATCTGTTTTTTATGATGTGTTTTTTGTTTTTCTTCTACGTTGCCACGGTAAAAATAGAGCTAAAAGCCCCTTTTTTCCTTTCTTGGCCCATCAGGCAACAAAGGCCAAGGCACTAACAGGAACAATAAGAGGATGCTTTGCACGACAAGAGAAATTCAGAGGGAGAAAAGAATTGCAGTGCACACATTCTTTCTCTGTTTTTACTCTCTCAGCTTCTTTCTCTCCATCAACCCCTTTTGTTCTGTACTCCTCTGTAGTAAGTGTGGAAACAGGGACCCTGCCCAAAAGTTATCTGCTGTGGCACTGTAACTCTTTGTCTCATCCGTACAAAGTAAAACCAGCTCCTCTGCCCAGAGACATGTGTGGCATGTAGGCACTGGAGGTGCTGGAAATGCGGACTATGCCCAGCAAGACAGAGGAAGAGCATGGGGTGAAAAGGGCTTTTTGGAAACAGCAGCGGGGTGCGATGCAGGGTCCGCGGCCTTTTGACCTAGGGGGAGAGAAGGGTGGGAGCATTGGGGAGAAGGGGAAAGAGAGGGACCCCCGCCAAGCCCGAAGGACAGGGACACTTTAAATACGAGTCACAAAAAAGGGAGCGTGGGGGTGGCGAGGGGGGGTCTAACTCTGGAATGATCAGAGGCTGGCTCGCCGCTCAGGGGGATCTGAGGAAGGCCAGCCTACCTGCTGCTTCTCCTGGGGCCTCTTCTGCCCACCACACCCCCCCCGTATACCCCCTCTTTATCATTCAGGAGGTGGTCAAAGTAAACGCTTTTAGCATCGGAAGTGAAAGAGGGGAAGGTGTGGCGGGTGAAAGGTGGTGGTGGTGGTGGTTGGGAGGGGGGGTATCGGGTTGACGTCAGATACTCTCGGTCGAGTTCAGAGGTAGATCGGGGTTGGGGGTGTTTGTGGTTGAAGTGGGGGGTGTGCTTCAAAAGCACCCGCTAACGTTAGGGGGGGCAGCTTTTGTTTTGCACTTAACACACACATACACACAAACACACACACACATACACACACACATAGACACACACACCCATGACCCACCCAAACCAACACCCACCAACTGGGTCACCAACACCACCAGGTTGCTTTTGTAGATGGAGGAATATCTCCATGGCACGTGCGCTCGTTTCCCTAAAGACAAGCAGAAGCTTCTTCCCATTGAAACCACTTCAGTGGTTCATCTGTGGTCAGTTGTGTGGTGGAGACAGTTAGCTATGGTTATAAAGTACACCATTCCTCTGGCTTCTCCTCCGTCCTCCTCTCTCTCTCTCTCTCTCTCTCCTCCACCTCTCTCTCTCTCACGATTGCTCTCTCTGCACATCTCACTCTGTCCCTTGTGGCCAGTGTTTTTTTGTTTTACTCATTCCTTGGTCATGTCATTGATCTGGAGGTTGTGGAGGGCAGGCTTGTGTGTGTGTGTGTGTGTGTGTGTGTGTGTGTGTGTGTGTGTGTTTGTGTGTGTGGGTGGGAGGATGAATGGGTTGGTGGCAGTGAGCTAACGGGACTCGAGCAATGCCAAACATTTTTGGTCAGGGGGTCGCAGTGTCAGGAGAGGCAAAGGGAATGCCCCATCACAAAGGGCAAAGCAAAACAAAGGGGGGAGCACTGAGAATTTTCCGCCTCTGCACACTCCTTTACAAGTTAAGCAATCAGATAAAGGCGACAGGAAATCTTTTTTGCTCCTTTTTCTCAAGAGGCAGTTTGTTGAGAGCAGATTATACTGCTCCCTCTAACACATGGGCTTGCATTATGGAACCACAGTCCATAGTAAACAAGCCTTTGTACACACAGTGAATGCAAAATGTGTGTGTGTGTGTTTGTGTGTGTTGGGGGGGGTTGGGGAGCTGGGAGTTGGAGGGTGGTGTTGTGTGCATGCGTGTGTGTGTTGTTGGCAGAGTCAGGTGCATTTTTAGATTGTGTGCGCAAGTGGCAGGATAATCACCATATCTGTCACAGCCCGTGGCGTGAGCGCCGCGCAATGTAAAGAAGCATCCCCGGTGATAGATTGAGGTCGCGACAAGCTCATTAGGCAAGCAGGGAGAGGGTGCGCCTGCCGCCTCAGCGCTTGGCGCGCTGGGTGGCACTTATCAGTTCAGCTAGCCTCTCTCGCTCTCTTTCCCTTCCTCTCTCTTTCTCTCCCCCCATCTCTCTCTCTCTCTCTCTGTCTCCAGGACATCTTGCCACAGGCAGCAACAACGCTGGTGGTTTCTGTGTGCTGTGGCCATCGCTGCCATGGTGCTATGTGTGCTACCTTCCCCTGCAGCCAAACGACAGGAGAGGAGAGGGAAAGAAAGAACAGAAGAATAGGGAGAAAAAAGAAAGCATCCATTTTTTTTTTTTTTTTTTTTTTTTTTTCTTTTTTTTTTGTGATGCCGCTCAAGGTGTGTGAAGTGAACAGGGCATCATTGTGTGGTTGCCTGGCTGTGACAATGTAACACACATAAGCCCTTATCTATTTTTTATTACAAAGACATCAGCATACATGTTGTCCTGTGTATGTGTATCTTGAGAATAAGAAGGGAGCGATGAAGGAGAGGGGGAAAGAAGGGGGAAGAAGCAGAGAGGATGGAGGAAGTTGGGGGGCGGTGGTGGAGGGGGTGTTGGTGTCGGTGGAGAGGCGCTTCTCCATATCTTAGGGTGCTGTTTTTCTCCCCAAACTGCCGGGGGGGCACAGCCCAGCCTTCCCCGAGGCTGTGGTGCACCCCCCCCCCCCCCCCCTCTGCGTCCCACGCAAGAGAGAGAGAGAGGGATGGAGAGAGAGAGAGTGGGATGGAGGGAGGGAGAGAGAGAGAGAGAGTGAATGTCCAGCAGGCCACGGGCTGCCTCACTGGCTGGCTGGCTGGCTACCCAGCCGGCCCTTCCAGAGTGCACAGTCACACAGGCTGGATGGGCCCATGTTGCCAGGGAACAGTCAGAAGCGATTAGCGTCGGCTAGGATCTGCCCTGCGGCCCTCTCTCTCTCTGGAGCACCGAGAAGGGAGATGGTGGTGGGTGTGGGGGTGTGGGGGGGGAGTGGAGGAAGGGGAGGGGGAGGAGAGGAGGAGGAGTTGGGGTGTTGCTGTGGTTTCTCTGCAGATGTAATGAGGATCTTTCTTTTCTCTCTCTCCCTTTATTCTTTTCTTAATTTGTTCTTTTTTTTAGTGTTTCTTTCTATTTTCCTTTCCTTTTTTCTATCTTTCATTTTGTGGTGCTGTTCTTCTCTCTCTTTACCCTCTTGTGTTTCATAGTCACAGTCTTTTACAGTGGCAGTTTGAACTTGGAACTGAGCTGTTCATAAGTAAATATTACATAAATTCCAGTATATTCCATTTGAGCTTCTGGAGAGCTATCACTGTCTTGAATCTGCATTGATACACGAAAAAAAAGTCCCACCTCTGTAAAGTCATATGTTTCTTTTAGTTTTACTTTCAGTTTTAGTTGTTTAATATGTTTCCATGTGTCATATGTTGCTTTCTTGATCTCACAACATTATCAAGATGACTGTTAGACCCCATTTAGACTCTCACACATTGAAAATCTATATGGGATGTTTAAGGGCACAGCACTCTGGCCTGTCCTTGACTTGGTCTTGATTACACCATCATGCTGGCCTAAGAGTCCTGCCCCCCCCCCCCCCCCCCCCACACACACACACATACACTACTCCTCTCCTTTCTCCTCTCCTCTCCATCCTCGTCTTCTCTCTCTCTCCCAATCCCAAATCCCCCAATACCCCCACTGCCCTGGCCAACTCCGCCCCCGTCGATTTGAATGTCATTATTCATTAGCTGCAATATTTATGCGTGAATATGGTGCATATAGGAGCCCTTTGATTGATGCATCCCCAAAAACAAGGAGACATGCCAGGGTGAATCTTAAGAAAAGTAGGGTTCCTGTCACGCCCTGAGGGAGGAGTCTCTCAGATGCATTATTCACATGCCCTCCGGGCAGGCTTTCAAGGCATCCACGCCCTCAGGGCAAGAAAAATAACCATGACTGTTAAAAGTAAATCATCTCTGCTGATGCACAATTAATGGTGGGATGGAGAGATAGAGAGAAAGATAGGGAGAGAAAGAAGTGCAGGGAGGGGAAGGGGGGGGGGGCGGTGGTAAGGGTAGAAAGATGGAGAGATGGAGAGGCAGAAGGAGTGAGGTTCTTCTCAGTCAGAATGGAAGAAAGGGAACTCTGTGTTTAGACGGACCTCCTGTCTGGACGCGAGTCTCCGTGCAGGTTTCCCTGCTGACATCAAAACAAGGTCAGGTGCTAAGTAGAGTGCCAGGGGGCAGAGCATGCGAAGTCCTCTCTATGTTTTCCAGACATGGGCAGTTGAGGAAGAGCAGCTGGCCTAAGAACAGAAGCCTTGAGCCATGCATAGCTGACACCGCTAGTGCGGCTCCTGCTCAGGTGTGGTATGGATCTGGTAGCGTACCGTACCTTGTTCCGTACCGCTCCTGCACCATCCCCTTCCCCCCAACACACACACACACACACACACACACACACACACACA
>JAGFZM010000201.1:219603-230425 GCA_017657215.1 Limnothrissa miodon
CACTCTCTCTCTCACACACAAACAAACACACACACACACACAAACACAAACACTCACACACACACACACACACAAACACAAACACACACAGACACACACACACACTACTATCCTCCCTCCACCCTCCCTCCTTCCTAGTGTCACACAAGGCTCGGGGGCCGGGGGGGCACGGCAGGGCAGGCCCCATTGGGGGACCCTACAAAGCCCACCATTGTCCTGCCATTGTGTTTCATGTATCATTCGTCAAATAATGTCAAATAATGTCAAATAATGTCAAACAATGGCGCACACTCTCAGCCAATGGTGTGGCGGGAACACTGTGAGGCCTGCAGGAGGCGTATGCAAGATTCGGAGAGAGAGAGAGAGAGAGAGAGAGAGAGGGTGTCGATAGGAGCCTGTCACCAGGACCGCCGATGTCATTTCCTGTAACCCGTGCGCCTTTCCACTCCCCAGCTGCACTGATTGCATGTTATGTTTTTGCGGGCCAGCCAGCGCAACGTTTTTCTTTCTCTCTTGATAGGGGGGGGGGGGTCTCACGTTGTTCTAATGTGGTTCTCTGTTGTTCTTCACAGCACCCGTACCCCTCTGAGGAGCAGAAGAAGCAGCTCGCCCAGGACACAGGGCTCACCATCCTACAAGTGAATAACTGGTGAGTGACCTCCGAACTTGTGACCCCTGCCTTCACAGCTAGCCTCCGCCCACCCCTTGCCTTCTTGTCTTTTATCAGCTTTTATCATGGAACACATTCTCTCACCCCCCTCACACACACACACACCAGCCCCCTTACCCATGCACCCTCCTCCACACACACACACACACACACACACACACACACACACACAGCCAGAGTCGAAAGGCAGTGTCACTGCTACATAAGCCTCTTATGAAGAGGTCATTCTCAGAGCAGAGACCCAGATATCTATGAAGCCTTATCACTGATACTGATGAAGATTGCAGGACAGAACGTTGTCAGTGCCAATGGAATGGGGGAACTCGGGATGCGTTATCTGGAAAGGATTAAAGGAACCTGGTGCTAGTGGCCTGTTCCCAGTCAGAAAAAGAACTAGAAGAACTTAAAAAAAAAAACATGACTTCATGGGTATTTGCACTCATTCATTGTTCTTTTTGCAGTCAAAGGAGCGTTTAAACTGACCCATTTTGAGAAAGGAGAAATATTAGTTGTGGATGAATTACTGTGCACAACTGCACTGTGCTAGTATTTATCCAAGCAGAAAAGACTGTGTTTAAGATCCTCAATAAATCAATTATCTTATCAGACGATTTTTTTTTCTATGGGAAGAGCATTCACCTTAAATCCTCTTCAGTGACAAGGTTTATGAGGTTGTAATGAATTTCCTTTCATAGTTTGAAGACTCTATCTTAAATCACGCTTCAAAATAAAATTGTCAATAAAACGGCAAGTTAACTGTAACTGTTCGAAACAGTCAGTGATGAAGCACCCGGTGATTCCACATAAAAAAAAAAAAACCCCGCTATGGTTGAGTAGCCTTTGTCAAGTGTTCACTAAAGTGTCTCCTGCTAGACACATCATGCTCTTTCCCCCAGAAAATGAGTTATTTGAGGAGCCCCATCAGCTGCCTAGCCCTCCGGCTCTCAAAGTGCTTAATAATCATTTTATAACGTTAGCATTAAGCTACGTTCACTGAGGGTGCCATATGGTTATAAGGGAAATGTCGGGGGTCTGGAGCACATTAACCCCAAAGGTCTAAGATGGCAAGTGTGCAGGTGAAGCAGCGTTGTTCGATTGACATTAAAGACTTTGTGAAAAGTAGCAGGATAAATAAATTGAACTGTGTGACTCAATAATGTTCTCTTGTATTTTGCAGGTTCATCAATGCCAGAAGAAGGATAGTCCAGCCAATGATTGACCAGTCCAACAGAGCAGGTAATTTTTTTTTCTCTCTACTAATCTGCTCTGCTGGCTTTGCACAGTGCAATTGAAAGGCTCTCTGCAAATGCCCACATTTGGATTGTCTCTAATTCTGAACACATTTCCTCCTCCAGTGAGCCAGGGGGCAGCGTACAGCCCTGACGGTCAGCCCATGGGGGGCTACGTCCTGGATGGCCAGCAGCACATGGGCATTCGACCAGGTGGGATGATCACCTCTTTTCACATGTGTCAAATGTAGTTCTTATAGAATTACACGGATTACACACACTTCAATGTAATATTCATCAAAACGCCTTCATACATGCAGTCTTTTAGGTTAGTGGTGTGTTTGTTTTTAACTCTGTGTTCCTTGTTTGTGTGTGTGCAGGGCCTATGGGGGCCATGGGCATGAATATGGGAATGGACGGGCAGTGGCACTACATGTAAACCCTCCCTCCTCCCTCCCCTAAGCTCCATGTGAGGACCTGGTGGAGTACGTATTGCCTCAATTCAATTTTCAATCTCATCTCAGCATCACTACTCTCACCCCCTCTCCTCTCCTCCTCCTCGCCTCCCCTCTCTCTTCTTTCATTTATTCCTGCTTTTACCTCATTCCTTTCTTCATTCCTCCCTATTTCTTTCTCATCTCATTCCCTCCATTTGCTTCTCTCTCTCTCTCTCTCTTTCTTTATTTCTCCCTCTCTCTTTTTTTATTCTGTGTGGGCACACACTACAATCTTATTAAGAGTCTGGTAATCCTCCCATACAACCCCCCTCCTACACACACACACGAACACACACACACACACACACACACATACACACACACCAGCTCCGCTGCTCATATTGCCCCAAACCTCAACCATGAGCAGCACCAAACCTCCCTGGAACCCCCCCCCCACACACACACACAGACACACACCCCTCGTCCCTCCGCCATCCTCAGCCAGCTTGGCAATGCTGACAGTTCACAAATCAAGACGTATGGGCCGCCAGAGGCACCAGGGCATGGAGAATTTTATTTAATACCCACACCGCACTGCTCAATGAGCCACACTATAATGACACTTACCTTGATTAATAGGGCTCTTTATATGTAAATAGGTGCTGCCTCCACTTTTGCCCCAACCCCCATCGCCAGCCTCACCACCACTATCTCTCCTCACCCCCGGTGCCTTCCTGTTTAGCTTTTAGTACTAGCGTTAGCATGGGCATTTCCTCCTGATCATAATTCTCAGCGCCGGCTAATGAAGTCCCGAGATGGCAGGGCGAGAACGGCACGGCACGGCCCCCCCCCCCCCCACCCCCCATTTTAAAGTAGACCCATAGAGACATCATGTGCTCAGCCTGGCTAAATGCAGACTAAATCATTTTCGCAGACGATTGAATCGGTCCGTTTTTATTGGATTATTATTGACCAGTTACTGTAATGGCTCTGTGTGTGGAGGGATGTTTTGCGCTCCTAATTTCATCTCTGGAAACACCATATGCTGATTGTGTCGCTAAATTATCACCGTCATTAAATGTGGTGTTTTGGCATAATAGTCTATGCACTGGTCCATTCATTGATGGCCTGGGCCATGCAGTACTGAGGTGCGTTCAGAGTAGGCGAACGTTCGCGAACTATGCCGTTGAGCAAACATAACGTTTGCAAGCGTTAGCGAACATAGGCAAACTGTCTGAAGAGGTAGTTCTCCACAAACGAACATGGACCATGGGACTGCGAGAGATGTGCTTTCAGCAGTAGGCCTACTGCAATATTCCTAAACAGAAAGCAATAGATAAAACTTTTATAGCCTATCTACACCCTGACTTCAACTGTTGTCCTGTGCGTCCTAAAATGCGATTTAAATGTTACCAGTGGGAATAACGTCGGTGACGTAGCCCTCAATTCTTGTTGTCTGCAGTAGGCTATGGTCTCAACGAGATCTATCACTTCAATTGTACCGTCTTCCGTAAACTCTTCCATTAACATTAAGGCTGCAGCTAATAACATGTCTTTATTTGTCGCCATTTTTTTTCACTTCCAGTTTGTTTACAGTTTAAAACGAACTTTTTAGAAAAATCGTTCAAAATGGATTGTAATGTCAACGCCTTTGCTGCGAACGTTTGCCTACTCTGAACGCACCACAGGTCTCTGGTAACATCTACTAATTTGAGTTTAGTTTAGATAGTTGTGCTGCAGTCCAGGGGCTTCTAATTTACTGCCATCTCTTGCAATAACCCGCAAACTATAGCATTATGTGACTACACGCTAACTTTAGCATACTACTATACCATTATATTATACTATTCTATACCATACTATACTATGCTACGCTATATCATCCTATACTCCTATTGTACATGCACAACTATCCACATGCACACATACACATACATGTACCATTACACTCTGCATTTATCCCAAATACAAACACACTGTGACAAGATATCCATTAAACCCATATTTATAATATGCAATGTGTATGGTACCTGTACCTAAAGTAGGTGCCAGTAGTCTGGCTTATATGTGTAACATAAATGTCTGTGGAGCACATTGTCTAACAATTGTATTTCTGTTCTGTTCCAGGTGTCCACGGTTCCCTCAGGGTAAGCTCCTCCCTCCGTGGCAAGGGGTCCAATGAGAAGCCCAATCACCTCGTCACGACCTCCGACCTCTGCCGAATGGACCAAGCTCGCAGTCAGTCACACTCATTCTGGAGCACCGCAATATAGACTTGACCCTTTTGTCCCTACAACTTCCACAGCGACCGACCCTGACTTTACGAACACACACCACCGACTCCTCCCACCACCCCTTAGCCTGTGCTGAACCCCTGAGACTTCCCCGTCTCCCGGCCGGGCCCAGAATGAGGATCCCTCCGCTCTCTCCCCTGCCTGCCTGCTTACCTTTTCCCCCCTGGACATCCACAGCTACAACAGCAAGGGGCCTGCTAGTAGCAAAATGTGTTTAAACAAAAACAACAAAAAAAAAAGAGAAGACTTTTCACTATGAAAATATTCCTTCAGAGAAAAGGAATGAAGGCTGAGATGACCTCGGGTGATTATTTTGAGATGGAGGATTTCTTCTGGTTTTCATTTTTTTTCCTCTCTCTTTTAAATTATTTATTTATTTTTTTACGATAAAATGGAGCCTGAGGACCAGAATTTCCTTGCACTTTTTTTCTTGACCATAGACTAGTTGACACACACCACGAGCGCTCGTTCTTTATCTTTCTTCTCTCTCTGTCCCTCTCACTCCACAGACACACACACCTACAAACACACACCCAACACACACACTTTATACCAAGAATGCACAAGCACCCATACCATCACTCTCACTGTCACATACACTCTTTTAAGAACCACTGTGGAATATTATAAGAAATGCCCCTGAATTATGATAAATGTTATGATAAAAGTGACCTGTTTTTGTTGATTTGTTTTGCCTTTCTTTTATTTATTTTTTTGAATGTGCATACAGTATATACTGTTTGTAAAGTATAATAGCCCTTAGATTTTCTCCTTCACTATGAAAGGACTTGAGTCAGTGTGAGGATATGGCCACCACTGTTATCTCAAGAGGACCTTATTGAAACTGTAACCACAAACACAGGATTCACTACTATTTTGATTTTATTTGGCTTTGTTTCTGTCTAAAAACATTTTAGGCAGCCATTGTAAGACAGGGTAATGATGGACTAAGTGTAGATAGCTTGGGCTAGTCATGTCAAAGAGGGTAAGCTGGAGGACTCTGTGAGAATTAAAGTAAATGATGAAATGCTTGGGGGACGTGTTAGAAATATTGGTGTAAATTTTGATCCGTTCAGTCTAGTTTTATTTTATCGTTCTGTCAGATAAATGTTTGTTGATGTCAACTCCTGTACCCGTCACTGTACACGCTCTTTTTATTCTCCCTCGGCAAAGAGAGTTTGTCTTTTAAAACATATTTCTATGAATCCATCTGTGACTTTTTTCTCGTAATAAATACTTCGTTTTCCATACCAGGGCTATTTTTAATGTAAATTGATGACTTGACACTGTCTCGTTGTAACAGGGAAGCTACGTTGTGTTTCATAATACAGGAGTCAAAGGGGAAAGGAGCAAGACAATTTATGGCGCATAATAGAAAACACCTAAATTCAGTTTTGCATAAAGTAGAAGCAGAATCACAAATTATAGAATTTCTTAGCCCAGATTAAAAAAAAACACACATACAGTATATTCAGCCTGTATGTAATACATGGTATTCCAGTGTGTAAAAGCAGTATAAAAATTAGGACAAATGGACCGTCCCGTTGTTAAAAATATATAACATTAAATTCGGGGTACAACACATTTAAAATCACACTGTCTTATGGGTTGTACAGACTGTTATTTGGAAAAGTTTTAGCAGTGTAGTTGTTCATCCGACCTCAGCTGACGGCATGATGAATGGGCAAAGCAGTGGGATACAGCTAGATTTAAACTTGAGCAAAAAGAACACGTCTTTTAATATTCCAGATATCCCCTCTTACTGAGCACAGCTTACTACGCCTCTCTAAATTACAAGGGATCATCCCCTTTGAAGAGCGAATTATGCTCTGTCCTGCAGACTGTTTTGGTTATAAATAATCACAATCAAGCTTACACAAGCGTAAAATAATAATTTATTAGGCCTACAGCATGATTCCATGAGAATTTTTCCCAGGAACGTGCTGTTTTTGGGGTCTTTTTACATGTTGTGCTGCCTTCGTTTCGTAAGATATCTGCTTTCTACAAGTAAGGTAAAAAAAAAAAAAAAAAGTGCCGCAGTTCGGTGATCATTTATCAATGTCAGCTGCGTAACGATCTTCTGTGCAGTATTGATGAGAGGAATTACATTAGCGCTAAAGGAGAAACCCATAGGCACAAAGAAATGTGCAATAACGCCAGGACCCATGCCTTATGCATTTTCTCCCCTTAATACAATTATCTTATTTTATTTATTTTTTTTTTTTTCTTTTTTTTTTTTTCTGTTTGTCTTCATTTTAACTGGCCTGTACCTAGGTTTAGGCCTGATGTCAGTTACTCCAAAAAAGGAAAAAAACATGTCATAAAAAAATGTCCATTTATGCTATTATTTTCTGTTAGTAAGGAGAGAGTTACTAAGTGTATTAAATACGTAGGCTAGTAATCTAAGAAAGTCGTGATATGCTCAAATATGCTTTAATATAATGCAGTAAGATGACTGTTTTATTTTTATTTATTTTTCAAAACGAAATGGCTTGACGAATTCAACGTTAGAACGTGTATAATTATCCCTGGGTCCGATGTCACATCAAATGTGCTCTACATCCACGTGACGGCCATACAGTAAACCCTGTAGACAAAAATAGATTGGTCTTTGTTTCTGAGAACGATTTGCTTGTTTTTCAGCTAAGTTCATGTGAAATATGTGCAACTTGCCTATAATTACCATCTTTATGTGCCACATAACTATACGAATTTAATTAACTATAACAATTATTAAAAAAAATAGAATGTAAATGAATATATTTGTGTCAAAGGGTAAGATGGATGCTGAACAAACCACAAAAAATTCTCTAGTTTTTAAATATTCTATCAGATCTTTACAGTAGTGTAATAGCCTACGAGGATTTAAATGCCAGTCATACAAGCCATCGTTAAGTTAAAAGGCTTCTTATTAACTTAATATCTATTACAGAATTTAGAAGTTAATTTAGTAGTTACCACATTTTATTTTGCTCGTGATGAGCGAGATGTGTGTGTGTGTGTGTGTGTATGTGTGAGTGAGTTGCATTCTGATGGAGAACTATTCTCTGGGCATATTCGAGTGCATTCCGTTTCAGTGTGGCATGCAGCCTATTTAAATGCACAGAATCTAAAAGTATGGCCTCGGTGGCGGCGCAGGAGATAAATTTGTTTTGAAGGCTGCCGGAAACCAGCGCATATCTAAATGAAATATGGGTCATCCTTCCCGCAGTATACGGAATCACGTGGGAGCAGCAGTCATCTTCAGAAGCCCTTGCAGTCACGGGCGAACAGAGCATTGGTGAAGAACACTGACCCCGTCCGTGTTGTCAATCGCCTGCCCGTGCATTTGGGCCTACAAAGCAGATCCATCCGTCATACAGACAGGTATTGACCATCCTGTCTTAAATTTACATTAATATTTACTTATTTTGTCTTGGACTTTGTGAGAGAAAACTGCTGCTTTTCATTCCCTATTTTTAATTTTCTTTTGCAGTTGTGTTTTTCTTCATCTTCTTGTCTTACCTTTGATCTTGTAATTTTGTAATGGTAAACTTACTTAGGGCCCACTTCCAGCCAATGCAGGGATATACTTCCATGCAAGATATACTTCCATGCAAGACACTACTCCCGTTTAAATAGACAAAAAACATTCGATTAGCCTAATAACTGCAACTTCATGTCATCAGCCACTGACCGTATATATATTACTATATGTATATCTATATGTACTGACCAACCAACGCCCTTCAAATAAAACAGATACGGTTTGCTTCTTATTGTAAATTTTACGATAATTTGGCAGAACAATAGCCTATACCCATACCCACAACACACATTTTCATTTTGGAAAGCTGAGTGACGGACCAAGTTAAAACAGCTGAGTCGAGATTGTCAAACTCAATCTGCACTGTGTATATCTTCTTTCGATCTGAATCTCAAGCCAGTCGTTCGGCGAGTTGGAATGCAGTCGGTGGATGTTTATTCCCCGCAGTGCTAGACTGTCTGGGAGCGATGGCTGTTTAAATTTGGGATCGGGGGGGGGAAATCAGGTGGGGAGGCTGGCGCTAGGGAGACCACTCATCAGATTTATTTACAGCATTACGTGCGCTAGGGGGTCAGAGGGCAAAGTTGAGCAAGGGGCCAACAGAAGAGCTCAGCGGATTCTCGCGCTGATTGCCGTGTTTAACGTGCTGGGAACCCTTGAGGCAGGGTTTTGCATGTCACGATAAGTCCTGTGATACCTCCTGCATATATGTATATGTATATGCATGTGTGTGTGTGTGTGTGTGTGTGTGTGTGTGTGTGTGGGAGGGATAGAGAGAGAGACAGAGAGTGAGAGACAGAGAGAGTAAACATAAAGGCTATGACTTCAATGACTTCATATTAGAAATATTACCTTGAGGAAAAAGAAACATACACTTCAAAAGTATGTACTTTTTTTATAAAAGCCTTCAAGTGAGATGAGTTTTCATCTGAGTTTCTTCAACTGCAGGGAAAAAAAGAGCATTTCAAACACAAATGGCCAACTGACCGCCTAAGTATACCATCATCACCAGTATCAAAACAAAAAGAAAGGAGTCCATAGCCTAAGCATAAATAAATAAAAAAATAAACAACAACAAAAAAACACATAAAAAAACTCTGGTTTAGATGGCACAAACCAGTGTTTGTCTCGTCCTGGCACTGCCACATTTCACTTCCACTAAGCATCAGCTGGAGAAGGATCCGGACAGTCACACTGGACAGTGGGCTCGCTGTACTGGCGTGAGCGTGCAGGAATTGAAGTGACACATGTCGGTCCAGGTCTTTTCACCTGACAACTTTATTTTCACTTTTCTACAGATGCCTGACAGCCACACACGCACGTCTTATCGCACGTCCCAGGGTCCTCTGATAACTGCTTCTGACGACTTATTTACTTACAGCGCACTGATTCTGTGAATGTTTTTTAGATTTGTGTGTCTGTGTATGTGTGTGTGTGTGGGTGGGTGCATGTGTGTGTGTGTGTGATCCTCTTGAGCAAAATTTCATTTTGCTTCTCAAGAGTTTAGGCAGGGCCTTATCTATTTTTACGACATTATTACCATCAGTTGGTTGTAATGTCACAAACATCACTTTTTGATAGGTACTAAAACGTATTTGCAAGGTCTAGATTTCTCAGCATGCTGTGTATTTATATACTATCTATCCCTTTAGGTAGCACCATGCTCAAGGACCTATTTATCAAGATATGTTTACATTAGCAAGCAGGGGAAAAAGCTAATTGCTACCATGTGTGAACCTATTTAAATGAACTATGTGTTGACAAATTAGATATCAAGTATCAGTACAAATTAATGATAAATTATGGTTCAATAGGTCAGGCCCAGTATTCACTGCTCAAGCATCACTTCAATTATAAGAATATTTTGTTTGGTTACAGCTGTCAGAAACACTTACAATTTAAGACAGAGGGGTATTGGATGTGAAATTAATCCAGTGTTTGAAGCATCATTACAAATCTAATTGTTTATTCTTGCTTTTCACAGTTTACAGACCACCTACTTCACACGAGGACTTGAAAACAAACATTGTTTAGAAATAAACCACAGATGTTGACCTTGTCACTTTTATTCACACATAATTTACTCTTGTAAGCATCCAAAAGCCAATGTACATGCTCTCCACAAGGTGTGTATTCATTTTTGGTTGAATCAGTCGATGGGAACAATTAAAAAAAAAAGAAACACTATCACTGTAAAACAAAATACACACTTCAATTACCAAAAGTTAGTGTCCGGGCTGCCGAACTATTTTCAGTTGACCAAATTTGAGATTAGTTGTAATGACCTCTTATACTTAACTCAACTGAATAAAGTAATTACAAATCATTATCTCAAATTTGGTCAACTGAAAATAGTTTGGCAGCCCAGACACTAACTTTTGTTAGTTGAAAGTGCGTATTTTTTTTACAGTGTACACTATAGCAAGACCGGTTCAGATGTGGCCCAGTTTTGGCCCCGATCCGCTCCAGCGCCGGAGGAACAAGGGGGCAATAAAGTGGGAAAAGCCCCAGACGTAACATAAACTCACTCAGGGGCCAAACCGAGATGTGACCTCTTCCTTTCCTGTCCTTCCCTTCAGGTCCAACGCCAGCCAGCCAGTGAGGAGCAAGCACCATGAGTGAGTGAGTGTGTGTGTGTGTGTGTGTGTGTGTGTGTGTGTGTGTGT
>JAGFZM010000201.1:235034-254025 GCA_017657215.1 Limnothrissa miodon
TGTGTGTGTGCATGTGTGTGTGTGTGTGTGTGTATGCATGTGTGTGTATGTGTGTGCATGTGTGTGTGTGTATGTGTGTGCATGTGTGTGTGTATGTGTGTGTGTGTATGCATGTGTGTGTGTATGTGCATGTGTGTGTGTGTGTGTGTGTATGCATGTGTGTGTTTTTGGTGCTCAATAGTGAGCCTGTGATGAGCCCGACCTGTGTGCACTGATGAGTCAGTCCTCCAGAGACTCTTTAGGGCGGCAGTGTCACTCACGCTTCAGCGCTCCACCCAGAACCTGCCTTGGCCCCATGCGGGCAACCCCAAGTTTGTGTGTGTGTGTGTATGTTTGAGTAAGTGTGTGGTGTGTGTGTGTGTGTGTGTGTGTATGTGAGTGTGTGTGTGACGAGGTCAGGGCCGTCCAAGGCCACCCCGGAGTCCAAACAGGATTCCCAGAGATCGTCAGTCAGCCAGCCTGCCAATGTAGAAGCAAGGAGAGAGCAGTAGAAAACAGAAGGGAGGAGAGGAGAGGAGAAAAGAGAGGAGAGAGGGAGAGGGGGAGGATAAGGACAATGAGAAGATTTAAGAAAGGAGAAGAAAAGGAAAGATGGAAAAAAGAAGGGAGAAAAGAAGAGATCAGAGGAGAGGAAAACTAAACCAGACTAAGAGGGAGAGAAAAAAAAAAACACGAGAGAGTGTACAGGAGAAAGAAGAGAAGAGGGGAGGGCAGAGGAGGAAAGAGATGAACACAGAAGAAAGTAGAAAAGAGTGAGAGGGGGGGAGGAGAGAGGATAGCAGAGAGAAGAGAGGAGAGGAGACCCAAGTAAAGAGAAAAAGAATTAAGAGTGGCAAAGTAGACTAGAAAAATGCAAAAGAAAAAAAGAGGAAGAGAGGGGAGAAAGAGGAGGATGAAACTGGGGAGAAGAAAAAGGAATGCCAGTAAGAAGAGGCAGAGCAGAAAGAGAGCAGAGCAGAAAGAGAAGCAGAGAAAGATAAAAGGAGAGAAGTAGATAAGGGTAAAAGAAGAGAAGTTTAGAAGGATAAAAGGAGAGGGGGAGGAAGAGAAGACGATAGGAGAGCCAAAAAAAAGAGGAGCAGGAAAGAAGAAGAAAGAAAGAAAGAAAGACAGCAAGAAGAGGCAGGAACGAGTGCAGCAGAGAGAGAGAGAGAGGAGGAGAAGAGGAGAGGGGAGGGGGAGAGGAGGGGGGGGGGGGGGGGGGACAGCAGCGCTGCGGCGGCGATCTGCCCGCTCGGCAGGGGGGCACAGCGGGACGGGCATGGCGGCCAGATGGAGCCGCAACATCTGGGTTACGCAAGCGGCACACATGAGGGAGCAGGGCCATGGAAATGAGCCTCTAATCTATGCGGCTGGGAGCCTTTAAGTGGCCTTGTTATTGGTGCTGACTGGTGATGGCCACAACAGAAAGGCTGAGCCAGAAACACTTACAGTTTTTTATTGATTTATTTTTTTCCCCTCCCCATCTCTGTCTGGTGATATGTGCCAAGGGGGTGGAGGGATGGAGGGAAGGAGGAGGACTTAGTGAAGCGGAAAAAGAACAATGTGTTTGATCCAATTAGTTGAAGGTGTTTAAACTCTAAAAGTCAATGAAAATAAAATAGGATGCAAAGAAAATAGGAATCTCTCTCTCTCTCTCTCTATCTTCCAGTATGTCTTTCTTTCTCTTAGGTTGTAAGAAGCTGAAATTTTAACATAATGGATGTGGAGATTCTGTTCAGGTATTTTGTAAGTGTAAGTGTGTGAGAGAGAAACTGAGAGATTGTGGGAGAGCATATTGCATGTGTGTGTGAAATAAAGCCTCATGCATGTGTACGCGCATGCATGAGCCAGTGTGTATTGTGCGACTGAGCAGACACATACACACACACACATACACACACAGACTCCTACATGGTGCAGATACTGTATAACGGGATGTGGCAACAGATGATGGATAGCAGGATAAACGCACACTGCATCCTGGGAGCACCGCCGGTCCAATCCTCCAGTCCTCCTAGCCTGCTCCAGTCAGGCTATTTTTCAATGTGGGGAACATTTTCTATGCAGCCGTGCAGTCAGTCCTGGGTTGACACAGGATCTCATCGCTAGTAAGGGTTGGGACATGTCAGATCCTTATCTCTAGAATCCTCATATGGATTCTAGAAGCAATGGAATACCGAACATTATTGTGTATAATGGAGGGATTTGATTTTTATTGTTCATTCTATTTTTTAACATCTTGATGATACACTATATTATCATTAAGTCTTTTATCATTCCTTAGAGCTTTCCGGGTCATCATAATTTATTATTTTTGCATTTTTTACTTCTGAAATTTGTAGCAATACAATTGAAATTAAATACTCACTTACCTAATTATGGAAACAGTTTGTGTTTACTGGCACCTGGTCAATTTTTGCATGTCACAAAAACAATACGTGTCCTTTGTTACCACAGTGTCTCTCAGGCCAACAGAAAAAAGGGTGTCTGGAGATGCTGCTCATGTTTGGGGATTGTGTTTGGCATGGATCAGCCACATGGAGAAACAAAGACAGGGGCCCGTCGTCATTAATCTTAGTCAGTGGGCAAGGCTTGGGCAATCTGCACGACCGGGGCAGTGACAAATGCCACTATGTGACTGGGGTGTCCCATCTCCCTAGCTTCATCTTCCGTTAATGTCACATCCATCACGGCCAAGCCAGCGCTGCCACGTCGGGGAAAATTAAACCAGCCACAGATAAGAGCTAATTGCAGAGACAACCTGCAGTTGAAATAGTGACTTGATTGTACCAGTGTGTGTCTATGTGTGTGTGTGTGTGTGTGTGGTTGTTTTTCTGCAGTGTGTGTGTGTGTGTGTGTGTGTGAGTGTGTAATATACCAACCTTTTAACAGGGCTTTGAATGACAGAGGATTTAAGGTTGTTAAAAGGGTATAAAATTGATAAGTAAGATGTTCACTTAAACAGAAGTTTTGAGCAATCAGAAACAGAAACTGAATTACAGACACTGTCACTAGTGTAAGCTTAAATGCTAATGAAAAGAAAGCAAGTAAATGTTGGATAACCATGTGTAACTAATAAGCCTATAATTTACTCTGTCTGTTCATCCGTTTCTGTAGGAAACATCATGGTGGCATAGATATGCATATATAGATCTATAACAACCACAATTAAGATCTGATTGTCTGAGAAATAGTGAAATTAAAAAATAGCTTTTAATAATGCATTTTACATTTGCATTGTTTTTATCTGATATCAGCGCTTACTCACTAAAATCTTTAATTCGTGATTGTGTAACTTATTGATAAGAATTTTTAACATGATTTAAGCTTTTAAAGATTTTGAAAATATAGTTATGCTACATTTAGCAAAGATTCTAAACATAGCCTTTGTAGCATTCTAAACATTTTTTTTTAATTGAAGGAATACTACTAAGTAAATTCTTTTCAGTTGAATACCAATAAATTATTTTATCCTTTTTACAATCATTACGTTACCTTCAAGTGTGTTGTTGAAATGTAAGCTGACTCCTTTGTCAAATAGTTTATGTTCAGATCTGGGTTTCGTAGCTCACCAAGGACACCTAGTGGCCATATTAGCGCAACACTAGAAGTTGCATTAGCCTAAACAACCACTCCTAAATGTAAATCATTTTATTAGTCCAGACATCTGCAATGGTTATTATTGGCACAACATAATCTAACGTTTAACTGAGTTAAACAGGCTGATGGTTCAAGATAATTAGCCCAGGATATGCAGGCCTAAGCTGTTGTTACAGTAAAATCAAGCCTTTTTGTTGTTTTCTTTAACCCATTAAAGAGGTGAGGCTTACAGTAAAATCAACAATCTCTGTTGTTTTCTTTAGCCCATTATAGGTAAAATTCACTGTGAAAATTCTAGGCTACTAGTCCCCGTCTTTTCCGTTTCGTTTTCATGGAAGATGGGGGAGTTTACAGGATAGCTGTGATTTTCCTAAAATTAACAACTGGCTATGACTGTAGATATAGACCCAACTTTTACTTTGTCCAGTTTGAATTCACTGTACAAACAGAGCCTTGGCAGTTGCAGTTAATAAGGCAGGCTGCCCGGAACCAATGCTCAATGAATGAAGATCCGACCGTTCTCGATTGGTGAACGGATCTACGTGCTTCCTTGTTTACAAGTGCAACCTCTGCGGTGATGGAGCAATTGTGGGAATATCTTGAGAAAAGGCGTTATTTATCTTTCTTTCACGGACTATAAGGTAGGCCAAGCAGCAATAGTTCTAATAATGCTTTGCGATTTCTGAAGAAACATTACTGACATTAGCTGCAACTAATGTATCTGTTGATTCGTTACAAATGTAGCACACACACACACACTGATCATCATGGTCGTCCGATAACGTTGGATATGCTGTCTTGGAGATTCCATCCGACGGCATTGCTTCCTTTACTCCTTTAGCTCTGTCATCTGCGCTGTGTTTGAAGTAAAGTGTAATGACAGTGTAGCAGCCTAGTAGGCTAATGGTAGTTACAGTGTTTCAGGGAACAACGAATAAACGGAAGCAAACGGTCAATCAAGCTCACACAAATCCACACATTTTACAATTTAAAAGCAACCTTTGTTACCTTTAGCAGCAGGAGGTTGTGGTTAAATGAAACCCTAATACCGTATTATACAATACTTATTTTGATTTAATGTGCAATTGAAATAAAGTTAATAATGATAGTAAAAACAGTAGAGTGGATGTGCTTAACTTTCAGAATGCCCCTGTTCCATTTGAATTTATTGTAACCTACGTGTAAAAGTATTGTTTATTAATGTAAATAGTTTAATTTATAATTTTTAATTGCAAGATATACAATAATACAAACAAATGAAAATAGATACAGGCCATCACAATAGATACTGTCATGTAGCGTGATGGCCAGAGTGGTGGCCAGAGTAATGCTGTGGCCAGATTTTTTAACTGGTTTAATAGGCTTTTTTTTACCCTTTTGCTATAAAAGGGGATTTCTAACAGTGGATCAACAAAGCCATTGTGTGTGTCAGTGACCATGCAATTCACATATAACACTTCTAAGGCATGTATCAAGGATTGAATCAAGAGAAATGTTGTGATTCCATGACTCGATCCATATGCCGTTTTTTTTTTTACCAAGTGCTGTTTGTAGAAATGACAATTTTTGATATAGTACTGGGTGACATTCAGGACATCTTTAGACAATCAAAAAGTTACAATGCCGCATGAATAGCAATGGCGTTTAGAATTCAAGGCGCTCGCACTGGAATGTGTGGGCCCTTCTTGACAAATAAATATTCAATTCGAGCACCACAAGATGCCGCAGTTGCTCAACGATCAGAACAAGTGACTCTAAAACAAAGCTAACATAAATTAGGCTAGATTACATACATTACCTGTAGATTATTAGGTGCTCATGAGACTCAAACAAGTCAAACCATATGCTCATTGGCACGATAAAATACTAGACTGGGTATCCGGATCCTCTTTGCTACTTCTAGTAGGCTATACTTTTTTTGTTCAATACTCAGTAGTTTCAGTGCGTAGGCCTACATTATATTAAATACATTGCTAAAAGCCAAGTAAGACCAATAGGGCTCGGGCACACGCCTTGGATTCTAGGAATATTGCCGCCATGTTGGTAGCACACCGAACGTAATATCTATTCATTCATATGCAGAAGACAAGAAGCAGAAATAGAGTATTAGCGATTCTTTTCCTCTTGCGATCGTAAGTTGCGCTTTTACACCCCACTATACAGCAACATACGACCAAGAAAGCAAATACTAAGGAACAGGAACACACTAATAGGTGGGAGTAATAGTAATAGTAATCCATAGTAAACTAAGGAGTGAGGCTGCCAAAATGGCGGAGCCCCCAAAGTTTTCACGTCATGATCCCGAGCCCTATTCTGATCTGTACTGTTTCTGAGCTGTGCAGTTAAAATCTCTACCACTGTCAATCTCTACCACTGGTTAAATTTGTGTCATACCGTCTATGCCACACAGCCTAATTTGATACAACATACACAGAATAGGAAACAGAAATATAAAGTAAACACAAAGTAAAAAAAAAATGCAAATGCATGACAAGTCCAAAACATCAGGAATTATTCACCAAACAAACACACACAATTGATTAATATTTCAAGTAGGATAGTTGCTTGCTTTTTCTTTTAGTAGTTTGAGCCTATAGATGCAAGTGTGCTTAGTGGGTGCATGAGCTTAATAGGGGTGTGAAATGCTGTAAATAGCACATGCTTGATTGGTTTTCATTATTTATTTTCCAATATAAAAGCAACATTCACTAATATTAAAATAATTTCAAAGTTATCAAAGTCAGTCAGTTTTATTTGTCAGTTTCTTCAAATGTACTTGACACACAAAGGAATCAAAATTACATTTCACACTAGACGTTGACAACAGTAAAGTGCAGATGCACAACAAAAACAGTTCTAAACATTAAGGTAATGTTAAGTTAAAAAAGTGCAAGTAGGCTTAGGGCATTATACTTAGGTAACATACAGGATATAACAAGAGAAGACATAACATTTTGTAAGTGTTCTAACAGTGTACACTGGGAAGTAGTATACTAGTCTACTTGAGGTAGTCCCAGGTTGTGGTTGGTAAGGGTTTGTTTTTAGTGCAACACCAGATTGTAGCAGCAGTAGTAGTAATATAAATAGTGGTAAAAAGAATTCTAAAATATATAGCAGCAGATGTGTGCAATTTGCAATTATTATATAAGACTCCTATAATAGCAAAGTTATTGCAGTAAAATATGGTGATGTCTAACTTATTAATTTACTCTCAAATGCAGCAGGCATACAGCAGTAATGAAGGGAGTTCTGATTGTAACTTTATTATTATGATTGTATTATATTTATTTATTATTTATTTATTATTTATTATTATTGTTTTATGTATACAGAGATATCAGATATGATCTTTCCCCCAAATCTAAAATAATGAGGAACATTGTAATTGTAGCTATTGTTATTGTTGAATGTGAACAAAAATACCAGATCTTGTCTTTACCCTAAATCATGTTATTGAGACCTCTTGAATATTGTACCTGACAATGTTGTACCTCTCCCCTCAGTGAAGGACCATCCATGAAGTTTGATGTAATGGTAGATCTTCCACACCGGATGAGGTCATGTTCAGCAGAGCCATGGGACCATAGTGACCATACTGAAGCAGCCTGAAGCAGTTTATCTTTGCCTCCAGGCTTCAGTGCGATCTCGCCATGCACCAAGGTCAGAGGCCGTACTCCTGTGTGCTGTGCTCGAGAGACTTCTGCCAGTCTGCAGACCTGGAGAGGCACCTGGAGACTCATGTCAATTTGGGTCCCACTGCAAGAGCTGAGAATGAGGTGGATCTCTACACACTTCCAACTGCTCCAAAGGACGTGTCTGTCCACCACGACAGCCACTCTGTGGAATCCAGCCTGGACAATTACTCAGACTGTTTCAGTCTCAGTGACCAACCAGAAATGACTGACAGCATGAGCTCCACTGACCCCAGGAACAAAAATGATTGGAATTACACTGAGGTTTTCTCTGAAAGTGGAAAAATGAAGGACACAGCTCTCAATGCTTCTCAGAGGCCCAGCCAAAAGCCCAGGCAGGACTCTGCCGCCAAGGGAAAACTTCACCAGTGTTTGATTTGTTCAAAACATTTTGGTTCGCCGTACAAACTAAGGAGACATCAGCTCATCCACACGGGCGAGAGGCCGTTTAAGTGCTCTCTGTGTGACAAAGCATTTACACAGCTGCCCCACCTGAAACTTCATTCCCAGTCCCACTGTAGGAGAGATTCAGTGAAAGCTCCTAGAGCTGTGTCAGATCCCTCAAGTGGCCAGACACCGACCCTGTCATCACCCACACATTTACATGTTAAGACTGCAATTTCTAGCCCTACACACACAAATGCACATGAGGCGGTACAGACTTCCTGTTTCACACTAGCAGACCGCTCGCCCACAGAAGCTTTCAACCAAGATCATGCAAAGCCACCCTATATGGTATACTCTCTATGCGAAAGCATACCGGCCAGTGAGTTGCATCTTTCGTTACAAGTAAAAGCCCCATATGCCTATAATGGGATACCCTCACCTGACCAAGCTGCAAAAAACAAAAAGTTGAAAGTATCATCTTCACCAAAAACTGGCCGGAGCAAGTTAGAAGTTGCACACAATGACTTTGAAGATAATAGTCAGTTGTTATCATCTTATGTTGAGCAAACTGTCTCAACAGGATGTGAAATTGAGGGACCTAGTCATTTAGTTGATAATAATCAAATGGTTTTATCTAATGCTTCAAAGTTGCTCAAAGCTTGTGAATTATCGGATGCTGGACAAAAAGAAAGGTCACCCCAAAAAGGTACATATAAATGCCAGACCTGTTTTAAGAGTTTCTTGGTTCCTTCCAAGCTGCACAGACATATGATGACTCATACTGGGCAAAGACCCTTTGCTTGTCATGTTTGCGCTAAATCTTTTAGGCAGCTGTGCCACTTGAAGCTTCACTTGCGCACCAGAGTTTGCCTTAAGCAACCCAACAAGCCCATCAAGAGGAACGTGAGAAACATTGCTCACAAATTTCCTAGGGATAGCCGACCTTTGACCTCTGCGTCCAAAATGTTTGTACACAGTGATGTCGGTGGAGACAAGACTGGAGCCCAGAGTTATAGAAGCAAAACTGGAGCCCAGGATTTTGGTACTTGTGTGCCAGCCCTGTCAGTAGTCAGCCGGGTCAGAAGAAAATCATCAGATTCAAATCGGCCGACGTACCATCACACTGGGAGCCATAGCCAATATGAGTCAACAAATTTGGACCAGACGTCAGAGAAGAGTCAGGCTGTCAGTGTGCACACTTGCAGAATTGTCCATGAATGCCCTGTGTGCTTCAAGTGCTTTAGCTCTCCTTCCAAGCTGAAAAGGCACTGCCTGATTCACACAGGCCAAAGACCCTTCCAGTGTTACATCTGTCATAGGGCTTTTAGACAGCTTGCCCATTTGAAGGTTCACTACAAGGTTCATGAGCAATCTGGAAGAAAGATGCCCTGTTTTCAAAGGCAAGGGTTTAAAAATCATCACCACGGTCGAGCACCAACTCCTCGACTGAAAGCCTATACTTGCAACCTGTGTGGGTGGAAATTCAGACATCCCACTCACCTCACTGTTCACCTTCAAAACCACAAGAGCTTAGTTGGAACGACTCCATCTCCTGTCAGCCCTCTGGTGAAAGATTCCCAATGTCAGAGCTCAATGTCTTCCATAGTGCACAAAATGAACGAGCCCTCTCCAGAATGTGCCTCTGGTCAGAGCATGTGTAGTGGAAAAATAAATTCATATAATACCCTCCAAAAAACTCAGTGTGACTTCATTACCAGCGATTTTAGAGCCAACAGACAAAGTCAGAATCGCCACTGTTGCTCTGTGTGTTTCAAAAGTTTTGATTGTCCAACAAAACTACAGAGACATTCCTTATGCCATTCAGGACTGAGGCCATTTAAGTGCCTTATATGCTCCAAAGAGTTTACACACAGGGCCCACATGAAGGTTCACAGGTGCCTAAGCAAGGAAGGAAGATCTATTATTTTGCCCGTCAAAGACTCCAATTTGACTTGTAATGAAGTCCTCATTGATCAGAGTCAATCTGTGCATCAATTCTCCCCTCTAAATGGAAACGACATGAAATCTAATTATGTAATGCCATCAGAAGGATCTTCAAATAGAGATCAAGTCAACCTCTACACACCTTCGAAAAAGGGGAAAATCCATGCTACAGTTCTACCAGAACCCACACATCTTCAGCAGAAGACTACGGAGATGCCTACAAAACAACAAAAGAGACACCTATGTAATATTTGCCAGAGACATTTCAGTGTTCCCTCAAAACTGGCCAGACATTTATTGATTCATATGGGTATTAAACCATTCACATGTCAAGTGTGCGGAAGGTCGTTCAGACAGTCATGTCATCTACAGACTCACCTGAATGTTCACAGGAACAGGAAGCTCTCCAGAATCGTGAGTGGCCGAGAGAATAGCAATAGGCAAGGCGGTGTCTTCAAGCCAGGGCCTCAGCTTGCATCTCAAAACAGGGGCCTCCTGAAAGAAAACGCTGTCAAAAAGCAAAACGCAATTCAGAAAAGTGCAGCTCAAATCCGTAGCTTGGAGTATCAGGTATGTGGAGAAAAAGTAGGTAAAATTTATCCTTTGCCTCCATCAAAGTCTAAGAACACTTTAACCAAAAATAGCTGTGATGTTGGTTATGTAGAGACAGCTGGAAATCAGTGGAATAAAAACACATCTTCACAGTCTCACAGCACTTCTACTTGTGTGACAAATGAGGCACATGCTGGACTGTTTGTCGGAGGAGAAGTTAACAGTTGTACCCCTGAATTTGCAAGCATGCCCCCAATAGTGCACAGAGACCAGAATAGCAGTGCACATCCCAAAAATCAAATATTCATGAACGCTTCCTGTAATAATACGACAGTACAGTATAAGCTTGCTCCAGACAGGCAGGAGTGGCCTTTAGCTTTGGCTGAAACACAGAAACCCATTATGAAAAGAGCGAATCGGTGTTCGATTTGCCTCAAGAAGTTTGACTCTCCGTCAAAACTGGCAAGGCACTTCCTGATCCATATGGGACTCAAGCCTTACAAGTGCCAGGTTTGCTCAAAGTCTTTCAGACAACTTTGCCATCTGCAGACACACAGGAAAGTTCACAACAAGAAGAACACCCCAAATACTGTACCTGGTTGCACAAAAAGCCATCCCACTAATAGAGACGTTGAGTCTTCAAGTAACAGACCAGTTTTTGATCCAGCTTCTCACCAAGGCAATCTAAGTCAGAGCTCACATTTTCCACATAATGACCATTATGAAAGAAATCAACCACTTGTCCCTTTTGTTAATGAATCAGGCCAGTCAGAGATTAAAAGTACAGATTATGGTTTTGATAATATCAGTGATCACAAGCAAGAACCCAATTTCACGATGCAGCCATTGACACATCTCCTGTCAAGTGACGAAAAGCATGATTTTACCGATTCAAAGCGAAACACACCAAGGCTGTCACCGAGTCGGCTGCTTCAATTGACCAACAATCCCCAGGAGATCAAACAAGCCAGTACTCCCCCTGCATGCCCCTCCTATTCAATCATGGAGACCACACTGGCAAGTGTAGGGCATGTGCAGAAAGCAGAACAATGTCATGGGGTCAATCAGTCAGAGCACCTAGTGGATAGGTGGAAAAACTCAGGGGATGATGAGCGTGCTGTGACTCAGGGCTCTCGGGTCTCAAATGCTCAAGCTGCCCAGGCGCACTTCAAAGAAGAGGTTTTCGAGCTGCAGTTTGAGTTGGATGGGGTGGACAACCGCCTGTCAAAGCCTCCTAATGACCTTCTCATCTGTCCTGATTGCAGCCAGTGTTTCGCATCAGAGCGGAAACTGCGCACCCACAAGTGTGTCTCAGGGGCAGAGGAGAAGGAACTTCAAAGGCCAAACGGCGGTTACCAGTGTGCCATTTGCTTCAAGAGTTTTCAGGTGCCGTCTAAGCTGAAGCAGCACTATGTGATCCATACAGGACACAGGCCTTTTCAGTGCTCAGTCTGTGCCAAGACGTTCACCCAGTCGGCCCATCTTAAGACCCATCTTAACACACACAAGTAGGAAACCCTACACCAACATTTAAAGAGGTAATAAATTCATTTTGTAAGGTAATAAATTCATCATCTACATTTAAAGAGGTAATAAATTCATTTAGATTCTGATTTGATTCTGATAAAATAAAAACGTGGTTGGTTGGTTCTATGTAAGTGATTTATGAATCCTCAAAATGCACTAATTTTTACATTCTGCCTAATATGCAAGCATTAGGATTTTTTTTTGTTAGTGTCACATTTGTAACAGTATGTTAGAATCCTGTTACAAGTTTTGGGTTTAACTTGTTTGTGTGCATATTTGAATATAACATAACTTTATTCTATTGTAATAAACATGCAAATAAAAAAAAAATCACATCTCTTCTTTCTATTTTTTTTTGCTTCATCTCAAGTTTAGAGGAAAACTAGTTTACAGTTATTACTGACACATTTGCACTGGCAAGCAAGTTACTGTTGAAAGGCAGTGTCAGAGATCTTTGTAAAGTCATGTCAGTTCCTATCATTGCCACTAGGTGGAGATCTACAAGCTCTGCTTACCAGTTCTGTACATCTACAGCTGAGAGAGTTTATGCATTGGTGGATAAACTCACTCTCAGTATGGCTATTATAAAATGTTTGAGTAACAAAGATTTACTGGACAAATAAATCACACCTTTCAAATCCAAGTTGTCCAAATGATCACCGAGTCTAACAGAACAAACACAATTCATATGCATTGCATACATTTGCAAAGGATTGTCTTTTTTTGTACAAAAAATGGAAAATGTGCAAATATAAAATGTTAAACATGGGATAACAGTTTGTCTTTGAGTGCAGAAATCTATGAAGCTGCTCTCTGATGTTTCTAATAAGCTGACTCAAGCGCCTATTGTTTCAGCAGTATAACAGATCCTCTTATGCAAAGCCAATCCTCTGAGATCTGAGAGAGGATATTACAGTTATTTATGTTGGGTCTTGTTTGAATAGTGCAATATAGTACATTCAGGACAAATAAACGTTGCTCACCAACCTCATTGATGGCTAAACCAAAGAAAAGATGTTGTAAATAATCTGTGTAATTATAATTCTATCTATAACCACCCTAGAAACGTAAAAAGATTTTGCTGTGTCTTTAGGGAGGAAAAAGAGACACACATATAAACAGTATGTGAACAGCTCACTGCCTGACCACCCCCATCAATAATGCAGACACATTATGAAAATAATATAATGTTGCAATAGGATAAATCAGAGATTTACTACAATACTAAGAAAATGTAATCAGCTGAGAATGAATGCATCGCTGCAGTGGGCAACAGATATTTCCAATAGAAAGTGGACACTGCATGGACACACAGTCCTGTTAAAGAACAGCATTATGATGTGTGACATGCGAGGCAATGAAAGAAATTAAGATTTATTTATTCTGCACAAATGATATGAAACTGAGGGTTCAATTCATGTGTGTAAAGCAGAGAGCAATTTGTCTCTTCTGTCTCTGCAACGATCCTCTCCATCGCAGTCTGTGAGTTTTGGGTTTTGACTCAGTGCTGAAGGCTTCCTTGTGTCCACTATCGCCCTCACCGCCGGCTGCCATCATGCCACGGGACCTAGGGAGAGACTGAGCCGAGGATTAATTTTGGTTATTGTAGCAATCTAAATTAAAATCTCCCTAAATGAAATGTTTTTCGTCTTTAGTCAAGGCCACTAGAAATCCCAATCACTGTAATGGCACAGTTTAAATGTGTGTGTGTGTGTGTGTATTCTGTGTGAGTGAGTAAATGTGTGTGTGTGTGTGTGTGTATTTCCCCCCATCTGTGTGTGTGTGTTTGTGTCTGTGCACATGCCTGAGAGAGAGGAGGTGTGGGTGTGTGCACGCCCATGTGTATATGTTTGTGTGTGTGTGTGTGTGTGTGTGCATGCAAGAGAAACAGAGAGACTGTAGCGAGAGAGAGAAAGTGTGTGTGTGTGCAGTGTTCCAGTTACAGTGCACCTGGGGCCAGTGTTTCTGCTGGTCTCAAATTGCATTTCACTCCTGATCAAATGACATCTTGTCCTCTGTGGTTATGACAGATTGAGCAGCAAACGAGTGTCACTAAATTTCACCACAATACAGTATATAAACATTGAGCCTGGTGACTGTGAGGCGTCACCAGAATAACGCACTCTCTGTTAACTGTTTCAGCACATCAGTAGGCCACTGCACTTACGTGCATCAGCAAATCCAGATGCAGGATGGCCCGTATGTGCCATATGAGATATAATACACAAGTCTGACACAACCATGCCACCAAACATCTCATCTCTTATGCCATGTTTTTTTTTGCCATCGCTGAAGAATGACCAGACTGTTTTACTGGTGTTACCAGCTGGTTATTTAATCTAACGCTCTGCTAATTCCGCCCTATTCACAAGAGACTGAAGCATGATTAAATATGAAATTAGTGGAATTCATGGGATAACAATAGAACGCTGAACAGTGAGCGACGGCAACGATGATGCAATGCATCAGTTCCATCCAACCAGCATGTTCTTTCATGCAGCTTTCATTCACTACAGTGAATGAAGATATGACAGCGTTGCAAACGCCAGGCTAAGAATATGTTCTGGCTGTTGTCATTGTGTTAAAGGCCCACTATGCAACATTTTTCATTTAATTAATCCGTTTCATACTGTTTAGGATGCTAAAATTAGTCATTACACGGCGAACGAACGGTGTAGAATGCGCCACCGTGGCCAATAGCGGTAGATACAGCACTTGCAATGTTCAGCAGCGCGGATCGCCTCCAATAGAATGCAGTGCAATACAATGCAATACAGCGGTCTTTAGAGGGAGCTTGTGAGAGAGAAAAACAGAAAGTTGCTTAGCCCCTCTTTAAATGCCACAATAGCCTGTGTCTTGGGCCATGCAGACCGTTGCTGTATCAAACATTGCATGTCATCATGACCATTGACACTGTTCCCTCTTCAGAGCTCTTGTATTGTGAATGGGTTCTGTAGATGATAATGACGCTCTATAGCACGAGTGGGAGGGGGGTTGTTCTCCCAGAAAGAGAACAATGTGATTGAAAGTTTGATAAGTAACATAATAACAATAATTAACAAGTGTTAAGTCTTTGGCGTAGGCCCCGTCCGTGGTCCGGGATATTGAACATCTCAACGCAGCAGATTTTTGGTGGGACTCATGGAAACCAACTGGCAGTGGTTGGAGGGAGCTGGGATTTCGGACACCGGGGCCTAGAGCACTGAGAGCAGGAATATTAAACAGATCTTTCTATGACGTGCAAGCATGTGATTGGGTAAGCAATCTTTGATGCAATGCTGAGTCGGTAGAATTTACCCTAGCGCTTCCATTTCTCGGATACAGCTAACCCTATGGTTCAGCTGAAGTCACAAAGCCGAAGGCTGAGTTTAACGGTTTAACTGTTTAACGATTATCAAGGAGCCTGTTTTTTTGGGTGGAATGATCATTAGCTGTCCGTAGGCAGCTGTGGTATATCGGTGGATATAGCCACTCTTAATGACATGTAGAATGTGTCTCGTCCAATCAGAAATTCATAAATAGTGTGTTGTGTAGGCATATTCTACATGTAGGGAGTCCACTGTAAACACCACATTGCCTTAATGTTAGGATGAAAACTTTTCAATTGGTGACAGACATATGCGAATATAGCAAGCCAGGTAGAATGTAGGTCACTCCAAAAATACAGCGTTCATAATTCTACTTTCATTATTGGTACCAAGAGCTCTGATGGCTACAATTGAAATAGCAAGTGGTCACAGTTTCCTTCTTCCACTGCTTAGGCCTTCTGGCCCACAAGGTGACACTGGACACCTGGCATTTCACAGCTTACTAGTCCAGGCCGAGGGGGTGACTTACTCCTCCCTTGCACTTTGTGTTTTTCTTCTTTATTTGGCTCTGGGGGTTTTTTCCCTACTAGATTTTGCTTTTACTCATTTCCCTGGTTGCGCTCACTGGAAGGCCCCGCTCACTCCTGTGTGCTTTGTGGGTCAGTCTCTGATTACAGAACCCAATGTAATCTCTCATACTTCTCTAGAGGATGGAGATACAAGTCTAATCCAATGAGTAACTTTGTTCTCTGGGTACACACGTAGATCTCTCCTCAGTCCCTGGCCAGCGAGGCACAGAGCCCTTGATCGCCTCTGGATGAGGACTCTGGCCTTTTTCCAAGAGATCAGCTGTAATCGTTTACCACCACTGCATGCTGTTGTGTCACATGTCGCACCCTGTAATATTGGCAATAGCGACTCTGACACGATGTATGTTAATAAAGAAAATGTATGTTAATCTGGGGTGCGTTTCTCGAACAACTATGAACCTTAGCATTGGACCATCATGTTACGATATATGGTTTTACTACATAGCATGCCATGTATGGGTGTTTCTCGAACACCATCGTAACATGAATATTAACATGTATTTTAACTACTATGTTGGTTTACCAGCATTGTTCTTACCATCATGTTTGCAGATGTGTCGGAAACGTTCTGATACTTTCGGGTATATTCGCCTGACGTTGGACCGTAAAACATGGCGGTGCTTTGATTACTATTATGGCCTTTTAACGGTATAATTGGCAAATACACACCCTTTTATGCCAAAATAAGTCAAAAGTTAACGAGAACCTTAACCTGCTAACTTCAAAAAAGTGGTCCGTGTTACTGAGAAACACTTCTGAATTGATATCGAACCAACTTGTTGACGTAAGTTGGCAAGCTAACGAAAATCATTCAGTGAATGACCTGACTGGACAAAACGGTTGTCTTTGACTAGTTTATATTCCCAGTAGTGTTGCGAACTGGTGGTGTAGTGGAATAAATGCGGTAAATGGAAGGCTGACAGGAAAGTTGACGGGTTTGTGTCCAGAGCCCGATGAATTTATTCATCATTTAGTTCTTTCTTAACATAGCTTTATAATTCAGATACTATGAAAACAGAATGTTTTACTGCATGTAATAACTACTAAAAACTACTTGCGCCACCAGCTGTTGCAAATCATAAGACGCACCTTAATTCTCACAGCCTACAAGAAAACATAGAACAAGAAATGTACCAAACATCCCCTTTTAAACCGTGGTTTACGTTTCGCACACTATTAACCATCGCAATTGAAAAACAGGAGGTCTATTTATCCTACAACAACTTATGCAATGCAATGTCATGTTGCAAAAGCGCGCATATTGCCACATTCCAAAAGTTAGGCCATTTCTAAGTGCCCTCTGTCGAAGCACTAGATACTAGGTTGCTGCGGCAGGTCAAGAGTCATAGTTGCTACTTGCTAAGTTTACGATCAGTCTTACGAATGCTTGTCTGGACCACGGCTTCGAGAAACACCTGTGTCGTTGAACTATACATCGTAACATGTATGTTGCACCTCCATGGTCTGTACAATGATTTCGAGAAACAGTTTCATGGTTCCAAACATGTTAGTAGCTAACCAAGTTAGCTAGTAGGCTTTCGAGAAACGCACCCCTGTCCGGGAAATGGTAACCAATGTAATTGGTGCGTGTAAGGCTGCGTCCATGCCCTTGGGCGGTTGCAGTTCAGCGTCTTGAAGTCCGAGGGTAAACCAGCCACTCACCAGAGGACTCGACTTTGAAAGTTGCATGAACATCTGTTAACCCTTTTCTAATGTCACTTCCAGGAACAGGGCAAGCCTCTGGTACGGCCTCTCTGCACTCTGTACACTCAGCTGTACAGAAAGGTTACATCACCACTGCTCCTTACGCTGAATCATATCTTTTAACAAGATACTGCTTGTAGCTAGTGCTCCAGCATGAACTAATGTTCATCCCCATTAACTCATCTGTAAGCCAGCCAATCGGTTGGTGGCAGTACGGCATCAACCATAGGCACCAAAAACCATGACTGGATCAGGAAAGAGAACCCATAAGAGTGTTTTAACAGTGCTCCATTGAGTCCCCTTCTCGAATAGACATCGGCCCTTGTCGGAGACTTCACAGGGATCATCACATCACCAGTGAACGCTTGCCTGGTTAGTGAGTGTTTGCCTGCTATTGTCATCTATATATATACACGCATCACCTCGGAGGTCCTCCATCCTTTTGGAGACAGCCAATGGCTGCTCAGCGCCATCCCAGACAGCTCCAAAATAACTACAGACAGCGTCTGTGGCCGTTTGCAGGGGAGGGTTTTAATGTTTTTATCATGAGCGTGAAAAAAAAGAGAAAAAACGAAGGGGGCGTCGGGCAGGAGTTCAGGAGAAGGGCAGCTCTCGGCGGCTCTCTCTCCCCCTCTCTTGTCATTTGGAACACTGGAGAGGATGTCAGGCCCCCCGTGGGCGCCGAAAATCTTAAAGGTTTATCCCTCTTTTAACACGCGCGGCAGCTCCGCCAGGAGATCAAGGGGTTCCGCTTTGATCGTGCCACATTAAAAATGCACATGACTGAGCGCGCTCAGGCCACCTCGTGATAGTCTCAGAGAGGAACTTTTTTCCAGATAACAGAGTTTGCGATGAGCCTCTGTGCCATTTTTGTCAGATTATATAGTCTGTGTGGACGGTTTATATGGTCAGCAGTGCAGTACAGTTTAATGTGGCAGATCAGTGAAATTAAGAAGATGTAGTACTGAAAAGGCTGTATGATAAACACTGATTGAACGTCTGAATCTCTGAATATTTTTTTTTTTACTGTCCAGTGATATTTAGTGCTTTTATTGTCCAGTGATATTCAGCTGATAGCTGTTTTCTAAAAAATAAACACATTGAAGTTTATTTTATACTGTGTTCCGTGCTGAAACTGTGACTAAGCCCTACCTGACAAAATCTGATCTGTCCTCTTAGTAAGTGCTGTTTTGTGCCAAGTGGAAGTGAGCCTTGCTCCGTCGTGCTGAGCCTATACCTCCTGCTCCAGTGTGACCTTGTCTAGCCACATAGGCCCTGACCCCCACCTCACCTCCACACCCCACACCCTCAACCGCATCCCGGCCTACCTCACCCAGTACATACACCCTCTTGCTTCTCCAGCGCCACGGATGAGGTTTCACCAACAGGCATGGCTCCTGTTAAGACCCTATTGAGTCCCTTTCAACACAACTGCCCACCACACACACACACATGCATACACACACTCTCTGTCTCTCTCTCTCTCACACACACACACACACATGCATACACACGCTCTCTGTCTCTCTCACACACACACAAGCAGGATCTCCTACACACCCAACTACCCCCCCTACCACACACACACACACATGCATACACTCTCTCTCTCTCTCTCTCTCTCTCACACACACACACACACACATGCAAGCAGGACCTCCCCACACACCCAACTTACCCCCCCCCCCCCCCCCCCCCCCCCCCC
>JAGFZM010000201.1:254125-274785 GCA_017657215.1 Limnothrissa miodon
CACACACACACACACACACACTCACACACACACACTACTTTACTACTCCTGTCTCTGCTGGTCTGTTTGTGTTCAAGGTATTAATAGAAGGTCAAGTGTCCACTAATGACCGAGAGAGACCCGATCCTTACGATGGAGATCAAAATGGGAGGCATCATGGAGACGAGGAACGAGCCAAGATATTTTGGACTGACCCAAGCCAAGGGCTTCTGTGGGCTTTACGATAGGCTCTCTGGTTTCAAGGCTGAAAGGCGCGACTTGGAAAGTGGTTCTGAAAACACCCCACCGGATGGATTGACTCAGTGTGACGTACGATAGCACACACCAAATCTTTCTGAGCACCATACTGGGTCAGGAATGTTCAATAGGTGTGTTCTGCCCCTGGTGGTACTGTATGTCTTGTACTAACATTGTTTTCTATGTCTGTACTAACATTGTGGTCTATCAATTTTTAGGTAATTACTGTAAATACAGAGATGTTTGCCAGACATGTTTATCAAAAAATGTTTTTTTTTTTTTTTTGTTTTGTTTTTTTTGTTTACTTAATCAAACAAATTCATTTTTAAAAAAGGCAGAAACAAAATACAAAAATATTTCTTAGTCTTGAAATTCACAAAAACATCAGGGCAGGTTATTTATTGAATCCGTTGGCAGAAAACCAAACTATACATCAGGCAGATTTCATCAGTCAGAATATCTTGAGTTGGGTCAATCAGTTAAATTAAATGTGTGAGTGTGTTTGTGCGTGTATGTGTGTGTGTGTGTGTGTGTGTGTGAGTGTGCGCCCCTCATGCACACACTTGTGTGTGTCTGTTTATGTGTGTGACCTCACACAATCACTTCTTGTCCCCCGCCCTCGTTTTCTTGTGGGTATCTCCTCTCTCCCCTATTTGGGAAATTCAGATACTTTGTGCTCTGTGGCAGATGGCTTACCAAACTAGGCTCCTCTTCCAGACACCGCCCTGTGAACACCACCCTCACTTTAGACAAGAGAATGGGGGGGAGGGGTGTGGCAGTTGTTTGTGTGTGATAAGTGTGACTGCCTGCGTGAGTGTGTGTGTTTGTGTGTGTGAGAGAGAGAGAGAGAGAGTGAGTGAGTGTGTGTGTGTGTGTGTGTGTTTGTGATAAGTGTGATTGCCTGTGTGAGTGTGTGTGTGTGTGTGTGTGTGTGTGTTTGTGATAAGTGTGATTGCCTGTGTGTGTGTGTGTGTGTGTGAGTGTACCTGTGGAGGATCTGTCAGCTGTCTGTCTTTCTGTTACTGTCACTCGTCCAGACACCCCAGCAGCTGTTGTTCTCCCAGCCCCACATAACAGGGCCGTACCTCTAGCTCTCCAGCAAACATCATCACAGCCATCACCGCTTTACAACAGGGGGCAGAAACAGGTGCCCAAAAAACTAAAACAATTTCAGCTTTAAAGGAAGTAGATAATAGATCACCATCAAACAAGAGCAACTAAGACCACACACACACATGCACAAACTCACACACACACACACACACACACACACACACACACACATTGACATATGCTTGCATTCCAACATAGGAAGCCCCATTTGCTCCAAGACAAATGTTATTTTTTCATTGAGGTTTCTTTTTAAAGGTAGTTTCATGATCAGCAAAGTACAAACACATAGTTAGCATTTATGATCATCAACCACTTAATTTTATTTTAAAACTACACCAACATGTGACATAAAAAAAATACTGTAGGACAAAAGCTACACCAAATTCTGTAGTGTCATTAGAAGCACAGAACTGCCATAGTTGTTACAGAAACTATAGCTGAAATATAGGTCAAACAGTAACTCTCACCAGGCGTTTAGAAACAGAAAAAGTTTGGTGGAACGTTTACCATTGTTTAAAGTAAATATATAGAAACTGATTATTATGTTGAGTATTAAGAGACTATTATCTGATACAATACTATGACCTCTACCATAGACGTATGTTACTATATTCACCAGAAAAAATTTATACAGTATTATTACTACTACTGTTACTACTTTTTATACAACAGTTAGGTCTAGTTAGTGTTTATCAATTTCAGATTGAACGAGACACATTCTACACGTCACTAGGAGTGGGTGTATCCACCGATACACCACAGGTGACTTTACAGCTAATAATAACTTCACCCAAAGTATAATCTTTGAGACAAAGTATGGATAAACATTACACGCCTTTTACTTCAGTGCTTCAGCCAAACCAGTGCAGTGAGTATATATGAGAACAGCCCAACTCCCACTGGTGTTATATTGCTAGTGTAATACTGTACACTACCATTACCTTTACCATACAAAAATAGGCTGGTTGTACTATTCTATTCACCTGGATATTGTAGCAAATGAGAGGCAGTTTTTACCCTTTTTATGGATAGTTAAACTAAAACAATTTCCAAAATAATACATTTTAAACCTTGAGAAACTTGCAGCAGCTTGATGATATTCTCCTCCATAGAAGTAAGTCTTGAACTTTCATGAAATGGTTGATGTTAGGTGTGGACTTCACCTTCCTGGGACTGATGCATCTCTGCTGTGCTGTAACATGTGCTGAGTATGTGCACATGTGTCGACACAAAGAGGGCTGCAGAGACAGCTGAAGATTCATAATCTACACAGCCTCAGTCCAAAACCTATTTGGGGGATCTAAAGACACAGTGGGACTACATTTAAACATGTGTGTTTCAATTCTAATAGCTTCTCTCTTGCATCCAATTAAGTTAACTGTTTTCCATATTGATCTGTAATCTGTATCACAATTTTACATTTTCTTTTTGAATTGGTGACATCTTTGTTTGTTGGAAGAAGTTTTCCCCTATCTTTACACATTTTCAAAAGACAGAACATTTACTTATGTCAGCATCTAACTGTGTTTACATCTAAAACTCAAGAGAGAGAGGAGCCGATGACACGCAGTCTCCCAAGTTATTCTGGTATGAACACACTGGCCCTTATAACCCCCCCCCCCCACCCCCCACCCCCAACACACACACACACACACACACACACACACAAACACACCAGAAGACAGATATATCACCATGAGGCTGGCCACTATCCAACATTCCACACGGCTATGACACACCAATTCCCTGGCCTGTGGACCAATCAAGATTCGAAGACCAGCAGCCACCAACCACACATCTCTCAACAACACCCTGATCATTTCTCCCTCCTAAGCACGTTTTCTATGATTTCTTCTTCTTTTAGCTTCAAAAAATGTTTAGTTCATAATTGCGTTTATATATCAAATGATTACACACAACCATGTGTAACATTTAACCAAGCATGCAAATCATCTCCTCTGTAGACTCATACTGTAGCCCTTAATTTTCAAAACGGCTATTTTTGTACAGTGCTTTTCTTGCGAGAAAGTAGGTTATTATCTGAATAATTTAATGTAGGACTTCTTTTGTTCATGCAAGACAGCAATGCGATAGACTTTCTAAGACCTCTCTATTTTAAACGCAACAGACCAGTGGCCTGTGAAGGAATTCAATTCAAAATGACAGGGCTCTTAAACGACGGTGATGAATCAATCTGGCCTACTATATATTCACAGCAAGCCAAGCAGCAGAGAGCTGAGATCAATGTCCTCGTCTGCTGTAAGATAGGAGGTTTTTCCACCATCTAATAGCACAAGACCGGTTAAAAGCGAGAGAGAGAGAGAGAGAGAGAGAGAGAGAGAGAGAGAGAGAGAGAGAAGAGACAAAGAAAAAATGGGCAAAAAAAGGCAAAACATTTGTTGTGTTTCATTATTTAAAGAGTAGGGATGTTGCTTACAGGCTTTTTCAGTATCAAAGGCATTTGGCTGAAAGTAGCACAAACTGGCTGCCGTGAGGAAGACAACAAGAAGATGAGACACCAAGGAAGCAGCTCTGTGCTTCTCTTAACTGTAGTTACATGTAGGTTGCTTTGTACAGTAGAAGCCGTGAAAAAGCAGCTTGTTTTTTTTCGAAAATGCACAGAATCTAGAGACAGAATATAGAGCTGGACTGTTCCTGAGAGTTCGATTTTTATTTTTATTAATGTTCAGAAACAGGCAACAGCTTTCAGCTACTTTCAGTAGCTATGTTTTTTTTTTTTTTTTGTAATTAAATTTTTTTTATTTGAACACACACAGAAAAAGCTCAGTAAGGCAGAAAAGACAGAAAGGCCAGTAACAACAACAACAACAAAAAGACATATCTGTTAATACTTAGGTAGTCCCTGTCCAAAAAGTTTAACACGGAAGAGAAAAAAAGTTAGTAAAAAAGAAGCAAATAAATAAAATAAAATACATATATTACATAAACCGATACATATACAGTATATTGCACCAATATCAATATTACAGTAGAAATAATAGGAAATGAGGTAAACAAGTATCTCTTAAATCAAGCTTCACTGTCATGGTTCTGGTTAGATGTAAGATGTTCCATGAAATAATCCCAAACCCCCAGTTCCACAACAGTAGCTATGTAAATCAATAGTGTTCATAGTTATACAAGAATATAATGTGATATTTTAAATATGCAAAAATATATTATATGATATTACAAGGTTTTGGGAAACACACACACACACACACACACACACACATACACACACACACACAAACATACACAAGCATACACACACACATACAAACACACACATACAAACACACACATACAAACACACACACGCTCCTGCATGCCAAGTCAAGCTTTTAGGATCACCACACCAAGCGTGTATTTTGCCTCACACGGTTTCCCAAATTAAATCCTCATGAATATGCATTTCAACGAGAGATCCAGTATGCTGTCATCAGCATTAAGGGAACAAATGCTATGAGAAAAGATAGGGCTTCTCAGTAAAAGCCAGCACTCATTCTTGGCTACAGTTCCTCAGCTTTGATTAAACGCACTGCAATAATGATAATGTAGTTAATTAACCCTGACATACAGTAATATTGCTATGTGGGAAGATGAAAGGGGTTTTCTGTGTGTGTGCTCAAAATTGGGGAGAGAGAAGGAGAGAGAGAGAGAGAGAGAGAGAGAGAGAGAGAGAGAGAGAGAGAGAGTAATGTCTTAATGGCCACACAGTTTCCTGGGTTAAAAAAGTGTTTTTTTTTTTACAGGTAATTTCCAGGTGAAATGAAAATGAAAACACAGAAATTATTCTATTATAGCCTACTTCTTTTCACCTTGTGATAGCTGAAAGTGTATGTGTGTGTGTGTGTGTGTGTGGGGGGTGGGCATACCCTTGATAAGGTTTTATAAAAATAAATCCATACACACATCATAAAGGTTCACATAGAGGCCATATATATATATATACATACTCGGAAAGTCTGTGACGGATTAAGAGAAGTTGTAGGCGAGTAAAGAAGATTACTGAAATGAGGATGAGCATGACTGTTTCCGACATCTATAAGTTAGTGAGTGGACAGGATATACTGTGCGATATGCTTCAAACTTCAATGGTTCAGAACCTACCATACGGAGATGGATATACTTAAAGCCACTATGTGTAGGATTTATCTTCTATTTATCTTCGTCTTTTATTAAAAATACATTTTTTATTTTAAAAATATAATGTAAAACGATGCTAATTACCTACATGAATAAATTGTAGTGTTCCCGTAAACTTGGTAATTTCCATTTATATATAGATGTGGCTGGGTACCAAATAAGAATATCCATTTTGCGCCACCATTTTCAAAATGAGGACCATGGGAAATGAGGACCGTGGGAAGGGAAGGGCTAATACATTTTATTCAAACGTGCGCAGTATACCACTTCGCCGATAGATGGGAGAAATTCTCATACGAAAAAAATAAAACTTACACATAGTGGGTTTAAGTTAGATTTACATGGTGTGTTCAGAGTCATTGCTATTTGAATAATTTGAAATGTTTTTATTAAGTATTATTAGAGATTACAGTATTAACTGTATTTACAGATGTATCATAATTGAAATGTGAGTCAATCAGTTAATCCGAGATTTAGAAGTCAATGTAAATATCAAAAATAGTTAAATTGATAAACTGAAAGAAAAATGTGACAGAGGAGAAAAAAAAGGCTTTAGTTCCAGATTTGCCCTATTTGTGGGGAACAATAGCCAAACAACTAATGTCTGACAGCAGCAGCTGATCACTGCAGGAAACTGTGCCAGCCCCCCCCCCCCCCCCCCCCCCGCCCCCGCTTCCAACTCCTGGTGGCCCCACACACAAGTCTTCCACAGATGGCTGCTATTTCTGTGTTTCGACACCAAACAGCTCCATCTCCCTCCATTCCTGCGAGTGTCCAGTGTTTGTCCACAGAAACCCTAGCCAGCCGACAGATGCCCAGACCGGGAATGTGGGGATTATGTGGAGCAAAGCACTGGACTGGTGACACGTTACATCATCTGTTCTGTCCGTCACGTGACGTCCGTATGTCCCACTCCCAACCATTCCAACCCCAGTCCACCTCCATTTCTCCCAGTCACTGTCCCACCTCCTTCGGGCTCCCAGCATGACTGGCAGAAACAGCCACCAAGGCAGAGGGCCAGGCCACATATCACCCAGGCTGACAGGGACAGAGAGAAATATTACCATTCCCAATGCGTGGTCATTCTCCACCAAAGTCTACCTGTGACCAGCGTGTGTTGACTGTCTCATCTCACAGACCAAATTGGGAAGAAATTACAACATGGTTCATTTGGAGCAGGCCCAGATGCTAAAATGATTAATGCTAATTAACAGCATGATTTGTTCAACATATATATACACATAGAAAAAAAAACTCTAAGCACAGCTCACCGCTGGACTCGTTTGTGTCAACAGCCAGTGATGATGACCAGAGAGCAGCAACCATCTTTACGTAATCAAAACCTTATGCTCTGGTTACCATACAGTGCCTAAACAAAATATATGACACTCAACCCTAAACATTTCTTTGGGCTGCGACTCGTGAATCAAAGCTTTGTATATCTAACTGGGGGATTAAGCATTACTATTACCTACAATCCTTTTGGAGGTTTTGTGTACTGGGCGGCAAAACTGCACATCTGCGACAGTAGTTCTCTACATTGACTCTACGTCTGTATATTGACTCTACACACTGTTCACTATTCAACCTTTTCCAGGAGTTACGAATTCAGAGTTACAGAGAAACAAGCAAGTTGCAGATTCATAAAAAATGAGACAAGAAAAATGAATGAAAAGACAGAGCTCCAAAAAAAATTAAATTGAAATTAAACAATTCTACAATGTACTAAAACTAAAATATTCTAGAAAAGCCTCTCTGGAAAGCAAAGACTGTGACCTTACAGTGTTCGTAATGGCAGTGCCTTATTATAGACATTGATTGGAAGTTGGCACTACCACTAGTCCCTTAACCTTTGTCAACTCTAAATGCAACAGTGAGGGCCTACTAAATACAGTGATGACAGACGGTATGGGCCTTGTTGCCTTGAACTGTGACACTTCTGATTCCTTGTCGACTTGACAAAGCTTACAAATATAGAACACAGGACCTCAGAGGGCAAATGCACTTCAGCAATACTGCCAAACATTTAAATACCATGAACTAAGACACTAAATAGGCTCCGTCAAAGAAGTCCATTGCCATCACCAAGTATGGATTGGTGACTTGGCCCTCAAGCATCCCCTGAGACAGAGCATCATATATTTTATGACATAATGCTGTAGCCAATGTCTGTGGCTATTCCTCATAAGATATACAATTCTGCTTAGTCATAAGAAATGAGTGAACTAATCATACACTGTATGTAATCTAACTTGGTAGGGTAGGGTATAGTTGTTCATTTTGTTGCTGTTGTTTTTTTTTTTTTTTTTTATCTTACCATCTTTTTTAAACCTGAATAAGTGAGCATATGGATCTGGTAAAAAAAAAAAAAAAAAAGTAAATCAATAATGTTCATTGAGGGTCAAAAATGTATTTGTTATGTGCTTTTAAAATGTTTTATTAGTAATTTATGGCTACCCTCCCATCTGATGCGATGAAGACACAGGAATACCACTATGCGCCCCGCTGGAATGACCAGGCTTTTCCCGCCCCCCTTCCTTATATGGGCGTCAGTGTGGGGCCTGTTCGCTTCGCGCCCTCCCATTAATGGCCACTTCGCTCTCAATGGCGCAGGGGCTACCAAATAAGGAGAAGGAGGTCTGCCTGTGCCAAGCCTCTTGAAGAGTATATATTGGAGACGGCCCCTCAGACCTTTACCACAGCTTGCCCTCAGGAAGCGACCTCTGGTGCTGAACTGGTGAGTATAATAGGCCGGTTGTGTCAAACATGGGCTCCGTCTGTGGAAGTCAATTAGAAGACTGCTTGACTTGACTGGATTTGTATACAGAATTCATAGAGGGAATATCACGTTATTGATGGACAAATGCTTGAAGACTGGAGTCACTGCAAGACTTCAGCTAATTTAATTTTGTTAACAGTTCATTTTTTACTTTATCTTATACATACTTTGTTGTATTGCACCTCAAACTTTGAAACTTTGAATGTAATGACACGAAGTCAGTGGGCGATTAAGAAACAATATAGCTTAGGTCTAATTCATCAAAATAACCATTTTGCTTCTTTGGCCTCTTGTTCTGTGCGTAAAGAATTGACACCCTGTTCTGTGTGTAAAGAATTGAGAAGCCATTGGGTGTGAAATGTACACAGTCTAGCGCTCTAATGTGGATCTGTGTGTCTCAACTCTATTTTCTGCTCATTTACTCGCCATTTGTTCAAACAGCTGTGCTCTTTGTTGGCATTAGATCCCCATCCAACACTATGTGTGACGACGACGAGACTACCGCTCTTGTGTGCGACAACGGCTCCGGTCTGGTGAAGGCCGGCTTTGCTGGAGACGATGCTCCTCGCGCTGTCTTCCCCTCCATCGTCGGTCGCCCTCGCCACCAGGTAAATCCCGCGAATTGAACAACATGAAATAACCCTGGGTTGTAGATAGTTGACATGGCATTAGTTCTTGATTAAAATGCTAATTCTTTTCCATTTGCACTGTAGGGTGTGATGGTGGGTATGGGTCAGAAAGACTCATACGTGGGTGACGAGGCACAGAGCAAAAGAGGTATCCTCACTCTGAAATATCCCATCGAGCACGGCATCATCACGAACTGGGACGACATGGAGAAGATCTGGCACCACACCTTTTACAACGAGCTCCGCGTCGCCCCTGAGGAGCACCCAACTCTGCTCACTGAGGCCCCACTCAACCCCAAGGCTAACCGTGAGAAGATGACACAGATCATGTTTGAGACCTTCAACGTCCCCGCCATGTATGTGGCTATCCAGGCTGTGCTGTCCCTTTACGCTTCTGGTCGTACCACAGGTGAGAGTTTCATACAAATGTGATTTAGCAAATTATTTGTTTAGCCACATCTTTTTTCTGCCCAAATCTGTTTCATTTTAGTAAACATGTCATATCTTACAAGGTATTGTGCTGGACTCTGGTGATGGTGTGACCCACAATGTCCCCATCTATGAGGGTTATGCTCTGCCCCACGCCATCATGCGTCTGGATCTGGCCGGTCGCGACCTGACTGACTACCTAATGAAGATCCTGACTGAGCGTGGCTACTCTTTCGTGACCACTGGTGTGTAAAATGTACATATTATATTTCAACAACAAGCACAATGTTTATAAGACACGTGAGTTCTTACCTAATCGCCTAATAAATTAATTTGACAGCTGAGCGTGAGATTGTCCGTGACATCAAGGAAAAGCTGTGCTACGTTGCACTGGACTTTGAGAATGAAATGGCCACCGCTGCTTCCTCCTCATCTCTGGAGAAGTCCTACGAGTTGCCCGACGGTCAGGTCATCACCATTGGCAACGAGCGTTTCCGCTGCCCCGAGACCCTCTTCCAGCCTTCATTCATTGGTAGGTTTGGTAATAGATAGCTTCACAGCATAAGCTTAGACGTTGATTAGTGTTAGTGTTATTATTTAGAGTTATTCTTTGTCAGATCTTAGTGTTTTTATTCGTCTATAATTGGAGCTGTCCATTTCAGCACCATTGGTTGCTACTTAGCTTAAAATGTGCGCATATCTCATATCTATACTCATTCCAACAGGTATGGAATCTGCCGGCATTCACGAGACAACCTACAACAGCATCATGAAGTGCGACATTGACATACGCAAGGATCTTTATGCCAACAACGTCCTGTCTGGTGGTACCACCATGTACCCCGGTATTGCTGACCGTATGCAGAAGGAAATCACTGCCCTGGCCCCCAGCACCATGAAGATCAAGGTGAGAATAGTCTATCCCTTAAACAGTGGCAATGTGTCTTATTGTAATCACAGCTGACTCTTGTATGCTAAATATGTACAAAACATAACGCTAACTTTACCACTTTATCTCTCTTTTAGATCATTGCTCCCCCTGAACGTAAGTACTCTGTCTGGATCGGTGGCTCCATCCTGGCTTCCCTGTCCACCTTCCAGCAGATGTGGATCAGCAAACAGGAGTACGACGAGGCTGGCCCCTCCATTGTCCACAGGAAGTGCTTCTAAACCACTGAATGCTGTTGGTCTTCACCGCTTACGAATGCCAAAACTCTCACCATTACCTCCGCCTGTTGTTCCTCAGGCAGCCTTCCTTTGCTTGTTGTTCTTGTACAGAATGTTTACACCCAAGTGCAATTTATATGTGGTTATTTTCTGGTTCATAAATGAATGTATATGTGGATATTTATTGCTTTATAAAATAAACAAGACCCGGGACTTGTAACGCAATTGGTTTCGTTTAATGTGTAGTGTGTTAGAGTATGAAATCACATGTTCCTCCAAATCCAACGAGTGAACTGAGGATGTTCAATAGCACCTGGATCAGAGCCCACACTCCAGTGATTCAATTAGCACCAGTGCTAAAATTAGATGCTTTCTAGGAGTTGGTGAAAACTAATGTGAGCATATGAGATGCAAATGAGGGAGGGTGCTGTTTGAAAGAAGAAAATTAGGCATTACAGCAGAACTGCAATCTTGCAAAAAGAATTAAAAAACGGAAACGGGTAAAATGCATGTGTACCGGAGACGGAGACAGTCTTGTAAGCACTCGGGTAGCCCTGTAAAGCGATTACTCACTCAGGAGGGTACACTCAGTGAGTCAAGTTTATCTAAGGAATGACCCCATCCCCACCAACAAACACACACACACACACACACACACACACACACACACACTAAAAACGTTCGCTTGTTTTTAAAATATATATGAAATCAAAGCAAGGCGGATATGATAGCCTATTCTTCATACACTAACACATTCGCACCAATCACAAGATGAAACGTGAATTCATAATAGTCAGTCAACAAACCTTTTTTTTTTCAAATCAGTCAACCACAACCTCACTATCTTCAGTGGTTAGGGGAGAGAGAGAGAGAGAGAGAGAGAGAGAGAGTTTAATCTGTCTCTGAAACCGTCCTGTCATCGGTCTGTCACGGTCTTGCGTGTGCAGCGGTCGCTAGTCTCTGCTGATTTGACTGTATCACCACTCTGTTTATTACCGATTAATCTGGTGCAGTTTGGCATATTCGGAGAATAAAAAAACCGAGAAATCCTGGTGCTCTGGTTAGCTCTCCAACAACCTGTCTGCGCGTGACGCGAGGGGGGGTGGTCTACTTAAAGCAGGATTACCTCGAGCCAAACATTATACTGTAGTCCCCGTCCATTCAGGTTCTGTGCGACCTATCGTTCTGCTCGGCAGATCGAAAATAGGAGGGCTTTATACTAATCAGCACTTCAGACTTGCGCGAGCAAAAGTGCTGGGTCGTCGTGCAAGCCTCTGTTGGAAGCGCAAGAGGCAAGGGGGCAGCATCCGCGCGTGATCAATGCATTCGTCAAATACAATAAGAGTCTGTGGAGAAGAGGACTGGAAACAAGAGTAGAAATAGACATTTTTGCACAGAGTTTTATCAGATCCGAATGAGCAACAATGGGGGAATGGACAATACTCGAGCGGCTCTTGGAGGCCGCCGTGCAGCAGCACTCTACTATGATCGGAAGGTAAGAAAAACAAAAAGGAAACATGTGCAACTGGAAAGATGTGTGTGCAAATGTAGCAGAAACACCTGGATAAGCCTTGATTGAGAACAATAACCATATAATTATAGTGGCAACATTTTCAATGACCTTGCAGCGCCTAAATGTAAAACATCAAATTAACCTGTTATGCCGTTTGGGGACAGCACGCTTTTTGGACGAAGAAACATATACTGAAAGATGAAACACTCAACATTTTACTTCAACATTCAAAAGTATTTTTCAAGGTTTAAAGTGCATATTGTCAGCATTTATAGGGCGTGTTAACTATGATTAAGGTTCGCTCAGGTACTTCGGAGCGCTCTCAATGTGAGAGTCTTTTTAGCACTGGGCAGCTCCTTTGGTTTATGGCAATCGTAAAGCATTAGTTAGAGTGTTTCAAACATTTTCTCAATATGCTATGCTTCCGCATATTCATACTATAGCCTGACTAAAACTATCTCTTTTGTTCACTTTTAGGATCCTACTAACTGTGGTAGTGATCTTCCGGATTCTAATCGTCGCTATTGTTGGGGAGACGGTGTATGATGACGAACAGTCCATGTTCGTGTGCAATACACTACAACCTGGCTGTAACCAGGCTTGCTACGATAAAGCATTCCCAATATCGCACATCAGATACTGGGTGTTCCAGATCATCATGGTGTGCACCCCAAGCCTCTGCTTCATCACCTACTCCGTGCACCAGTCTGCGAAACAGAAAGAGCGGAGGTACTCCACTGTTTACCTTTCCCTGGACAAGGACCAGGATTCTATGAAAAGAGACGACAGTAAAAAGATCAAGAACACAATTGTGAACGGAGTACTACAAAATACGGAGAACTCAACCAAAGAATCAGAGACTGACTGTCTTGATGTGAAGGAAATGCCTAATTCAGTCATGAGAACTACCAAGTCCAAAATGAGACGTCAGGAAGGCATCTCTAGATTCTACATCATCCAGGTCGTTTTTCGAAACGCGCTAGAGATAGGCTTTTTAGTGGGTCAATACTTCCTCTACGGATTCAATGTCCCTGCCGTGTATGAATGTGATCGATACCCCTGCATCAAAGATGTTGAGTGCTACGTTTCAAGACCAACGGAGAAGACCGTGTTTCTGGTCTTCATGTTCGCCGTCAGTGGGATATGTGTGGTTCTCAACCTTGCAGAACTCAACCACCTTGGATGGAGGAAAATCAAAACAGCTGTGAGGGGTGTGCAAGCTAGGAGAAAGTCCATTTACGAGATCAGGAACAAAGACTTGCCGCGAATGAGCATGCCTAATTTCGGTCGCACTCAGTCGAGTGACTCCGCCTATGTGTAGCCAATCGTACCTACAGCTCGGGGTCAGCATGGTGGATAACAGCTGTATTGAGACGAAACAGAAATAATGTGTCGGATAGTTCATCTCGCCAATTTCCTTTGAAGTAGGTGGGGTAGATTTATTTAATTTGTCTTTTATGGACAACTTTAAAAAAAAAAAAAAAAAAAAAACGGACCATACGTTTGTTTGTCATATTTATGAAAAAAGGCACTGATGCAACTTTTTGGTATGGTTTATATTTTGTAACGTCTTAGATGATGAATATATGATTTACGTGTTCACGTATTTACTTCTTGGTTCACGTCATCAGTTGAACGTGGGGGTAAATACATATTGCACTAAATATGACGAGCCAAACGTACCTGATTAATGAGAAGAAGGTGTTCTTACTGTGATACCACAGGTCATCATCCACCACTGGCGACAAACCTCTCACACCACATATATGTCTTCTTGGTATTTGTTAACGAACTTCCATTTGGTATCAAACTACTAGCTTCCATATACAGTAGCCTATTTTCATTCTCTTGTTGTTTTTGGTTGCCTGCGTTCACACCATTGACCTTAACATAAACTGTCACTCCATTGCTTTAAAGCCGAATAGCAGAACGGTAGCTTGGAGACGTACTGCACATGCTAACGTCTGTGACTTGTTATTTTTATTTATTTTTTTATACCAAAGCGCCCATTTTGCTTCCATTTGTGAAAAAATTTGTTATGTTGCTTCTGTGTATTCAAGTGCCATACATGTACATAGATATATACATATTACATAGAGAGAATATACTATTCATCATGAAAGATAAAATCCAGAGGTTGGAAGACAAACAGATGTTATATTCTTTCCCTTTAATTTATATTGAGATGGATTCAATGGAAATGGTAAGCCAATATTCATAATTTATTTGTATAACTGAAGAAGCCATAATCCTTATGTGTTCTACAAATATATCTATGAGAATTAACTCAAAAAGAGAACAGCACAATTTAAATATGATTCAGTAATGAAGTAAAGGGGAAAGGTTGACAGCTCCCTGGTGCTACCATTTTCCAAAAAAAGAGGTGATGCAATCTGATGATGTGAAAAGAAACAGAACAAAAAACATATATTGATGTCCAAAAATAAAAAGAAAGTGGAATTCATGTACCCATCTTTGGTGTGGCGTGTGTTTGCCTTTCACTTTGAGCCCGTACCAGGTTCTTCTTTCTACTTCAACCCAGTTGTGTAGCAAATAAGCAGTTCTTCTTTCCATAAGTCAGGTCATAAACAAATGACAAGACATTTCCGACTGCTCTGCGCCATCCTCAAGAGCACATCTGAGAAGGTTCTTGAAACCGTTCCGCCACGTGCCCTCTGTCTGCGGCACCAACCCCCGTTTAGCACATTATTCTGCTCGCATTTCCAGCAGGGCTTATGAAGCTTAGATCCCCCCTCTTGGTTTTTCTCCTGCGTCAGCAGAGGAGGGGATGAACCTGATACAGGTACAGAAAGTCATGCCTTTCATGGCACCGTGCCGCATGTAGCTGACAATGTGTTTATGACAGCACCATCCGCCGGGTGGTGGAGGTGGAGTGTGGGGTGGGGTTTGAGGGCTGGGTGAATGGGTGTGAAGGTGGGGGCAGCGGCAGAGCCTGGTGCTACACTCCCCCTGCGGGGAGCTCCTGTCACTTGGCCTGGGGATGCATCTGCCAACCCCACCCCTTGTTCTCAACCTCACTTTGCCTCTGTATCTTTGCCCACCCCACCCAACAACACCTCCACCCCCACCCCCACCCCCACCCCTTCTGCCTGAGCCTCTGCTATGCTCCCCAGCACCGCACGCATCCTCGGAGGTGAGGCGTGGAGCGAAGGCCAGCCCCACGTCTCACCAAGGTCAGGGACAAAAGTGCTGAAGGCTGCAGCCCCATGCCTCCCCCTCCCCTTTCCCCGCTTGTTCCCCCTTTCACACACCATGTGCCCAACACACACGCCACAACACACAACCCCACCTCACCCTTACACACACACACACACACACACACACTTCCTCTTGGGACACCAAGATGACTCTGCAAAGAGTAAGCAGAGGGATGAGGAGGAGGAAGGCAGAGAGAGGGAGAGGAAGAGAGAGAGAGAGAGGAAGAGAAAGAGGAAGAGAGAAATCGAAGCGTGTGCAAGAGAGAAGCCTTGACAGATCAATCTGGAATTCTGCAGGGACCTCCAGTTCCTCACTGATGCCAGGCAAGCACGACGTCCGACCAGAATGACACACTCACACACACACACACACACACACACACACACCTCCTCACACCTTTCCAATCATGCCTGAACAGGACTATGTCAGAAGCCTTAAAGGACCAAGAAGGACTACTGTATGTCAAAGACCTGTTTTCACAAAACTCAAAACCCCAAAAGCTCTCAAATAAACATACAATTTTAAGCTGAAGGTGACTAGCTGACTGTGCATCTGGTAGGCATGTGAACTATCTGTCAGCTACTGAGGCCAGGATTATATTTACATTAATGGTTACATTGGCTGAATCCCACAGTGGCCTGGAGGGGTGAGGTGTGTGTGTGTGGTGGTGGCGGGGTAATTTCAATACCCATGTAAAACCAATGCTACATTAATAAACAATTCAACTCCCCTCGCAGCTGCCTTCAACTCTATTTGCTTTTATGACATCACTGGTCCATATTCCCCTTTTTCTTTTTCACTTTGCTCTTCATCTTTCTCTCTTTGTCTCTCTCTCTTTTCATCTTTATGAACAAAGAGCAGTTAGTTACACATGCAAACATGCATACATACATACATACATACATTCACACTCATCATAAATATTCATGCTCTCCGTGCTGGAGGGTTGTGCTGATGGCCAGTGACTCGTCTCTTCTGTTGCTTTAGCAAATATTTTATGCCTCTGTGTTGAAACGAGACGGCCGCGCTGGAAGCGCATGTACACCCCGCTGCAGTGTGTGTGCGGTGCTCAATTAGCCACACCTGAGAGTAACGGATTTCATCAGTGTTGACTCGAGCCATTAGCGGAAGGCTTGAATGTTGATTAACACATTAATGGGTTGTTGTTTTTTTTTTAAACGCTGCCCTCGAATCGCTTATTCAGATGTGCCTGCGTTTATTTATAGTCCTGATCCACTTCTCTCTCTCTCTCTTTCTCTCTCTCTCTCTCTCTCTCGGTGGTGGAAATGCGTACAACTGTCTTGAGAGCTCTTTGTATAATTGAGCACTAGACATAGTGGCGTGTAGCTTTGTCAAGCAAGGAACACAAAAGCAGCATCAGAAAAAGCAGCAAAGCCCAGGCATGTGTTTTTGTGCATACAGAGACGCTCAGTTAGGAGTTCAGTTTGACCATGCAGTGTGTGTGTGTGTGTGTGTATTTAAGTGTACGCATATGTGAAGGAGTGTGTAAGTGTGTGTTCATGGTGTATATGAAACCGTGTATCAGTGTGTGTGTGTGTGTGTGTGTGTATGCATGCATGTGTGTGCATATGTGTGTGTGTGTGTGTGTGCGTGTGTGTATACTGGGGGCTTGTGGTATGGCAGATTAAGGCATCAAAGCACTAGACATGCGGTGTACTGTATGTGAAAGGCATGGGCCTCAGAGCTCAGTCCCACGAGGCTTCATCCTCCATCCTCTGCTAAAGCCTGGTAGGCAATGACAGCGCGAGGGACGTCACCGTGATCAAAACACCCCTGTGACACACGTCAGCTCCTGATGAACAAAAAAGGCTATATTGCCTGGCTGGTTTATTGCAGCCACACACAGGCACAATAAAGGGAAAGTATAGAGAAATCACATTGACACATTTGTTTGAGTGGGTAGATGAAGCTCAGCCAGTAGGATATGAAAATAGTAACTATATCATGGGGTCAGTGTCCTGACAGCACACATAATGATAAAGAAAAATCTGAGGCTAATATATTCATTTAAATATAATATATAAATCAAGTGCAGCACTTGAACAGTACTGTTAAATGTAGGCAAAAGTGTATTGTAAATGCAATATAATTAAGTACAGGGTCATTATTGAAGAAAATATTTTGTAATGTAGAGCGTATTATGGAACTGAGGAAGAACAAACAGTATGAACGATGATCTGGCACCTCTGTCCATCCCCGTATGAAGGCTAAAAAAGAGAGCGTGATGATGACGGGGAAAAAGGAGCAATGAGTGCGGGCATGCTGCCTGTGGAAGTCCTGGATGCCAGGCTGGCGCCATGCCCAGGAGATTACAGGGGTTTCTGTAAGGTCGTAGGATCCCACTAAGTTGCAGATTTACGTTTGGAGAAAAAAGTTACAGCTACAGATAAAAGGGATTTGTAAATGTTTAGAGACCATCAAAGTCACTGTTATCAGTCAGGTGAAATTCCTGTTAGCTGAATAGAGTCAAAGCACGTTGAGCAATGACTTTAGCAGTAAAAGGTGTGCTCGTCAGCATTTTACTAAATGTCTTCTATTAAACAGAGCTGCTGCATTTCATATTTCCATTTACAGTATTCACAATTGCATCACTCAAAAATGCCCGGATGATTCACAGCAACACACATGGCGAAGCGCACTCCCTTTGAAAACCTGGAATGACTTGAAGGCTCATTCTGAGTGTCGGTTTCAGTGACATCTGTTCCTGTACAACCGAGCGAGTGAGTGAGTGTCCCTGCGCACCTTCAGCAGGTGCCAGCTCTGCTTTGGCGGTGGCTAATTAAAAGCCCATAAAGCTCATGTGAGCCAGCAGCCTCAAGCACAAGCCACCCGCCAGCAGTCTCGTCCCCACCTCCCCTCCCCTCCCCTCCCCTCCCACCCGCGGGACTTAAGAGGCCCTGCTGAGTAGAGAGATCCCTCCCTCCTTCCCACACACACACACACACACACTCCATCCCCATCCTCATCCCTTCCCCCGGACCCCCAAAATCACCCCATGGGAGCCATTTTGCCCCCCCTCTGTCGGGATCTTTTTTGGGAGCTGAGGGCTCCTGAGGGTTCTGTTTGAAGTGCAGCTTCGTGAAGGCGGCAGCCGTTTGCCACACAGATGAGGCTTAATATGTGTTATGAACACCATCTTTAACGTTAAGCACCTTTTTTCCAGGTGCAGCAGCAGAAACCGCCTCCAAACAATAAAATAATAATAATAATAATAATAATAATGTCACGGTAGAAGCTTTGGGCTCCAACTCCAACAACAACCTTCTCTAAAAAAATCTTCAATGTTTTCTGCTATTATTACTTCTGCATTAAAGGTAGGGTCTACGATTCTGAAAATCACTTGAGCCTCTGAGACAGATTTGAAAAAAGCATCCCGCCCCCCAAACCAAATACCTTCCCTCAATGTACAACGATTCGTTCACGAAGAAGGGTATGCGCAGAGGGGGAGGGAGCAGCAGATTGCAGTTTGATAGATGCGTCAGAATCTAATCATACTGAACTGTTCATTATTGTTCGTTCTAGAGGCCACTAAAACTTTTAATTTTTGTGTCAAAACTTGTTTCAAGCAATATGTTAAAAAGTGCATGCTCCAAAAATCGTACACCCTATCTTTAACTAAATGTGAGGTGTTGCACATGCAAAACAAGTACTCTGAAGTGAATGTGAGAGCCTCGACTGATGCTGGATTTACCGGCTTAATCTGTTAAACTAATCTAGCCTAACGTCCATCCCTATTCTCCTGTGCCTAAGGTCATCAGTAACTCATCAGGGTAATTGCCTTGCAGAATGAGACATTGCCTAATTTAGAGGGAGGGATGGAAGGCTGTTAGCCATATGCGGCCATGCTAAAAATCTGTTTTGTGGTGGTTAGGCTCCATTGCTAGGGGAGAAAAGTTATGGCAGCTAAATTTAGCAACAGTGTATCCAAGAGACATGCTGAGGTCCACATGCCTGAGATAGACAGGGATGGGAATAAAACGGAGGAAGGAGAACAAGAAAGAACGAGGGAGAACAAGAGAAAAGACAGATTGACTGACACAGGGTCTGTAGCGGCCAAATTACGCCCCCCTCCCCCCCCCCCCCCCCCCCCTGTGGGCACAACGAGCAGGTGTGATCCTAGCAGGCGGGAAGCAGCTAATGAATAGCCTCCACTGTATCTGTCGAGATGTGTTCTTACGGCTCTTACGGTTCTTAAGGGTGCAAGCGTTGCTGGTGTAATTATTAAAAAAAAAAATGCATGCCCACTCAACAACGAAAAAAATAAATCACCCACATGACCGTGGATAAAAAAGCTTTTTCCCCCCTCCCTACTGTTGTGTGTCTGTACACCTGTCAAGTACGACAGATACGATAAGATCACTCACTGCTGTTATGTTATTTTCTCACCTGCTTTGGCACATGTGGCGGTGCATGTTTCCTAGCTGTACAGGTGAGAAGAATGCTGGCGTTTTGAAACCCATTACCGTGAAGAGATGTAATGTGCAGGTATATTAAATGGGCACGCTCTATTGTTCCATTACATGATGTCATTAAACTTAGCAGGCGGGAGCTTGGTCGGAGTCTTTCAGAAGCACCGATGCGGAAACCATCAAGAGAAGCTGGTCTGTTAAAACAGAAACATGACTCATGTCTGACTTCAATTGAAACGGTTCATTTTCCACTACATTGCTCTCAATAAAGATCAATAACAGGATCGATGGCACATTTACATGCTCTCTCTCTCTCTCTCTCTCTCTCTCTCTCTCTCTCTCTCTCTTGCTCTTTCTCTCTATGTCTCTCTATAATCCATGATAACATGATAAGCATCCAATTCAAGAAGGCCATAGATACACACACACCCAGGATACATTTTTGCCTGGTGACAGAAGATGGTGAGTGGCCACGGATTTCCTGCATTGTCTATACTCCTCATTTGGCTGGTGATCACTGACCACTTCCACTTCCCAGTATGCCGTTTCCTAGGCAGCGCTTCCCCGGAACAGCTGTCCACTCCTGTCCTGTCATTCAACCCTCCCAGTTTCTTGTGTAATCCCTGCCACATGCCACCATAATGCATCTGGTCACATGACTGCTGATTCTATCTCTAGCTCTAACTCATGTTATTGGTAGGCAAAGAGATGCCTGAATGTACTGCACATATAGACACACACTGCCATGGTGTCTGTATGTATTTGTCTATTCATGTCAGTTACAGTACGTATGCTATCGCACGGACTGGTTGTATATGTTGACAATGTATGTATTGACAATGTATGTTATTACCACTGTAACTGTGATCCCTATTAAAAGCCTATCTTGAATCAGCCAGAGTCCTTCTTCACACCCCCACTGCCTGAGGTCTGAGTAATACCCTCGCATGGCCAACCCCCCCTCCCCCCACCGCCCCCTCGCCCCCCCCCCCCCA
>JAGFZM010000201.1:274928-292364 GCA_017657215.1 Limnothrissa miodon
CCCCCCCCCCCCCCCCCCCCCACACACACACACACACACAGACACACGCGCACACACACACACATGCACACACACAAACACACACACACATGCACACACACACACACAACCCCCACCCCTCCACTCGCATGGTTCCCTACACTTTGTTTACTCTCAGAGCTGCTAGCAATATAGTTGCAGCGGCTGGGCCGTGGGTCAGGCGGCTCTTGCGTCCCCGCTGCGCTGCTTGATAGATTCGTCCCTGAGGCTGAATGAAGATTGATCCCCACTGTGCACGGACGGAAGGATGGAGGGATGGAGAGATGGAGGGATGGAGGGGAGAAGGGGCTGGTGGCTCTGGCCTCGGCGTTACAAAGTGGAAGGGAGGTGGTGGGGTGGTGTGGGGTGAAGGAGAGGGATATGGTATCTGATTTCTTCACTGGTGTCTGATTACTTGGGCGCTGCGGCTCTCACAACCTTTCATCACACATCAACACACACACACACACTCACACACACAAATACACATATCACACACATGTGGATCTACAAAACATCTGAAACACTGAGAGGTCTCTCGCTGAGTGATGAAAAATCTCAACGCACATCATCACATGCAGTTGAATCGATTCATACTATAACACTAATTGATCCTTACATAAACAAGTACACGTAGTCTCACACGTCACATACAGTTGCATCAACCCAGCAAACACATGTGCATTCTAACCAGCAAAGACATCTCTGTGCCCACACGTAAATAAACACCATGTAGATAAACAGAAACTACAACCTTTATAATTTATAATTAAATATAAATTATCTGGAGGCCTTCAAAAAGCTCTTAAAGACCCAGCTATTCGGAGAACATCTTCTATCCTAGCACTTCATTGAACTGAAGCACTATTCCCTAGCACTATGCTCTTTAAGGTTTCTGCTATGTAGCTTGATTGTTATCCTCTTTTTGCTTTGGATAAAAGCGTCTGCTAAATGCATAAATGTAAATGTAAATAGTTAAATAATATATATTATAATAACCTTTATAATTATACTTCATATTATGTCACCCCCGCTGCATCCACACAGGGTGTAGACAGGAAGTATGTGGGGGCCGTAGGTAATGAGGGACAATACTGTAACTGTAATACTTCCCAGCAGGCTATTTATAGCCAAGAGTATCCGTAGTATCTGATAATAGTAGGAAATTTAAATGTGTACAGGCCTGTAGTTGCTCGTGTTGTTACAGACAAATTACACAATCGCATTATCTCTTTATCCATCTCCCCCAAGCTCACACGCGCACACACACAGACTCAGACACACACACACAAACACACACAGACAGACACACACACACACACAGAGGTACATACATGCAAGCACACACATGCATGCACGCAAACACACACAAACACACATGCAGGCACATACAGCATATGCAAGCACGCACATACACACACACACACACACACACAGGGATAGCTACAAGTAAACACACACACTAGCACAGCAACAGGACAGTAGTCTAGTCACATGAGGACAGGTAGTTCCCTGCGCAGAGCCAAGAAAAGATCAGGCACATGCTAATCTCCATTTGGCTCTACATCTAAGTAGATTATTAATTACTGCGTCACCACAGAGCAGTGGTCTCTGTCTCTCTCTCTCTCTCCCACACACACACACGCACACACATGCACACTGGACACACACCATGTCTGTGTCTACAGTGTCTCACAGAGGTGAGGTGATGAGAGAAATGCACAGTCATAACTAAATCCCTGGATCATCATGATAATCAGCACGATTATGTCACTGTTCCCTCCATGACGGCGGGCTTTGTAAACCAGTTGTATGTATGCGTCTGCACATTTCAAAATGAGTTTGGATGGTTGCGGTGGGATATTGTAAGTGCCTGTTGAGTAATTGGAGGTGTTATAAGCGCAGGTTTAGACCTTGGGGAACTAAACTTGTTTGCATGTGTAGGCTTAGACGTAGGAACATGCGCATGTCACATTACAGAACAGCAGATTGTTCTGGGATAAGGAAGCATGGAAAAGCAATCAGCTTACAGACAATTCCATAAAAAATGGGCTTTTTTTGTCATGTCAATGTTAATTAGTATGAAAAGTGTGACATGAAAACATTGTTATATATAGATTTAGTTTTGTCACCTCAACAGAATGGTGACCACTTCAGAGTGGTGGTGAGTATTTCTCCTTCTCCAGTGTACCACTATATTTTCATAGTCATCAGCTGGATTATTAAGTGGTATAGCATCTTTTTATTATTTGCCTCCTATCGTGATTGTGTTAAAACATGAACCTTTTGCATGGAGCTAAACACAAAGCACAACCAAAAGGTTTTATAGAGAAAAACCTGCAAAATCTGCATTCTGGGTTCCACTACCCGGACATAGAGTACAGTTGGTAACGAGGTTCAGGGAAAGCAAAAGAGAATTTTTCCTTTCAATTTTGAATGATGGAGCCTATTCTGTTTGCCAATGCCATAGGCAATGAACTGAATACTGTCTGAAAGTGTGTCGGAGTAAGGCTCTTAGCAATGGCCGCTATGTGTGAAGGATAAAATGCTTTTTCACAGTATCTTCGCTTAGCTTCTGAAATTGATGAAAAGCTACTAAAAACATTGGTGGCAGGCAAATTATTTCTTTATGAAGTTCTGCAAAATTAAGGCTAATCTGGTCTAATGTTTCTTTTATATTTATGAGGAGATGTTTATTACACTACTGGGAGTAATTACATTACCTGGAAATTATTACATTGAACAGCACCTCGCAAAAAACAGCAATTTATCAATTCTACACATAGCAACCGTTGCTAATAACCTCAGCCTGGAACACTTTGGAGAATATTCTGCTAAGATTTGCCTATATGGCACAGGAAAACAGTATAATAGTAGTCATTCAGAGCTGATCAAGATACTACATTATCAGGGTCTACAGGTGCTTGGAAGAGATCTGTTGAGCAAAACACATTTATCCGTTATTTGATCTCAACTTGTCAAGGCAGCATTTTTTCTGTTGGATATTCCACAGAGGGGGCATTGTGTGTATGTGCGGTTGTGAGCTATTTGATTTATTTTTTGCCTTCATGTTTGTGTGTTATGTGTTCTTAGTGTATCGTGTGTTATATGTGCCTTCTCTCGCGGCGCTGTGTCTTCATATAAATTGTATAATTTTACAGTCTTGCTGTGGAGGTCTCGTTCACTCCCTCTCTCGTGGTGTCATCTCAACGGCTCCCCTCAAGAGCTTGGATCATTGCCACCGAGAGGGTTAAAGAAGTCACACTGTATCACCTTTATTGCCCCATATATTTCCCACACATCCTTTGGGCTGGTGACGGCAAAGAACATTTTTTATACCCCATTTGGGGTACATTGGCGTGGTGGTAATCTCCACAGGGATAGAGCCTTTTCATTAGTCTTTACCTCTGTAGAGCCAAAAAACATATTTACTATCTTGAGGAATTTTTGAAAAATTCAGTAATTTTAAAAAGGAAAATGAATACACCCACACTGTATATATGATGCCTGACCGTTTCAATCCAACGCTCCATTTTGTAGCAACCTGCCAGCGTGGGTAGAGGTCTCCCCCCTGGGAAAGATTGATGGCCAGATGGCCACTTGAGCTGAGATTTATGGGTGATTTCCAAGGCCCTCTCGCTACACAGCTCTGATGAGAATGAGCAATCAATAAGATAATGGTGGCCAAAACAGTGGACAGGCTGAATTTATTTTATTGGTCAGTGCCATAACTCCTGCGGGGGCTGGAACAGTACTGTAACATCTGTGACCTTCACTGCCACACACACTCTACTGTATAACAGAACACATTCTCAAAAAAAAGAAAGAACGAAAAAAAAACAATGCATGTCCTTCAAAGGTATCAGGACCCATGAAGACAATAAGATGAAATTAGCATGCAGCAATGGAAACAGTTGCAGCGACAATGTGTTTAACTCTGTGTTCAAAATGTTGACGGCAAGTGGGTCTAATGCATATTGACACAGGAATGTCACATATGGTTTAGTTCACAGAGCTGGAGGCAGAGAGTATATAGCTTTGCAACACTCCAACACCCTGATTCTCTGTTTACACTGCCTTAATTTTACCCTTCAAAACACTCACGCAGAGGACTGTATTCTGACACTGACAATCAGTAAAGAATCAATGATGACAGATAATTGCCTTTAGGGTATGTAAACAGACACCAAAAATTTTGTGTGTGTGTGTGTGTTCGCGTGTGTGTGTCCACGTGCTTTTGGAAATAATTTGAGGATGCTTTAAGCTATCACTGAAAGCAGAAACCTTCTTACACAGAATTTTTCCGGAAGGTTTTCAAGAACACAGAGGTTGTCCACCAGTTCAGAGAATTATTCTGACAAGGTAGTCAAGTGACGGACTTTAGAAAGTGTGGAGTGTGGTTAACCCGTTTAAAGGGGAAATCTGACATGAATCAATCAGTGTCTGAGATTCAATGTCCTCAGTGCAAACTAAGCCCTCAGCCTTAAGGGATTTAGCTAACTAATGCTGTTTAGTGAATGAGTTTATAAGGTTATGAGTGGTCTTCCTGCGGTTTGCACGACTGGGACACAACCTGTGTGATAAAGTGTTAAATTGTGGTAACACAACTAAAGATAACTATTCTGTTTCTATTTTTCTGTTTATTGGTTATTAGCAAAGACTGCATGCAATGATGACTTTAGGAAAGGACCCAGAACCCAAAGGTGCAGTGGAACCCTTACACACTTTAGATTTTGACAGCGTGACACCCCTAACCGCTAAACCTGGTGTGACATTTAAGTACTACTTTAGAGCCTAAGAGTACAAAGGCGGCCTGCCAAACCTTTCAAAATTATAGTAAATAACAATATTAAACCTTTATTTAGTAATTTCCCTGCAATGTCTGCAAACTGCAAAAAACCTTGCATATCCATGCTTTACTACTTATTAAAGGCCAAAACTGTGAAATATAATGGCCTTTACATATTACTTCACACAAACACCACATCCATCTGCTACTGGCGAAGCCCCTTTTGTCCCACGAGTCAAAGAGTTTGCCCACCCCTGGTATAGTATATACAATACTCCTTTGATGCTGTGAGCGAAATGTGGTCTTGGTTTTTATTACAGTTGTCAATCAGTGAACTACAGACAGTGAGGTGATGCACACAATAACCTGGTGCTATAGCAACGCCTGGGGAGCATTGAGGGGTTAGGTGTCTTGCTCAAGGACACTTCAGCCATGGTCTAACGGTCATGGATCAAACCAGCAACCCTTAGGTTTCAAGCCCTAACCAGTAGGGTATGGCTGCCCTATTCCAGCTTGGCTATGTAATGTTTGAGGTGAGCAAGTTTTGTCATGGAGAAAAAAAACACAGAAAATTAGATACATCCAAAGAATGAACAGCGAACTGATAATAATGTTAGCTCAGTGGGGCATAGAGTGAAATGTAACTGAAAGCCATATTCTCCATTGGGGGCACCGTGGCTAAGTTGTGATACCATCAACCCAGAAACCAAGGTTTGAGTCCGACCCGAGGTCATTCCCTATCCCATCCCATCTCTCTCTCTCCCTCATTTCCTGTCATTCTCTACTGTCCCACAGTGTTTCCAATTAAAGACAAAAAAGACCCAAGATATCTTTCTATATATATATCCTGCAACCCAGGATTACCACTTTACCTCCTCCTTGAAATACCCCCAGTTACACTTGTGTAGCTGGATGAAGCAACCTAAAACATCATATACAATAACATTTCACATATACAATACTATGCCACCACTCCTCTTCATTTTTCATTTCTTTTACTCTCTCTCTTTCTCTCTGTCTTTCTGTCCACCCTCCCCCAGCACCCCCAACCACCCTCGCCCACCACCCCAGCTCTCTTGACTCGGCTGCCTCCATCCACACGCAGCCCGCCGGGTCGATATCGAAACCCATGAAAGGAAGCTTCGACTCTCCTTGCCGCTGCCTGATTCGGCACTTAGGGCGGATAGAGTGGTTGCGATCTCTCCCGCAGCTGCTGGAAGAATGCTGGATCAGCTGGGGAAGATAAAAAAGATAAAAGCCGGAGGGTGAGGTGGGTGAGTGGTGGTGGGGGGGGGAGAGGGAGATGGGGGGCGGGGGGTTCATGCCTAATTGGGGGGAACAGAAGGCTATGAGAGGAACGGGAGAGGAAGTTGGGAAGAGATTTCTGGGAGAATGTGAGAAAAGAGTAGCCTACTCGTAACTCAGTTCCAGGCACACACACACACGTACACGTACAGTACTCTAAACTCTGTCAGCCTTCCAACATGAGAACACATAAACACTCAGATGCACACACACACACACACACAAACACACACACACATGCAGAGAGAGAGAAACCCCATCCTGAACAGCTCTTTCACTATTCTCTTTACTCCGTTGTTCCCAGTTGACACGCACACACGCGCCGCACCACCACGAGTGAGATAGAGAGAGAAAGAGAGAGGACAAGGCAGCTCATCTTACCACAGTCCTGCATTCATCCTCTTAGCGGCTTTCAGCCAGAGACAAGGTGTCTGAGGGTGATCGTGGTCGTCTTCAGGATCCCCCGCAAGGCCAAAACACACAGCAGGGGCATCAGGGTAATTGAAGCTGGATAAATGCTAGTCAGCTTGGGATACTGTGCAGAGTAAATGCTAATCACACTTAGCCAAGCTGGATAGCCAGGCTGGATTATTGTGTGCATGCTCCCACTTCCACACATAGCTCATACTAGCCGCAGCCCTAGCTGTACAGATAAGAGATAAACTGCTCATATGCAAGTGCATGCACTGCAGAGAGAACTGCAATCTTTAATGACCATCAAAGCCTTATAGTGAAGGAAATTTGTTTCTGCAAGATGGCCTGATCGTGATGTTCTTTTCCATCTCTGACAATTTTTCTCGCTGAAGTTGTAACCATGTCAAAAGCTCTGGCACCTCAAACTTAAGCTTTCATCTTCGCTAGAGAAGCGAGCGAAACGGTTTCCTGTGGCCAGCCTGGCTGCCTGCAACAACACTGTTGTGATGCTCTGATAATGGCACGTCCTTCAAAAAATGTTTACAGCAGGGGTCATGGCCATTTTTTGAAAGTTCACGAGCTCCTGGTTCTGCTTGTCCTAAAGCCAGAAGCAAAAACAATCACACCCGAGGACGTGGAAGTGCATGCACTCTGCATTTGTCATCTCTGGATCTGACATCGATGTGCGTGTCTGTGTGTGTATGTGCGTGTTCGCATGTGTGTGTGTGTGTGTGTGTGTGTGTGTGTGTGTGTGTGTGTGTGTGCGCATGACATGGGCTCCGTCCTCAACTGTTATCATCCAGACGAGAGAGTGCGGAGCGAGCCAGGCGTGTGCCCATGTGCTGTGACACAGACCCCAAACCTGCTGACGCGGGGCCTTTCAGGGGGCAGCACTGTGACGGGACATCCTGTCACCGCGGAAACAAATATCCGCTCTGACATCCTATAGTTCAATCTGCTGACACCTGAGAGTGCCCAACACCATTACCCATGATGCACTGGGAGGGACAGCGAGAGGGGCCTGTCAAGGCAACGGTAGTCATGGAGGACAGCGGGGGAGACACGATGATTTGTGCAGACTGTGTGTACTTCGTACTAGTGTCTCAGGAGAATACAGCAGGACTGATTAATCTGTTTACTTGTCAACAAGCAAACTGAAGGTTAAGCCTTGATTATTCACGTAAGGCTTGACTAGAATTGAATGGGGATACACATCCACTCCATCGTAACGCTAAACGCAGAGTTCCAGAGGTACTACACAGGCATTCATATGGGCTTGTGTGAAAATTCAATTCAATTCAATTCAATTTTATTTATATAGCGCATTTTTACAAAAGGCATTTCACAAAGCGCTTAACACAAGAGGCCCAATGAGCAACAGGGGCAAGGAAAAACTCCCTAGCAGCGTTTTTTGTTTTTACTTGTTATGGTAGAGGAAGAAACCTTGGGCAGTTCCGACGGCTCAAGGGGCTAACCCAACTGCCTAGGGCAGGTTTTCAGTCTCTCAGATGGCGGGTAGTCCACTATTATTCCATTAGATACATATTACAAGAAAATTTTGGTAAATAAAGTAATATAGGAGTCCCATTAGAATCCCAGGATATAGTCCCATGTCATTAGGCGCAGTCAAGCCAGGGGCCAGCTAGAGGCTGTATCGATCATGTCAGGGTCATCTGTGAAGCTGAAGGCAGACCGCCCAGGAAGCCAGAGATGCAGGATCAGGCAGTGGAAGGCAGGGGTGACCCTCAGCAGGGAGGCAGTGGCATGGACAGTGGAGTGGGTTGAGGACCATTCAGGAGTGCCGCCAGATCACGTTGGAAGAAGGTCCCAGGAGAACCCAGGAGGTGCAGGCACAGGCAATGGAAGGCAGTGATGACTCACGGCAGGGTGGTAATGGCATGGAAAATCAGAGAGGAGATGAGTTAGAACAGTCTCCATCAGATTTCAGAGAATGTGAGTTATATTGCATGTGAAACCATATACAGATGTTGGCTAAGTGAAGAGAGAGAAGTAAGTGGAGAGGAAAAGAGAGGAGGAGAAAGAATAGTGAAAACTGTACGGGTTAACAGATGGGTGGATTGTGGCGGCATTAAACTATAGCAGCATAACTAAGGTATGATGTATAACAAGCCAACACCACCAAAGGAAATGGTCAGTGGCCACCAAGCCCTGGACGGGAGCTTACAGCAGAGGCAGTCCTTTCCAATAATACCCTGAGGAGGTGTGGCTTACCATACACCATCCCTAACTAAAGGGGTCAGTAAATAGAAAGGTTTTGAGTCTAGACTTAAAGGTGTTGAGAGTGTCCGCTTGACGACTGTTAGAAGGGAGTTTGTTCCACAGGACAGGCGCACGATGGCAGAATGCTCTTCCTCCCATTGTCGATTTTGATATTCTAGGAATTACTAGGAGACCAGCATTCTGTGACCTTAGGGGTCTAGAAGGGTGGTAGGGAACAAGTAAGTCTTTAATATATGCTGGAGCAAGGCCATTAAGGGCTTTATATGTTAGGAGAAGTATTTTAAAATCAATTCGGCTTTTAACAGGAAGCCAATGGAAGGAAGCAAGGACAGGTGTGATATGTTCATATTTTTTTGTCCTAGTGAGTGCTTGCGCTGCAGCATTGCTGCACAAAATGTAGATTTCGGCCCCTACATTTTGTAGTTTGACTTCAAAGGCATTGAGGAAGGTTCTTTCAGGAAGGTTCTGGAAGGTATTAGCCATCTTAGTACAGCCATTGATATCTTCTTCCTCTTCTTCCTCGAAGTAAGTTAAAAAGAATACAATACTTTCCAAGTAGCACTCGGAACTAATTATTTATACATAATTCAGCAGTTCAGGAATGGCAAGCACACTTCAGCTAGGTTGCTAAGCAAAAAAAAAAAGGTATTTAAAAAAGAGTTAAAGCCCCATTACCATTTTCCACACCAGTCTGTCCTCTTCCCTTAACATTCGGCACCTGATTCTGTGGCTTTACAGCATGAAAGCAGGCGGCTTGTTGGAGCCCCAGCGTGGTGCCTAAGCTGAGGTTTCAGGGCATGCTTTGGCATCCAGCAGGAGGGAGAGAAGGAGAGAAGAAGAGAGGGAAAGAGGGAGGGAGGGAAAGATCCCTCTGTCCTTTTATTCACCATTCTGGAAGGAAGGTGTGGATGTCTAATTATTCCCTCACTGAACCTGTGAATAGACTCAGTGTTTTTCCTGTGCACAGCCCCATCCGCTCACTCTCTCTTCCCTTCTTTCACTGATTCTGTCCATTTTATCTTGCCGTTCCTCTCTACACTTCAGTTTTACTGTTTCTTTGTATTTTTCGCTTTTTCACTCTCTCTCTGTCTCACATTCTGTCCATTTCTTTCCACACTCACACATGAGATAAATCACTTCATGTTATCTCGCTTCAAGTTCTCTCTCCACAATTTACTCTTTTGATTTTCTCTCCTCACACTTTTTTACCTCCCTCTTCTCTCTCCCCCACTTTATTTCTCCCTCTCTCTCTCTCTTTCTCTCTCTCTCTCAGCCAGATAAAAAGAAGCCCCTGTATGTAGCCCCATGAGCAAAGCATGGCTGCCATATTGGCGTTGGCGTCTGCAGTGAGAGACTAACTGCCTGCAGGCAAACACACGTCTGGCACACACACACACACACGCACACACATGAGCCACACAAGCCCTGTGGCCTGTCTCACACACAAGCGCACACACACTCTCCACAAACATCGCCCCCACCAGTCGGTGAATGATTATTCCGATTTGCTGCTCAAGGTACAGCAAGGAAATGATGAGGGGGTATTTTCTTGGCTCTCCTTCTGCGCAAACACTGAAAAGGCGATGACCTGCTTTTGAAGTTCCTTGAGCAACAGCAGTAGTAACACTTCTCGCACGCTTCTTTCAAAGCGGCGGATCAGACACCCACGGTGTTTACCGTTGGTCTGTCTCGCTTCGCTTACTAGCTAATGAAAAGTGAGCTTTCACAAGCATCCTTTTGGCTTTGCTACACACAGTTACCGATTGGCTATGGAGATTTTACTATGAGGTGTGCAGTGGGCTTTGAACATTGTGGCTCAAGTACGTTGCTAGGATGCATGGACACAGATGCAGGGTCCCTGGAACGTGCCTTGGCATAAACACTGCTCCACTTCCACACATATGTTGGATACAGTACGGCTGGTGGAACAGAAAACAGAGAGAAAATCTGTCCCGTCTTGTTCTCTAATATCCGCTTCAAGCTGATTTAGTCATATCAGAATATTTTGCTCTACTTTCATCCCATGTTTCCTCTCTCTCCCTCCATCTCACCCTCTCTCTCTCTCTCTCACTGCATGTGGGTCCATTAGGAGTATTTGGGCTTTGTCGTTATTTAAAATGGAGTGCATTATTCCAGTGCAGCTTTTTAATCATCTCAGGCCCCAGAATGTGTGGATTATGAGATTTGTGGCTTCTTCCTCTGCCCCTATTGTTTTGCAGGTGAAGTAGGCCAGTGGTTTGGGGATGGGTCTGCCAGACTCACATGTGCGCACAGCGGAAAAAAGAAAAGAAAGAAAACACACACACACACACACACACACACACACACATCCCTGCCTTGGATGAACCCATGGTCCTACCCACAATGCACCACCACTGGCAGCACTATGTCTTGTCCTGTGGGAGACCCGCAACCCTTCAAGCCTAAAGCGCCGTCCGTCGTGCACTGTCAGGACGAGTTGCCCCTCTTTTTGTCTCTCGCTCTCTTTTCTCCTGTGGTACCTCTTGTTCATCCCCCTTTCCCTCTCTCTCTCTTTCTCTCTGATAGTGCAATGCATGATTAATGAGGAGGGGTGGGGGGAAGGTTCTTGATTCATATCCTGATGGGCTCCAAAAATCTTTTGGCTAAGTCATGGCGGTTAAGAGGAGATGCTCTAAAAGCACTTCAGGTATTAGGTCTGAGTGCTCGACTTGCTGTTTTCTCCCTCAAAGGGAAGCGTTTGAAGTGCTGAGTTGAATGTATGTATGCGGATGTTTGTGTGTGTACCGATGGAGGTTGTGTGCATGTGCCTGTGTGAGTGTGCGTGTGTGTGTGTGTGTGTGTGTCTGTGTGTGCAGCACAAAGCATGCATCCGAAAGCTTCCAGCATCTCTATGAATCGGCACTTTCAGGCAGAGCGGTCTGAGCCAAATCATGCTGTGTGCCGCAAACTGCTGTGGAGAGGGCACTCTGGAAGCTCCAAACTCAACTTCAACAACAACCCCTCTGACAGCAAACTTTTTGGGTGAGCATGAAAGAAAAAAAAAGAAAATGAAAAAAGGGGGAAAACAGGTTTTTAAGTTAGATATTGGGGAAAAAAGGAAAGAAAGGAAAATAGGAAGCAAACACGATGAGCCTTTGGAGCTTCAAATCAGTTGAGATCAATTAGAGACAGCAAACTAAGCCTGGGGCTCTGAAAGAGGTTGAGAAACAACTTGTGAAACGAGACAAGTGTTGCTGATGCCCTCGAGACAAAGCTTCACAGGGAGAGAGACAGAAAGAGAGAGAGAGAGAGAGAGAGAGAGAGAGAGAGAGAGAGAAAACGAGAGAAAGGAGACCTGTGAATGTCGTTTCTTGTACATTGATTTTTTTGTTTCATAAATAAAGCAGAACATGCAATTGAAAGCTGATATGATATGAAATATTAAACATGCCTGGCTATTAACCATGTGGCTGAGAAAGCATTCTGTCTAAGGCTTGTGTTTCATTCCATTCAACCATTACAAGGTCCATAAAAATGGCTCCAAGTATACAGTATCATTTGCAATCATTACACAAACCATTTACATCCAAGATCTATTGCTCAATTACCAAAAGCAACATCAATGGTGTGACAAAAGATATGTGCAAGAGGATGTGAATTAGTTTTTTCAGTTCCTGTCTGTGATGGGATGCAGTAGAATGAGAATGCAGTAGAGTAAAGTAAGGAAAGAAAAAAGAGATGGAGAAACAGAAGGAGAAAAAGAGAGAAAGAGAGAGAGAGAGAGAGAGAGAGAGAGAGAGAGAGAGAAAACAAATCCCCAAAATCCAAGATTAAATTTTCATCTTCAATCCATTTATGTGTGCCTAACACACCTGTATTAATCTGCTTCGAAACTGTGTGAGTGCGTGTCGGCCACGGTGTTTCTGACAGATGAGCGGGATTCAGGAGCTTTCTGAAACAAGGCCAGCAACTCCAGGGCAAACATTGTGCCCCACATACATACTCCACTAGGTTCCTCTAGGAAAACAAGGTCATGGACTCAAAGGGTTGTGTCCCTTCTGTTGTTTGTGTCGCTGTCTGAGACCATCTGAGACAGTGGGCGTCTCTGAAGTGCACCGCAGCAGCTTGAAGATTTCTAGCATTTTAAACAAGGGGGGAGAGTACTTGAACAACACGCTCCCACAGTATATAAGTCAAGCTGAGAATGACAACAAAAAGAGCTTCTGAATGGATGGATGAGAGTTCGAGGCTCATCAACAAAAATGAGTCCCCCCCCCCCCCCCCCTTCTCCTCCAGCCTCTTCTTCTGCCTGGAACCTCATTATGCACAAAGTCACTGCATCTTAATCAAAGACTGTGACCGAACATAGCAGGCCAATTCCCTATGGGCCCATGTGCACTGGTGTGGAACTGGACACGTCTCTCTCTCTCTCTCTCTCTCTCTCTCTCTCTCACTCTCTCTCTCTCTCTTCCCCTCTTTTGACTCTTTCGATCTTCCTCTATCTCTCTCTCTCTTTCTCTCTCACTCTCTGTCCCTCCTTTATTCTTTTGATCTTCCTCTCTCTCTCTCTCTCTACAGTGGTCACAGCGTAGCGTACAGAGTGAGGGTTTTAGTTACTCCTCTTTTCTGAGCTATATAGGTCTCTCTCTCTACACACTCACACACACACGCGCACACGCAAATTCACCCACAATCACTTCTCTCCTTAGCGCAGCACAATAACAGCGGATGCAAAAAAGTAGATGACATTGCATGACAGGAACAGAAAAAAAAAACACCTACACAAAACAGGCGAAAAAAAAACTGCACGTCCACTCATGGATCAGCTTACGCACAGCATTGCAATGGAGGCGCTGTAGCAGAATGGCATGCAATTGCAATTCCCACAGACAGACAAAGACTGGGAATCAACAGAAGAGAGGGAGAGAAAAAAAAAAACTGTGAGTCGAGGGATCACAGCACACTGCCATTGACCACTGAAAGAGACGGATCCTGCAGTGTGTGATGATCAGGTAAACAATGCCACCAGCATCGGAGAGGAGATTGAATGAGGGTGCATGGAGAGGACAGAGCTAGTGAACAATGATCAACTCACAGGTGCACACACACACACACACACACACACACACATACATACAGACAGAAAACTGGAAAAGTAAAATGTGTGTGTTTTTTTTCTGCACATATTTTGAAGCGAGTTTTGAAGCATTTTTAAGTACTGTAACTTCAATAACAAAACTATGATGTTTTACTTAATTACACAAACAAAGCTGCATTCACAATATTCACATTCTTGGTTGGCCAAACAAAAAATGTTAATATTTGGGTCGGAATGTTTTTCCGTCTCCCAATTCAAACTGAAGGTAGGATCTCGGATTAACGGAGGGTGACATGTGCAGCTGAATGTTCTCTGGCCTACCTACAGCTGGGCAAGGCTGGTAACGGACCACCCGGGCACACACGCACGTGCCCGCCCAAAATCTACTGCTGCTGTGCCGTGCCATGCCCCTGCGGTGGCAGTGACGGACGGGTCGACAGGTTGTCTGAGAGAAATCACCACGTCCCACCCGCACTGTTGCCATGCGTGTGTTTTTACACACACCCATCCCTCACTGCTATGCCAATCTGTCCCAACTCTCCTCATTCACACACACACTATACACAGATACACACAAACACACACACATACTGTACACACACACACACTGCAGTGCCATCACACCTCCCTTTACTTCACCCTCCCCCCACCCCCACCCCCCCCACACACACACACACATACACACACCTCACCTCATCCCCTCCTCTGTTTGTCCATTTGTCCCTCTGTCCGTCTGTGCAGCACATAAATCAATGTCACTTAGACAGCATTACACGAGCATCCGGCTAACACGCAGGAGACCAGACCGCTGGCCCCAGCCTCCCCCAAGGGAGGTGGAGGCGGGGGGATGGGGTTGGTGGGGTTGGTGGTCGGCTCGAAGCATTGAACACAGGAGGTGCAGGAGAACACAAGGCCTCTCTGCTGAATTACTGCAAGTGGACACCTTTGTGCCGCCTTTGGAGCATCTTCACAATGGGATAACATCCCAGAGTTTGTGCTAAGGCCTTTGACTTGTCTCTCTTTTGTTGTGCTGTTTTTCTCCCTATCTGACTTTGAAGAAACCATCTTAGACAGTGGGCATCTTTAGTGTGCACTGCAGTAGCTTGAAGGTTTGCTAGCATTTAAACAAGCCAGTGACAACCAAAGGGGAGAGTACTTGAACAACATCATCCCTACCCAAAATTCCACAGTTTGTGGTTAATCTTCTGACTCTTTCTCTGTCCATGATCGAGACTGGACCAGGCCTGGGGCTCAAAGAACCCCACAGTAGAGTTAGACAGTTATTGAGTAGAGTAGAGTTAGACAGTTATTGACATGTTTAAATATTCATCTCATTCATTTTTAAGTCAAGTCAAGTGGGCTGTATTGTCATTTCAACCATACACACTGCATAGGTTATGGACAAAACAGTGGATCCATTGCTGTAATGCAGCATTGCTACACTGCTCCATTTAGGTTGCTTTTAAACTGGACCGGAAACGAGTCCAGTTATTCCCCCTGAACCCTACCACAGTTGGCCTACATTCACATTACATTCAATTCAATTTTGAATTCAATTTTATTTATATAGCGCATTTTTACAAAAGGCATGTCTCAAAGCGCTTAGCACAAAGAGGCCCAATGAACATCAGGGGCAAGGAAAAACTCCCTATCAGCATTTTTAATTACATTCACATTCTGTTTAACTGGCCTACATTCACATTACATTTACATTACATTCACATTACAGTCACATTACATGTTTGACTGCGCACCCTGCTCTTTTTATGTCGTAAGCACCAGCTCACAGCCAAATATGGCTCTGGTAAAAGCAATAAGGAAAAGCTTCTAAATTCTACAGGTAAATTCTAAAGGTAAACATTCTAAAGGTAAACATTCTAAAGGTAAATCAGATCAGAAGTGATCATCTAGGGCACATTACATGTCCTCACTGCAAGTAAGCATCAGGCTGGCATGAGTTTTCATTCTTTTAACCTTTTACAAACACACATGCAGTGCACATATCTATGTCTGTGCATTTTCAGCAAAGAAGGTCATCACACAAATAGCTCATGCACACAAAGTGACATGGCCTCAGAACTGAGAGGTCAATAAATCAACTCTAGAGGTCTGGATTATTGACATATTAAAGGAGAAATGTGGTGTGAATCAATCCATGGTCCCATTACTCTAGGTCACTGCCTGTTTGTAATTCGGTGTATGTGGTATGAGATTTTTTTTGTTCTGGATAGCACACAGTGACTTGGAATAAGATGGATTGCAGTCACATTCCTGTTGCTTGAAATTGACATATTTTCCACTTTTTCAAGTTTCCATGTCTTCCTCCCTCATGTCACAGTTTCTATGTCTACCTTTCTTCACGTCACAAACAGCACAAAGTCAGCACAAATGCAGATTTATGGTAAAGTCTCAAACCCTGCAAATAAACCCTAATGCCCTTCTGATTTTGAACCCTTAAACCATTCATTAGTAGGAATGCTCATCAAAGTCTATGAAAGAATTAACAGAGAGGCTGGGTCAAATCATTCTAACAAGACTGAACCTTTTTGCTATGCAAAAAAACAAAAACAAAAAAAACATGTCTGGGCCCATTGGCGCTAAGCAGATGTGAATCACGCTCAAGCACATCAGTCTAACATGCTGGGCTAGCAGACAGACTGGCTGGTGGGCTAGCAGACGGGGGGCCAAGCCTCCCGGTCTCATATAGCAGAAAACATGGCATGAGATTTAACATGATGATACCGGATTACATGCGCTATAAATAGCACGGCAGGAAGCATAATACACTCTGACATATGATGATCTGATTGATAAGCCTCTGTGTGTGTGTGTGTGTGTGTGTGTGTGTGTATATGTGTGTGAGAGAGAGAGTGAGAGAGAAATAGATTAAACATGTGTAACTTGTCATGCAAATTGTATTTACATCACAGCCTTGATTACAGATGCAATGTTAATTATAGATATTACCGCTCGAACATCAACGCAATATTTGTGACCTCCATCTCTACATATAAGGCATCTACTGTACCTGTCATTTAATGAATAATCACTTCCCTTATTTTCCTTAACCACATTTTTATTTTAATCATTTTATGCATTTACATTTCAGATGTTCTTAGTATTGCTGTTCCCCTGCAACTCTGCACTGCATCCTTTTACACAGTTGTGTGTTCAGAATTGAGCTACAAATCTGACAGGAAGTGAAAGGCAGAGATGGGGATATTATGTTCTTAAAAAATCCAGTGTGAACGCTGACAAAACTTGGGAACTAACGTCCTTCCCCTGTCCTTTAAATGCTTGCCAAGTAAAGAGAGAAAGGGTGTTTCTGTGACCATTTTGATTGTCGAGCTCAAATATAAATACTTTTACTTTATATCATAAATACTTTTATATATTTTATATTCACCTTTATATTCAGGTGAATATAAAAACTATCCCCCCTAAAAGGCTCTGTGATACAGTATGCTCCTGATATGCTCCATCCATTTCATCTCCTCGGACACAGCAACTGAGGAAAATTGCAGTGGGGAGGCTAAATTCAGCTTGCATGTGCTTGCACACATACACACTTATACATGACATATACCCTTGCAGTACACACACACACACA
>JAGFZM010000201.1:294319-321053 GCA_017657215.1 Limnothrissa miodon
AGAGAGAGAGAGAGAGAGAGAGAGAGAGAGAGAGAGAGAGAGAGAGAAGAAAACATTCAAATGCCTTTGAGACCTCACATATTCTGGTCACACTCTTCCTGCTGCAGCGTGCAAGTGGTTGTTTATCCTTCTGCTCACTTTTACTCCCTGGAGTGGTCCGCATGCTCCTGTCAAGCGGGCCATTAAAAGAGCTTATATTCTTGCACGCCCTGGCACCTAATGATGAAGGCGATGGGCCACGAGTAGAGAGTGGCTCTTTTGGGACTGGAGAGAAAGGAGACCAGGGAGCAGAAAGGGCCAAACACACACACAACGCTCTTTAAGAAAGGACAAAACACACACAACGCTCTTTAAGAAAGCAATCACTCAGCGCTAACAGTCTGGAGGTTTTTATAAGTGTAGCTGCCTTCCAGTGACACACACACACACATACACACACACACACACACACACACACACAATAAACACAGTCATCAATCATCCAAATCACATACTGCATCACACACATACACACACAGAGACAAAGCATGCCACCCATACACGTGCACTCACATGCGTTTGTGCCTTACACACACACACACACACACACACACATCTTGCCATTATTCACTCTTCGGTGGCACATACAAAAGCCTCACCCTTCTGTGTATACAGTGCCCCTCCCCCACCCCCCCCACACACACAATCATACACTATCACGGCAGGCAGCTTGTACTGTATGGTTCCCGTTCGGCAGTAACTCTAAAACCTGAGACCCTCCATTCTCCCTCGACCCCGACGGCAGGCAGCTCGGAATGAAAGATGAGCGGGGCGTTCCAACGCTCCGCTGATCTCCTCCATCTCTATCTCCGCTCCGCACGTGTCTCGGAAGGTCACCGCTTCTCTCTCCACACAAACACAAAGACAAAATGTAGCCAGAGGCACACCAGTTAAAACCACTGTTGTTAATTTAAATATTCTAATTTGTTAATTAGACAGTTAACTAGATGTACCACCTAGCAGTGCAGAATAGGACTGTGGCATATAACTGCACGTGGATTCATAAATATATGTCCATTCATTTAACATCTTCTGAATCTGAAATGCAAGCCACCCAATCCAGTCTTACAGTTACATATACAAAACAGCTCACTCACGTTCACAGACTAAAACCTTATTCTCCTTAATTCCTTGTTTGAAGTACATACAATTCACACGTTTGTGGTCTAAAACCCCTTGCTTAAATTCACAGTCTAAATTCCTTGTTGGAAGTAGAAATCTGATGTCCCTGTCCAGTTGTTCCAGGTAACCGAGTGCAGCAGATTTGATTCAAAAACTTAAAAATACCACTGCAAGGAAGTTCAGTTACTGAACTACTCTCAAATGAACAGTACAGGGTTGCAAATCTACTATAGTATGATACAGGGCCTATGACTACATGCTCACTGAGTGTGTTCCAAGGTTTTAGGGTCCCAGGGATCACTGCTGCATGAGCTATGCCACTCATGGTCATTAAAAAATCAAAACTGAACCTGTGTCAATTAACAGCTCCCTGGCTGACTGTACCTGCAGCGTTGTCAACTGAGGAGCAACAGTAACCTGGCAACAGTGGAGGAATGTTCTGGATCACTTCATGTTTTTATTTTTGTTTGTTTTGGCAATTTTTTCACAGCAACAGAAAGGTAGAGAGTCGAAAATACACCAGTCTTGTTATTTTTGAAGATTTAACAGACACTTCATTTTCATCCCAGTGAGGAGTGTGTGTGTGTGTAACAGCAATTAACAAGCAGTGTAGAGTATTAAAAACACTCTTCTGTAGGGTTCCTTGGAGCTCTTCAGCCAAGGCAGTGAGAACTCGAGAGGGTTTGACGTAGGAAAGGAGCGCTCAGAGGGCATGAAGTTATCCTCTGTGGGCGTGGCAGCCCATGTCACCTGGGTAATGATGGTTCGGCTGACCTCTATCTGCGGACGGCCTTGTCTGGTCACCTGTCTGCTTTTCAATCTCTGAACCGTGTTTCCTGGCCATGAACCCACTGTGACAGACACACCCAGACATGCAAGAAATACACGCACACGCACACACACACACCACCCACTGAACCACACTGATGTATTAGCACAGATGCTGCTGTGATTACACACACAAATGTACATGCATGCACACACACACACACACACACTCACTATGCACAGATGTTGGAAGGTTCACACTCATGTATAAAATATAATGGCCAACATGTAGCCACACTGGTGTGATGGCGTGCACACAAACATCCTGTAGCCAAGTGCACATTGCAAATAGTGCACACACAGAGTGAGACTCTCACATGCATGCACGCGCACACATACACACACACACACACACACACACACACAAACACATCCAACCCCACCCATATATGCATGCAAAGAAATTACACCCGCCGTGCACATGACAAATACACACACACACACACACACACACACACACACACATCCAACCCCACCCACATATGCTGGCAAAGACATTCCACCCGCTGTGCACATGACAAATACACACACACACACTCACACACACACACGTACACATGCACGCACACACCTACAGTCTAATAAATCAGCAGCTGGGAGATTACGAGGCGGGATCTTAAAAGGAGCTTAAGAGGGAGAGGGGCTGTTATTTACCTAAAGTGCCCTCAGGCTCTCACAGCAGCCCTGGAGGAGAGAAGGGCAAAAACCATCAACAACAACAATGAAAACGAAAAAAAAAAAAAAAAAAAAAACCCACACCAGCCTGAAAGTGTGATGTTTTGCCCAGATACAACACCCATCTATTCCAGGGTTACAGTGCAATTACTGTAGTGGCTCCGGGTAAAGGGGTAAGGGTGGGGGTGGGGTTGGCGGTGTAGCAATTGAGACGGAGACAATGTGAGAGAGAGGGATGGAGAGAGAGAGAGAGAGAGAAATGGAGAGAGAGACTGAGAAAGAGAGAGAGAGAGAGAGAGAGAGAGAGAAAGAGATTGAATGTGCTTGCCTCGGACAAACAGAGAGAGAGAGAGAGAAGGGGAGAGAGATAGAAAGAGAAAGAGAGAGAGAGATTGAATGTGCTTGCCTTGAACAAACAGAGAGAGATAGAGAGAGAGAGAGAGAGAGAGAAACATACATTATCCCGCACAAAATGGAGAGGATGGTGGGAGAGGAAGACAGGAGGACAAACAGAGAAAAGAAATTAAGGAGGAGGAGGAGGAGAGAGGGATGGAGAGAGGAGAAATAAAGGAGTGTGTAAGGTGAGTAAGGCCAGACAATGAGATCCCCAAGAGAGAGGGAGAGAGCGAGGGAGGAAGGGAGGGAGGGAGGGAGGCCGGGGCGCTGCAGGGCTGAAGGTGACCAGAGGTGCCGGCTGGACAGGGGGGCAGGAAGCTGGAGCAGAGAGAGAGGAACATATGGCCCCACAGCAAGAGAGGCAGGGAGAGAGAGAGAGAGAGAGAGAGAGAGGGGGAGGGGGAGGGAGGGAGAGGGAGGGTGCAAAGAAGAGAGGGAGAAAAAGAGAGGGAGGGAGAAGGAGTGGAGGGAGAGAGGGAGAGAGGGGGAAGAATGGGGGGGTGTAACTTAAAGAAATAGAGGGGTCAGCGTAGACATTTGTAAGAGAGGAATAGAGAGAGATAATGAAAGGAAAGATAGAAGGAGAGGGATGTTTATGGGGATGTCTGAATGAAAAGAACTGAAAGAGAAAGAGAACGAAAGTGAGGGGGGGAGAGGGAAGATGTGGAAGTGAAAAAGGGAGGGAGGCTGGAAGATAGAGTATGTAATATAGAATGTAAATATTGGAACGAAGGATTGGTGCAGATGAGAGAGAGAGAGAGAGAGAGAGAGAGAGAGAGAAAGAGAACAATTATGCTTCCCACCCACATGCACACCTCGCTGGCTTGCACCATGTGACCCCTCTGCCCACTGTCCAGGGTGACATTCCTCTTCTTCCCTCTCCTCTCATCATTTCAACACTCTTTCTTTCTACCACACATCTCATTATTCTCTCTCTCTCTCAATTCAATTGAAATAGCGCTAGCAAAGCAAACACAGTGAGAAAGAAACAGAAATCCTACAAACATGAATGCGATCATGATTTCTAGACAGAAATAGACGCAAAAGACACTAATCCTCCTGCATATATGAGTGCATACACAGATGGACAGTCTCTCTCTCTCTCTCTCCCTCTCTGTCTTTCTCTCTCCCTCCCTCTCTCTCTCTCTCTTTCTCTGTCTCTCTCTCTCTCCAGTGTGGCCTTTTCTCTCTCTCTCCCCCCTGGAGCCACTGAATGAGTACCACACCAATTAACTGGCGGGATCAATTAAAGTGTCGGGGCGGGATGACACTGTTGGGTTTGACTACAAGTGTAATGGAGTGCTGATGATGCTCCCTCATGGAAGGGGTCGTATTGTAATGAGAGAGGGTGTGTGTGTGTGTGTACTGTATGTAGAGCGTGAATAGATAAATGGTGTGAGAGTGTGCGTGTGTGTATTTGTCTGTGAATTTTTTATAGAGGAAGAATATGTGTGTGTGTGTGTGTGTGTGTTTGCGTGCGTGTGTGTGTGTATTGAGGATGAGTTAGAGAAATGAACATGCCACCTTCTGATTTATGAGTTCCGCTACAAGCCATATCTCAGCTGCTTGGCCATGAGTCAGTGTCACATTAACACTATAGAGATCATTACACCCTAATTCCACACAGCCCCGCCCATTCCCATTACTTATTTACAGTAATTCCTTTATTAATACATAGATGACCTCTATCATTTTCATCTGTATATCAAACGTGTATCACTTGTGATTCTGATCACAGCGGTACATGAATAAGAAACATTACTGGCAGAAGAACAGTCTCATCACTATATTCAACCATCGTGACTGGTGCGCCACAGAATGTGCTTTTCAGCCAATCGAAAGGGAGGATTTATGGGCTGCCGAAAGAGAAACACCTTTTCTTATGGTACAGTCCTTTCTCACTAATCTGTATGCTCCAAACGTCTTTCAACCATGTTTCACTTTCATCAAAGCATCGGGGACATATCGAGTTACGTTTGCAGATATTTTCCGCTTCAACCAATCGCTATTGATTGGTTGTGATGTAAGTTATGCATTATCACTTTCAGCCCTCATTCTGTTTACTGATTGGCTTGTAAAGCCCAGAGCCGGTGGAAACCCAAGCCTGTGGACAGACCCCTGACGCAGTGCTGGAGCTGAGAGAGAAATTAGGAGGAAGTACCAAGCAGAGCCAGCTTGTCTATTGCCTTGTGTACTAAATATGGAAGATGGAATGGCTGCACGCATTTACATATGGAAGAATTTTCAAAACCTAAAGAACATCCTAGCATACTGTACAGACCGACAAGAGGGAGTTTAAACACGCACACACACACACACACACACACAAAAGACAAACAAAAGAGCAGTCAATTATTCCTGCATGACATGTCAGGTTAGTCTTTAACAGAGACAGAGATGAGGCGCGCAGCAGACCAGGGGAACAGAGTGAGCCGGACCCTGTGTGTTGCAGCTGGGCCCGACGGACAGAGCGTCCAGAGCTTAAATGGCATTCCTTCAGCACCCTGCCACTGTCTTGACATTGATGGGAGACAGGCTCACCGGTCCTGCCTGCCTGTCAGCGCTGCTGGGGTGGAGAGGGGGAATGGGGGTGGTCTGGGAGCTGCTGGGGGTGGTGGGGGCAGGGGCTGGAGGGATCGGCCTGTGTCCCTCAGTGGAGTCTGTCCCAGGTCAGTTCCAAAAAAAGACGCCACCAGGATGCAGGAGTGGCAGCGGTAGCAACTGGGTAGGGCGGTAGGATGGGGATGGAAAAAAGGAGGGATGGAGAGAGTAGAGAGGGATGGAGGGAAAGAGAGAGGGATGGGGCGTCTAGAGAGAGAAGGGATGAGAGAGGGATGAAATGATGGATGTGAAGTTGTGATAGGAGTGCAGGACACAGATAGAGACGGACATGATGCTCCCATTCCGCCTCTAGTGTGTGTGTGTGTGTGTGTGTGTGTGTGTGTGTGTGTGTGTGTGTGTGTTTGTGAGACGGACATGATGCTCCCATTCCGCCTCTAGTGTGTGTGTGTGTGTGTGTGTGTGTGTGTGTTTGTGAGACGGACATGATGCTCCCATTCCGCCTCTAGTGTGTGTCTGTGTGTGTGTGTGAGTGTTTGTGAGACGGACATGATGCTCCCATTCCGCCTCTAAAGTGTGTGTCTGTGTGTGTGTGTGTGCTTGTGAAACAGAGATGTAGGAATAGAATAAGAAAATTACTTTGTGTGTGAGTGTCTGTGGAAGAGAGAGGCATAGTTTGTGTGTGTGTGAGAGAGACAGAGAGAAAGAGAAAATTGGATATGTTGTGTGTATGTGTGTAAAAGAGAATGAGGTGTGTGTGTGTGTGTGTGTGTGTGTGTGTGTGTGTGTGTGAGGGAGAAAGCCAGAGAAAGAAAAGTAAAGAGTTTGTGTGTGTGCGTGCGTGCATGCGTGTGTGTGTGTGTATGCGAGCAAGAGCAAGAGAGCGGAGCACGTGTGTGTTCCCCAGCATCTGGCCTTAATCCAGGACCTGCCGGTGAGATGGAGATGAGGCATACCCACACACACCCATACCCACACACACACACACACATTCACCCACCCCCACCCCAGCTGCAAATGGGATTTTTTCATTTTCCGTTACTTACCCACAGCAGTCTGGGACATAGCCGTGGCCTCCACTACCACTGTACACACACACACACACACACACACACACATACAGCCGCTGCGCTCTGGGGATGGCGATGAAAGCGACATCTGCTCTGCTTTGCCGCTTATTCTGGGTCTTTGTTTTTTTCCCCCTTTATACTTATTTATTTATTTGTGTTTTTTTGGTGTCGCTACACAACACACAGCACCAGAGCAGATCTGAATCGTGAATATTAGAAACGTTTCGCGAACGTGCTTTTAGCTGTGATTCACTGACCTGATTTCTAGGTCCCTGCGATTCTGTAGCCAAGAACCTACCTCTAAAAAAATATGATATACCTGACAGTTAGGAGGTAAATTAGATTTTGCGGTCAGGACACAATAAATCTGCTATTGATCCTTAAGAGGGTATGCGAACTGTATGACATACGGCACTAGAGATCAATAGTGAATTTGCACTAAAAGTTCACCTGGCATGTGGGAGATTTTATATTTTATATAATGATTCACTCAATTTCAAATGTTCACCGTACAACTCAGGAGTTTTACTACATTAGATGTTTAATTCACAGTCAATACCAGGAGCTGCATTTCGTTCCTGCGGATAAATCTTTCCTAACAAAGATGGCCATGGGAGTAGAGACGCTGAACCAGAGCATCTGTTACCGGAGGTCCAAATATGACAACCCAGCAGTGAGAAGCGCAAAAATGCCCTTCCACAAACTCAGAGTGCATCAATTCAATTCCATTTCATTTATATGCCACATTATACAAGTCATGTCTCTTAGCGCTTCACAGCAGAGAGCATCTAACAGAAAAAGGAAAAACTGCCTATTTTACATCTGTCGTGGTCTAGTACAGATCCACGGCTCAAGGGGCTAACCCAACTGGCTAGGGTCATGCAAGGTAGCAAGTTTGCCGTCTCTCAGATGGCAATTCCTAAAACCATGGTCTTAGTGTAGCATCATTCGCTGGGGAAATACATCAGGAGGCTTAGAAAGTGGAAACAGAACCGGCGTGAACGGCTGTTGTTTTGTCTGCACACGGCAGTGGAGGGCGTGGGGGAGAAGGGCCAGAGATGCAATGGATTGATAGGTCAGCTCAGGGGTAATCTCCTAAAGGTCAGTCGCATCAGGTTAACCACATCTGCATTAACCTCAACAGGTCACTTTTGTGTGCATGTTCTTTCTGTGTGTGTGTGTGTGTAAATGTACGTGTGAGTGTGTGTGTGTGTATGAGAAAGAGTGTGTGTGTGTGTGAGAGAGAGAGAGAGAATGTGTGTGTGAGTCAGAAATGTGTCTGCTATTAAGACCTGAGGCCTGGGAGCTATGGATAGGATCAATGGAGGATTGATGAGCTCAGATTACAGCTGCCCAGCCACAATGTCACGACCCGCCGGCCAGCCTTCAGGAAGACAGCCTGTCCCCCACCCCCCCCACTCACCACCACCCCAATCCTATCAACACTCCACCTTCAACAGCCTCGTGTACACACCCATGAACACTAAACACCTCCATCTCCAAGGATGATGCCCATCTGATGGAGAAAATGTGTCAAACTCTGAAGGGGATGGGGAAATTCGAACTTCCAGGAGAGTGTGTTTGTTGTTGTGTGATGTGGTTTGGTCACAGTTCAGGTCGGGATGGGCGAGATAGGGGGCTATATTTTGTCATTTTTTTTTTCTTCTTCGTTTTACATTCTACACAAGATCTGCACACGTCTATGCTGTCAGCCATCCGACTTATGTGATGATGAATCGTGCATTTCGACCTTCATTTTGCACAGGACCCGACATCCTACACACACGCACACACACACACACACCACCAACCGCACCAGAACCAAGCCAAGTCTAAAACGAATATCACATAATCCCCCAGAATGCCTTGTGAATGCTGATGGTGCAGCCCATACATCAACCACCTGGGTCATGTGTTTGAGCCAGATCACCACCCCCTTCCACCTCTCCCTCTCTCTCACACACACACACAAGCAGAGTCTGTCAGCATCCACAAGGCAGCACTCTGACAACACAGACCGCCCCGGACGGCACTCTGCATGCATTAAAGAGGTCAGAGATGAAGAGATGATGAGCTATGGAGTTTTCTCTTCCCCCACTCCTTTTTCTATTCCTCTCATCCTCTACCTTCTTCCCCCTCTTCTTTGAGGAGGAGGCGGGGTTATAGGACTGCTCCAAATGCTGCCAATCATCTCCAGACATTATGACAATGATTGTACATATTATTAAGGGCTCCCGTATGTTCATAAACACACATTATGCAGACTTACAGTGTTATATAGACCTGATCAAAAGAGAAAGCTTAATTCATCTATAGCCTTGAAGCTATAGATGAAGGCCTTTTTTGTCTTAACACATGGACATGAAAGCACAAACGTTCACATAAAATATTCAACCGTATTCCACAGTAACAACAGCAGTGTTGCAATAGGATATGTTTAAGAATAGTTTTGACTCTGCCTTCTATGCATCTTCTATGGGAAACGGCACAGAAGCAGATTAAGGACAACAACATGAGAGCCCTCTAGAGTCCAGAATGTGTCATTACAGGCATCCACTTCATGCACTCTTACAGACGCTCATCCATGCACTACAACAGTCGCGTGGGATCAAGCCATGCACCACCGCAGCCATGAACTACTATACTGTGAGAGATGATGCATGCTTAGAGTCAAATGCCCATGCATTATTGTTATACTAAAATCATGCACAGCAAAGCCTTATTCTAGCCATACCAACTATTCTACTGAAATTATGAATGTCATTATTCCAGTCATATCCACTACTGTACTGAAATTACATTACATTAATGCATTTAGCAGATGCTTTTATCCAAAGGTGCACACACCCCTACCATCCCTCCCCTCTTGGATCCCAGTGTTGAAGAAAAAAAAACAAAGATCACACAATTCTGTACGCCTGATACCCACTTTAGTTTACTTATTCTAACTACTTATTATTAAATTTACATATTCATAAACATATTATTATTATTATACTGAAAACATGCGCAGCACAGTATTATTCTAGTTATATTCACTATCATACTGAAACCATGCACACACCCCTACCATTCCCAATCCCAGTGTTGGACTGACTGAAGAATAACCACACAGAACACCAAATGGGTCCCCATTTCATTTATTTTACAGTAAGGAGTGTTAACAGCTTTAGCAGTACACAAATAACACAACCACACAAAACACTCAACGGTGGCCAAATCTATAACGACTCCAGACGGAGACAGGGGAGGTCAAAAGGTTTACTGTGCACGGCTAATCTCTCACCAGCACGTCTAATTAACCATCGAAAACCGCCTCTGGCTTATTAGCCGTAATTGGTTGCTTCCACTGTCAATCAAATCGCTCCAGTGGACATAATTGGTATGCATTACAAAATAGTGGGCAGCAGTTTTTCAGGGAAGTGAAACAAAGGAACAAAATTCAGTACCTGGGAAAATGAACATAAATATAGACTGTACAGCAAACAGGGGGGAAAAAAAACAACAAACGGATTTAGACATTTGTTCAGTGCAACGTTTGTAGCAGAGAGCATATGCAGGCTCCTCTTTAACCCTATGAGAGGATAAGCCACCAGAAACAGCTGGGTGCTCTCTGTCAAACAAATCACTGCACACGCGCACACGCGCACACACATACACACACACGCACGCACAAGAGACAAACATATGTAGTTGTAGTAGGTGAGATTCACAGAAGTGACAAGAACTGCACACACATTTCGTCTTCGTCTCACAATCACTATACGCCCGTTTCACCACCCGGATAACACTTACTTAGCGTCACGTATGGACTCAAGCTATGACAGCAAAAACAGTCAGTCTATATGCTACATCTCACTGAAATGGGACCGACATTGAAAAGCCAAATGTAGTAATCACATCATAGACAATTTGCACCATGCGAACACATATTACAAATACATTTGGGGGAAAAAAAAAATGTAAAGGCTTTGTCAAAGCATGACTGTGATTATAATCCGACAACACAATGGGCATGTATGACTTGCGGACGACACTTAAGCTTCTTAAAATGGCTTACATGCATATAATAAAAAATTAACTCCTAAAAATGCATTAGACGGCGTGTGTGTTAGAACAAGCTCTAAAAAGCTTTGAGAAAAAGCTATGCATTACTGAGGCTAACATTCTCATACCCATAATGGTTGTTAGAGAGACATGCCTGTCCAGTAATTCACAGTTATATTGTCAGTCCTACACTGGCAGAGATTAATCCTGGTTGGTTCAGGAGAAATTCCCAGGATGATGGACAAGAGGTTTAACCAGGGTCACTAACTAATGTTATATTGCGTCCAAGTGCAGTTAAAAGTTCCCTAATGCTACGGTCTACTTCAAAATTTACAGCAGTTCAACCCTCATATAAGCATCTTCACTCTACAAGTTATAACAAAATGAAACTCCAAAGGGAACAGCATAGAAGTTATTAACTACAATATCCTGTGTCATTTTAGTGTATGTTTGGATCACTCAAGTGTGCATCAACCCAACGGGAACAGAAGAATTTCAGGTCCTTTAGACGTTAACAGAAACACATATTAATGGACTTCTCTAACTTTGAATTACTTTTGAAGGATCATTAAAGAGTCATCATGGCTTTAGCCAACACAGACCCACTAGGTCAAACACTGCTTGCGAGACAGTGGGCGCATTATGGCTCAATGGCGCCACCTAGTGTTGGCCAAGTCACACAGTGAGTCATGTGCTTTAAGCTGGGGGGAGATGGTGGCACTTTTGTCATCTGAACAGGCCTACCGGGGACAGTTCTCTGCACTGATTCACTGATTCAAGGGACACAAAGAGGAACAGTGCATGCATGGCCTATTGACTGCCATGCTCAATAAATTAAAAAAATATATAATAATTAAAAAAAAAAAACATAAAAACACAGGGTACAGTACTCACATGAGACATGAGCCATATTAGTGTAGTTACAAATAGGAATTACATATAGGAAATATATATGTGTGAGTGTGTATGATGGCCAGGGTATGTGACTGTGCCTGGCATTCACCAATACTCTCCCTGTCAGCAGCTGTACTTCAGAGCCAACTGGAACATGGAGGAGAGGGGGTAAAGTGCATTTTAAACACATTATCAAACAAACTTTCAAAACCACTTGCTTTTGGTATGAAGGAGGAGCCGAGTTGTAAACTACTGTTAATAATAAATATTCACTGGAATATGACAGGTGATAATGAGGAAGGATTTTATAGCTGAAGAGCATCGTCAATTACAGGCGACGGAGAGTAGACATTATGGGGAAATAATGTCCTCACCAAAAAGCTTGACAGACCAGAGGCCAACACCTGATTCCAGGATGAAAGGCTAAGCTTGGCCGTTAAGTGGACAAACTACCGGATAATTACGCATTAGAATTCCGATTGACTCAACGTTATCCAGTTGAAAAGGTCTGTGTTGGAGCTGTGCAAAGGTGCTTTTAAATGAAATGGGTGGAGAACTATATTATATTCCCATCACTGGCTGCGAATGGCCTTCTCAATGTGGACATGATGAGAAAGCCAAGTGATACTCAGTTCTGACAGCAAGTGAACATAGGCCGTGAGCTAGGGAAGCTAATAGAAAAAAATTCTATTTTATATTCAAATGTCTTTGATATACTATAGACAGACAAATAAGATAATTTAATAGCAGAAAGAAGAGATATTAACTTCAGTATGACTTGACAAAGATTAAAATGTTGTTAACACTTGTGGTCTGATTGTTGACATTTCAATACATACTGTAGTCTAGCTAAGGGCATCAACCTAAAATGTGCAATATCTTTAATCTTATTTTGCCAAAAGCCCCATGATCAGTGTGTACATTAGAATCAGAAAAAAGGAAAACAGACACCGTTTCAGTGCAAGTGTACAGACAGAAGTGAAGAGAATCATTCACGTTGTTATAAAGAGAAACACTTTGGTGAGAAAATAGCCACAAGCTAAATGTTTGTATCTAATCAATAAGCTACGAGGAAAGGGCCGAGTTGAGCACCTAAACGGTACGTTTCCTAACCTTATGTGCCGTGTCCGAAAAGTGCTTGGCACTGTCTCTCGTGTGGGCCGTCTTGTCCTCGGCACGCCACAAGCGGTCTCCTCGTTCGCCCAGTGCCTGGCTGGCCCTGCGGACAGTTTTCTTCACGCTGCCTCGAGCTGGCCGAGCCGGGGACGGTGTCCCGGATTTGACCCCAGCTGGGAGGGATGGGGGTGAACAAAACAAACAAGAAAATCCAATTAAAAATAATAATAATAATAATAAAAACATAGATAATTATTGTTTAGCATTTGTGTATATGACATAAACTGGACATTAGGCATCCATAAATAAATAATTCAATTTGTGAACTGACAATAATTATGAATTATAACTATTCTGTATTGTTATATTTGTCCATTCATCCCTACAGTATATCAGTCAACTTCCATAACATTTTAAATAAACAGAAACAGTGGCTTAAGAAACATTTTCTCTTCTGATCTTTTCCTTTTTCACATTTTCTCATATGTTTTATGTCTCCTAGGAGACATCTGCAGTGTCAAGGGGCATCCCTCTACTACAGTAAAAATCTTTTAGCAGCGCGTTTCCCTAAGAGGAGTCTTGTATTAGTACTTTACAACAAACTGATATCATACCATTTAGTCCCCCCAAGGACTTGTATGGATTTTCTGTAATGTTCTTGTGTTTTGATAACAACAAAAAAACAAACAAACAAACAAAAAAAACACTTTTTTCTGTACTTATTCATAGCACAATTCAGCAGCAAACAGTGTCTGGATTTTTTAAAAAGTATCAGGTTTTTAAAACGATGCCACTTTGAAGGAAGCCTGAGAGTGTCATTTTAATACGGTTCACCTGCAGAGCTTAAGATATGGCTTCAGCTGGCAACAGACGGCCTAGGTAGAGTATGCAATAAGAAGATAATACTTCCACAAGCCTATAATCCACCCTGGGTGATAAAAGTCTGAATGTGTGAGAATGACTAATTGCAGGAGTGTTGAAATACTGAAAAGAGGTCACAGCATTTCATACGAAAGAAGAGGGTACCTTATGAAAGCAACACAAGCCCCACATGGGATCCTGCTTGTCAGTGCTGTAATAAATATAGCCTGGTAATAAATGGCATTGTCATCATGCACACAATGAGACGGGCAGAATTATGAGAACCTTCTAGTCTTTTACACTCCTTCTCTCACCCTCTCCCCTTTTTTTTCTCTCTACCAATCGTTTTGTCCCTTCTCCTCCCTTTCCCTCCATCTCACATCCTCTATGCACTTTCTTTCATTCTATCCTCTATCCCCAATTCTCCCTGCTACAGCCTGGCACCTCTCTGGTCATATTACAACACCCTGGTCAGTCAGCTCCCATTGTTAAGCGTGGTGACCCAGCACGCGCCGCGGCTCCTGCTTGCGTTCCCTCAAGGCCAGCCTTTGTACCAATCACACCCCCTCTCCCTGCTTCCTAGCGCCAGAACAAAGTGGCCCCTGTGATTTTGCCGCCTTGCACCAAAAAAAAAAAAAAAAAAAAAGACCCCATTCTCCAACACTAACATCTCCAGCACCACGGAGAGATCCATCAGCATCTGGGAATAACAAATGGATGCCCCGAAAATGATCAAAGAGCTTTTAAAAGACAGGCTTTTTCCTCCATTTACTTTGCTTTCAGAGCAAAAATAATAGCATGACCAGGGAATCCATGATGGACCATCCAAAGGGTAGTCTGTCACGGCTGTAAAAGAAAAAACGAAAATACATAAGTGGAGATATTTGCACCTGATTTTCCTTGAACAGCAGGGCGACGTCGGGGAGGAGGTAGCATTGTGCTTTTCATTCGGTTCAGGAAGATCTTGCAGCGGTAGATAATCATGTTCATTGAGCAAGCATCTTGTAAAAAGTGTGGGGGCGGGGGGGGAGAAACATTTACATTTTGGAGGTTCTTCAGAAATGAATAAACAAAGCTGTTCACAAGGAAAAGATTAGGGACGAGGACTTTAAATTTTCTCAGTTACACCAGATAATTCCATAACTCACGTCCTTACCCTCCATTAGCTTGGGTTGGCAGTTAATAAAGCTTGTCAGTGGGACTGCCGGCCCTTTGCGGGCCTCTGGTCCTCCAGGCTTCTGTGGGTCCCCGACCTCACCTGGTTTAGCCTGGACCTCCTTGCACAACCAGTAGTTTTGACAAGCATGGTACAGGACCTGAATAAACATGCACTTCTCCGCATCAGAACCAGCTACCCACTGGTCAGACGATCGCTCAAAGACCAGGTCAAACTCCGGGCAATCCTGGGGAAAAGAAAATGTTCAGTGTTGGTCAAAGACAACCAGACTTTACTCCGGTCCGATAATAGACAATGTAGAACCCTTCTAATATTGTGTTGCTTTGTTGCCTCCTAGACCAAATTATTATTTATCCAAACAGTAACAAAGGCAACAAAATCCGAATCTGAACAGTAACAAAGACATTTCCCATGAGTCATGGGTAACTACAATAACTATTAGCAACTTGCTGAAACTTGCATGAAACAGTACACCAGATTGCCCACTGGATTAGAGTACAAGAAAGATAACCGAGGCAGCTTCAGTGAAGGTGGCGGGCTCACTTTGTTTGGATTCGTGCCATTGACCTGACGCAGCTGCTCGATGTTCCACTGGGACCTCTTCAGGAGGTGAGGGGAACCCTCAAATTGCTTCACCTTTGTGATGAAAAGCTGAGCTGGGAGCTTGGTGGTTGCTGCACATGTGGAATATGAAGGTCACAGAGGAGGTCATTAGCCTTTCAATAATTAGTGGTGTATGCTAGTAAGGAAGAAGGGTAGATCAGGTAGCCTATGAGCATCATCATGTAGGAAAGTATTCAGGAAGAGGAGAGGGTGGTGGTAATGGCGGTGAGGTTGGGGGAGTTCTCTGATGGTTCAGTATTTCTAGTGAAATAATTTTTTTTAAATCACAAAATAAACTTTTATTGCTGGTACCAATGAAATATATAATAATAACCACACACACTTATCTAGGCCACTAAAGACACTGAACTTAAAGTGTAGGCTGAATACCTGACAAGCAGATAAATGTAACATATTTCCCCTTGCGACCTGCTGATAGAAATGGGACTTTTCTTTTATTTCTTCGTTTGACCTCAATGGCAACCAACAGCTTCTGGTCAATGGGGAGAAAGATCTCTCTGTTGATGGTAGACTGCATACTCATCCTTGGACTGCAATAACGTTAAATATGTTTTCAGAATCTGAGAATTGCTGGGAATAAGTGATGATGTGCCAAACTCTACCCATCACGTGCATTATTAACGCTATTTATTTTTACACATGACCAAGCTATGTAGCTTGATTGTTATCGTTGTTATCGTTGTCGTTTTGTAAGTCACTTTGGATAAAAGCGTCTGCTAAATGCATAAATGTAAATGTAATGTAACCCTACACACAAACAAAATATAGTGCCCAGATAGTAGACTGCACACATAATGAATAGAATAATCAAAGTAGAATAAAATTAAATAAACGTGCCAAATCTTCGTTTCATGACACTGGTAAAACTAATATTGGGCAATTACATTTTTCGACATTACATGAAGGTCTATATGAAGTCAACATTTGCATTCAAGAGTAATGTGAAACTTACAACGTAAACAAGACAGAGAAAAAAAACCTACCTGTTAGGCGTTGAGTCTTCTCCACAGAAAAAAATGTTAGTGATGGATGTTAGCCTAACCCCTTAAAGTTTGGACAGTTTGGAAAATTCCGGTAAGTCTATTAAGTTCTTTTGAAGACGATCAAGCCATTTTCACAATTAAGGCAAGGATATTAGACCGCAAGTTAACCAAAAACGGTGAACGCACCCGCTTTCACTCAATAGTTTGTTAGTTGTAACATACCCAATCCACCATCTCAAGCCGCCTCGTGGTCACGTGGGACGTACCATGCACTTGTCCTAATTTAACCCTAAATATTGGTCAAATGTTGGTATATTGTCACTGTTGTAAAAATGTCGAGATTAGACTGTTGAGTCCACCTTTACTGGGCTGGCTGTCAAAAAAAAAAACCCGAACCCTGATATTGTGGAGATCAATTAAAGACGTGGGCTACAACATATTTCGTAAAAGTGGACTTTTATACCACAGCATTTATTTGGTGATGGAACATAACACGTGGAATACATAAAAACGGTAAACAGGACACATTTGATATGATGGGGAAAACGTCGACATAAGGACAAAAGTTTACTTGTTTGCTATGCAGGCAGCAAGGCAGTGCCGAGGGAGCCCGCAGTCCCGCTCCCTTCAGCATTGTGTGCTCCATTGACAAGCATCTAAAATGGAGAATAGTTTCACATGTCGTTGGCACATTCAAAGGTAATTGTCATTGTCATGGTGAGGTAAGGACAAGGTAAGTGCTTTTTACTTTTTTTGAAGGCATAAAAATGTCAACCTAAAAGAAAAAAAAGTGAAATGATGCTGCATTCAAGATTCCTCATTGCATGACACCTAATCATCATCTTCATCATTATTTGCCAGACTCAGGATCCAAATAAACGCAGACTATACATGCCCAACATAAAAAAACAAGCAAAATCCTAATCCTAATATTTTCTATTAGGCATGTACCCATTTATAAGTGTGATTGAAGTGATGTTCAGTGAAATCTAATCAATATTTTGTTGTACTTACTTTTTTCTCTCACAAATATAGATTTTTTTAAGCTGTTACTGATGTCATGTAAATTGTCTAAAGGTGATGTTCAAAGAGCCACTTAAAGTGAAAAACTGCATGTAATTTTCCTGGCACAAACAAACATTTTACATGACATTGCAATTTGCCTTGCATTCTCTCTGCGTTCAAATTGCGTCAAGACCATTGAAATGCAAGATTTTTTTTTTTAAGGAAAAAACCAGAAGACCAACAAATGTATAATCTTTAAGGTCTTCAGGTGGATATGTATGTATGTAAGCATCAGCCATTTTTGCATTACATATGATTAGCCATGATCAATCTCATAAAATAAGCCAATTTGGCAAACTTTTGGAATCTGATGTTCCAAATAGTAAACAATTATGACAGTGATCAACATCACCACTTTCAACTCAGCATCACTACCACTGTAAACAGAAACAGAGGTGACAGGCCAAGATACAGTGGCCTTATCAGATGATCTGAACAGATCACAAACGTTGACACTAGTTTTTGAGTGCAAAAACCGTTGGGTTGAAATGGAACTTTGGGTCTAGATGTACCTGTTGTACCTGCCCAAATGTCCACACACCTGAACTACACAGGAGTGTTTAGGCTTAGAACATAAGAACACAAGTTCTACTTTCTAGGCTAAATCAGGCCATTGGTAGAGTGTGCTTGACGTCTGTTTTCACTGCATTTAATCCTAAGACCACTATACTAGAGACACAATGCAACAAATGAAATGCACCATCAAAGCATGTAAATGCCTAGACACACTCCTTAAATTTGGACACTTGAGGCAGCAGGCCTTCATGTTACAGCTAAAAAACGCTGCGCTGTTGATTTAACAAATCTACCTCAGGTTTAGTACCTACCAAATATAGCGGAAAGCTTGTTAAATAATAATACAGGTATTACAAAAAGGTTCTGTGTGCCTCCTGGCCCTGGGCTACAGCACACAAACAACTGAAGCAGAAGGTCTGAAGCATCTGTATTGGGGAGTGCTCCAACAGTTCCACTTTAATCAATGAAACTGGCCACACCCAATGGGGAAACCACAGACATTCATAAAGAGAGAGAGAGAGAGAGAGAGAGAGAGAGAGAGAGAGAGAAAGAAAGAAAGAGAGAGAGAGAGAAAGAGAGAAATATATATTGTATGTATGTCTGATCACAGTACTGGCACCTTGTGTATATTCTACTTCAGTTGCCTTTTCCGTGTAGCCCAGATCTTATCCAATGCTATTTTGCTCTCCACCGGTTAAGCCATCAGCAGGGATGGTTTTCAAGTCTTCCTCTCAGAACAGGCGGACACGTGACTCTGACGTTTCTTCTTTCTAGCGCTATCAGAGGCACCTCAGGGGGGCACAAGGTTGGCTTGGGACTTTGGACTTGTTAAGAACACAGCTGCTCAGTTACTGAACAAGAGGAACAGCGACGCCGAGAGATCACACAGGATTTACAAGAGCATGATGGGTAACCGGTGAAATGAAACAAGTCTTTTTTTTGTCAGTCATGGCTGAAACATGACTGCTTGTCAAGGGAAATGTGGTATTGGGGTGGTAACAGTCTTCACACAAACCACTCTGGATTTATGGCACAATGCGGAGTCTGGGTGAGAGGGAGAAACTGTGCTCGACTGAGTTTTTTCCTTCTTCCCTGTGTGTTTGTGTTTGTGTGTGTGTGTGTGTGTGTGTGTGTACGGTGAGCTCCACAAAATGAGGAGGAAAGGCTGCTGGATGCACAGTGAGCAGGTTCTGTCTAGCCCGTCAGTGGGCCCAACGTGTCAGAAGTGCACAGGGAATCCCGGGTTTAGCAGGAGTGGGTGGGGAGGGGTGGCAAGAAGAGGGAGAGTGTTGCTGGTGAAGGAGAAACGGGAGTAAAGGATGAGGAGGAAGAGGAGGAGTTTGCGACGGGGGTTAAGACTCTGCACCGGGGTCGTCGGTGGGCTCCTCCATCTCGTTCAGGCCGTACATGAAAGTCAGGAGAAAGAGGGCCACGTCCAGGGAGCACCAGTACGCCGTGTGGGACGTGACGGCCGACCAGTAGCGACTCTCCACCAGACCCTCTCGTAGCTCAAAGTCGATGCGATGTTCCAGCTCCACTGAAAACACAGAAACAGAACACATGCTCTCACTGTATGATATGTACCCACGTCGGAAATCTAACACTTAATTTAAGACTGTGTTGTCTATCGAGACCAGGGTTTTTCCATAGTGTATTCAGGGGGCAGTAAAGCTGGCAAATCAAAACGAGATGTCCACGATTTGATATAAAAATGAAATCACGCTAAAATCCTGCAACATCTCATTGAGCACTTTTAATCTAATCCTTTAAGTAGTGATCATTAAAAAACATTCTTGGTTCATTCCTCTTTGATAGGCTTCGCAAGTTACAACAATTGTGTAGACATACAGTTGTTAAAGCAGTACCAGGCAAGCCTGTCTTGGGTAACTTAGAAGTGGCAGGAGTTGCAGAGAAAGCCTTCTTCATTCTCTGAATGTCTCAAAATGAGCCATTTAACAATCAGAGAGACCACAAAGCTGGCAAAATAAAATGTCTTTTATCATTTTTATCACTGATCTGACCTACAATGGCAAAACTCACCAAAAATGCAAAAGATAGTTTTGCCAAGAAGTAGATTCCTTTCTGGAGCCACTAACCCCCCTTTAAGCAGTACACTGGGGGCAGAGGTACGCTCTTTAACACTGAGGTTACCCTCTTTGGCCCGCAGGCCTAAGAGCAGATGTCACAAAGCCCATTTCAAGTCTTAATTTCATTTAGGCAATTTTGCCACGCACATATCTGTCATGCCCTACTTGCGTAGCTTGATGCATCTGTGACGTGTGCCCACCAGGAAATAGTCCTTGTGAAAACTCATCTGTTCCAGACTGCACACTCCCTTTGACTGCACCCCCCTTCCTTTTGTGTCTGTGCCTTGCTTTTACTGCTTTTATTGCTGTATCTTTGTTTTAAATGTTGTATAGTGACCTTGACTGTTTAGAAAGGCTTTTAAATAATTAATTATTATTATTATTATCATTATTATTAATTTTGTTCCCAACTGCTAGTCACAAGAGGCTGGAAAATGACCAGGAGTAATTGCTTACATGTGCTGTAGTCCAGGATTGCAGATGTTGACTGGGACATGGAGGGCTCCTCCTTCACTGGGACTGCCTCTTTCTTCTCCTCCTTTTTCTCCTCGATCTTCTCCTCCTCTTCGGTCGTTCCTCCTTCCTCTCCGGACGCGTTGTTGTCCGGCTCGATCAGGCCGCCCTCGGAGTCCGAGGGCTCCTCCTCTACCCCGCCCACCTGGCCGCTCGAGCGCGAGAACCGGGAGAAGAGAATCTCACCGAGTCCTTTCCCAATGCTGGCCGCTCCTGATGAGCCAAGAGACCATGCCCATTAATATACGCTTGTAGACACACACACACACACACACACACACACACACATACACACACACACACTGTTGACACAAACCCACTCAGGCACACACACACTCAGGCATCCCCACACATTCAGTACACACACACTCAAAACAGCCTCAACATGTTACAACTTAACCAAACTCAATAATGACAGAAAGGTTTCGACACCTTAATTTCCTTCTGGTTAAATAAATTGATCCGTGCGAACCTATTGATCCGTGTAGTCTGACTGTGCCGAATGGCACACAACTGATATTTTTGTGGGTGTGGAAGTCAGATGTCTGTGTGTGTGGGTATGATGCATGTGCTACTGGACACCCTGATTCCTTCTGGTGTACCGTAAATAAAGTATCTCTGTCTATCTATTGATCAGTGTGGTCTGAGAGTGCTGGCTGGTGTCTGGCTCATTGTCTGGCTCTATGCCTTCATATCCATTACAGTACATGTCAATCTTTCTTCCTCTGTCAGACGCCCTCCTCGTTTGCTTTGTGTCAGGCCTGTTCACACTGTTCAGATTCTCGGTCATGCTTTCTCAGTCCTCTTGGGCTTACGATGAGATTGCTGTTTTTGACTGTATTTTCTTTATGCCATCTCTTTATCACCCTCTCTCCATCTGTCTATGTGTGTATACATGTATGTACAGTATGTATGTATGTATGTATGTATGTATGTCACAGATCCAAGAAATAAAAGATTTTTTTCCATGTATGTATGTATCAATCTATGTATGTATGCATCTCTCTCTCTCTCTATCTATCTATCTATGCTATCTATCTATCTTATCTGTCTGTCTGTCTCTTACCCATGATGCTGGCCTTGCCCAGGCTGGTGATGGACTCCCCATAGTGCCTGCGGGGTTGGGGAGGGGAGGTGCAGGGGCTGGGGATGCTCTCTGTGTCAGATACTGAGGCACTTTCTTTCAGAGGGTTCAGCAGTGTCGGACGGATCTGGTCATACGGCGTGGGGCTAGTTGTGTTGTACCTGACAAGAATAAGGCATGTAGATGGTACAGATTGTACAGGATTTTATATAAAACGACATAATCTTTTAGGAATTCTCTCTCCTACGGGTACTTGGTGCAGGCACTGGCACTTGCATCATAGGTTCTCTATAAAGGCAGAAATGTTTTCTTAGCATTGCACAAAGAATCCCTGCAAAGAGAATCCACAGTCCCACTGCTATGCTATGAATTGAGCTTTTATTGCAATGCTTCATTATGCAGTGCACCAACAGTATTCTGACCATATGGAGATGGAGATGGAACGCATGGAGGCGGAACATTGAACGTGCAAGTCAGTAAAACAGAGGGACTTTTTACAAATGATGCAGTCAGTTATAAGTAACAGTGTCTACTCCGCTGGTTAGCGATAGGGGAGAAAGTAGAAAAGGGGGGAGGGGGTTGAAGAAATAAATTGTAGGTTTATAGAGTGTATTTCTTCCAACTAGGGCATAAACTCCCCAAAGGGTTCTTTTGCAGTTTTCTGCTGAAAAACACATCTGCTGCTTCTTGAGTCTCTTCCAAGATGTTGCACAGGAACGGTACATCTGAACTTACAGTAGTCATTTTACTGCAGGGGGGTGAGAAAAATCTAAGTCTTAGCCTCACCTTCCACTAATTAGGGATTCCATTTCACTCCAGATGAGATTAACTAGAATACATCTTCACAGTGAAGTTTAACTTTAAAGTGATAGTTCAGAGTTCTTCCAATCATAGATCTGTTGTATAAGTGAAGTGCTGTTATCAGGTAGAGGAGTGAGAGAATTTGGCACAAAGACCACACACAGACCAAAGAGGGGACCAAACTTCACCTCAAAAGCCCATTCCGTTAGCATTAGTTATCAATAACAAATTTGGTCACTGTTGGAATACATTCTCTTTCATTCTTTTCCTCACCAACAGCACTTGGTGCGCTTGAATTACAGGGCTATGGATGTAGTGAATCCCAGGCGTAGACTGTTGTATGGAAGGATGGATGTTATATGGAAGGATGGATGCGTAGACACACACACTTTTTGTATATATTTTTCATCAAAAACCTCAACATGCTAATTTAACCTTTAAATAACCCAGCAGTACCTACAGCAAATCTTTTTTTTTTTATCCTTTTTGACGTGACAATAACTTCACTTACTCACCAGTGTATTTGAACTGGGGAAATGTTGCTGTAATGCTTCAAGATGAGGGGCTCCAACCTGTATGCCTGGAGACAAAAAAAAAAAAACAATTGGCTTTTCATATGCGCTCATAAAATATACACGAGAACATTTATTATGGGCTCAATTCTCTGCGGCTCACCACTGGATCAGTGGGGTGAAAGATGTTGAAAAGGCGCTGGCAGATTGACTTAGGCAGTATATGGTCTTGGCTTCCATCCGTTCCCGGGCGAATGCCTCGCAGGGCCAGAAACACCGCCAAAGGAGAACCCATACAGAAGAAATTCTCCACCTGAAATGCAATCAGAAACACTTCACAATGTGTACTGTAGTGTATTACAAGTTCTCTCACTGTGATGGCTATTGCATACAGATGAACAAAAAAGTATAAAAGTGGTCAAAAAATATTTAGAAAGAAGTGTAAACCGGTGTTTAATTTTCAGTAGTTACACTGAATATTTTATAAAAGTATGACAGTTCACATGGGCAGAATATGTGAATTTGACCGTGGCAGAGAAGACAATCTTGGGCATTCAAAGGGTTGGCCTTAAATCTCACTACATTCAAGATCTACCCTTTTTTTTACCCTAACATGGTTCTTACACCTCCACTTATCAAACATACTTGTCTACTGTTGTAACTGTGAGAAGTCCTCTCAAATGAGCCTACCTTAAATTTTAGAGCCGGAATGGCCACTAAAGATGAAGTCTGCAGACCTTGAAACTGATCTTCCAGATCCCTTAGTCTGTAAACAGTCATGCAATATTATCAGAGGTTTTAAACATTGTGTCCACATACAGTATAACAATGATTCTTCCCCTCATCATAGTATAAGAACTTTTTTTGCTCTCAATGTTGCAGGGCTTCTAAAGGTAACATTATAAGATGTACTATAGATCTGATTTATCCACATAATCTCACATTAGGGCAGATAAATAGTATTAAAAATGATATCCAACATGAAAAAATAAGACATTTTCAGCATTAACAGCAAAGACTTTTTAGAAAATGCACACTAGGCAGCAACTGACAGTTGACAATGTGCAAGTCAGACACTATCTTGGTAAAACACTGACCTTTGGCTAGCAACCAAAGATAAAATTTCTTCTCTCCCCGTCCTGATAGGACATTCCTCAGAAATATTGAATGTGCTGCCCACAGATAGTGAGGAATGCTCTCTAGAACACATGAGGGCCTCTATCTGCCCTACAACTGGCTACTGTCAAAACAGACCTGATTGATTTGTGAGCAAAATGTCTTCTGTGTGTTTCGTTACTGTCAGCCTGACGTTTCAGACAATGCAAAATAGCTCGAGGTGCTGGACAGTTCACCTCAGCCGGGTGAGACGCAGTTGCTCGAGCAGCCGGCGCTCCTCGAAGCCCGGCCGGCCCGTCTCCAGCTCCTCCGGGTCCGGCGCGTCCATGTGGTGAAAGCGTACCGGGTCCCAGCCCGTCATGATGTCGAAGGTGATGACGCAGCCCAGCGAGTGGGACACGATAGAAACCTTCCCGTTCTCCTCAAACCTAGGGTTCCGCTTGCAGAACAGTGTGTAGAGTCTGTTCAACTCCTTGGTTAGGCCCCTAGTGATCTAAGTACAAAGGAACCGGTATTTAAAACAGTGTTCTGCATTTTTCACATCATTAAAGGGATTATCCGGAGTGAAACAACACGTAGCTCTGTTGATTCACGTTGATAAGTGCTATCGATAGGTATAAGACCGACAGATTTTCATGCATGGTAGACCAAGTAACAAAACGGCAGCCAGCGCTAACTGATTAGGGCATGTCCGTTTCGTTTTCATATGCTCCATATGCTTAGTGTTTGCGGCCAGTTCGTGAATTCGGTCTACGTTGTACCTACTGCTGTCATTCTGATACCTATAGACATCATTCGACAGCCTCAGTCAACAGAGCTACGGGTTGATTCACTCCGGATAATCCCTTTAAGGAATCCTATTCATTTATATAGGCTATTCATATGAACTGGTGGTAATTTATTTGATTTGTTTCTTTCCTATCTTACCTTTCTCTTTCCTAATCTATATATCTTTTTCTATTTTAAAAGACTAGGCCTTTCGTGCAATTTCACTCCATGATTTACGTTAATAACCCAATGTATGTGACAAATACATTTTACATTTACATTTATGCATTTAGCAGACGCTTTTATCCAAAGCGACTTACAAAAAGAGGATAACAATCAAGCTACATAGAAGATGTTCTCTGAATAGCTACAAATAAACTCCTTGAACTCTGAACTTTTAACCTGAACTTTGTGCATTGTGCACAGGTATGTTGTGCAGTGTGTGTGTGTGTGTTTTTTTGTTAGTGATGTGCAATGTATGTGTGTGTTTTTGTATGTGTGCACCAACATAAAGTGTGTGTATACATATACTAACCTGTAGCATGTCTGTGTGTATGCCCACCTGTAGTTTGTGTGCATTTTTTGTATGTGCGCACCAACCTGTAACATGTATGTACAGGTTGGTACAGGTGTGACACTGTGTGTGTAATGTGTCTGTGTGTGTGTGTGTGTGTGTGTGTGTGTGTGTGTGTGTGTTTGTGATTTGCAATGCGTATATACCAATCTGTGGTGTGACACTATGTGTTTGTGTGTGTGTGTGTCTCACCTCATCCCTATATAAGGGGCTGGTGTAGTACATGATGTCCATGGCACTGCTGTTCAGCATGTCCCTCAGCCCTCTCACTTTGTCTGGGGTGATGGAATCCACTGTGTCTGGAGAACCACAAACAGACGCATGCATCATTTGTTTGGAAGTGCACAGAAGCGCATACAGTAGAAGTGCTGCTGCATTTCCCAAATATACTGTAGGCAACGTGTATAAAGCTCAGGTCAATGTTTTATGCAATCTAAAAAACTAAAAACAAAACACTGTATCAACCTTAGTCTTTTATTAACCTGAGTTTACCAAACATTTAATAAACCACAATCCCATCATTAGTTCATGACTAGAATGAAAAAACACATTACTTCTAGATCAAGACCTTTTGCAAAAGCAGAGTATTAACGTTAGTCAATAATCATCAAATTACAGAATCATAATGTTTTATGTTGAGTGACTTAATGTGGCTTAATGACAGTTACCACTCATAGGCAAAGCTATCCCTTAAAGTAAAATGACAGAACCTTTATGACTTTATGTATAATTTTAACTTAAACAGAGAACTTAAAGATGTCTCTAATGTGTTTAATTGTTCATACACTAAGTACAATTTAGAGCTGTAGAAGATTAAAAAGTAATATTAAGTCATAGTTGAAATTAGACAAAACAAATGTTAAAGCCATTAAAGCCTTTTAATCACTGGGACAAAGATATCCTCTTTCACCCCCCATCACTAGCATTATTCTCTAATTATTCTACTGTAGTTAATATGGATGGTGGCCAAATGCTAAATATTAAGAGGAGTTATTGTATTGTTGTGTTGCATACCTCCATCCAAGGAAAGTTTGGATCTCCACTCAACAGGTAAGAACTCAACATGCTCGTTGGTGCGGTCAGAAAAATGTTTCTCCTCCATCTTGCGAGCTGCATCTCGCATCCTTGACACGTGCAAACCAGAACGACAGTATCACACACACACACACACAATCATCTCATCATGGGCAAACCAGAATGCCAGTATTACACACACACACACATGCAAAACAGTCAGTCCTCTTACACACACACACGCACACAAAACAGTCAGTCCTCTAACACATACACACACACACACACACACA
>JAGFZM010000201.1:321063-391092 GCA_017657215.1 Limnothrissa miodon
ACACACACACACAAAACAGTCAGTCCTCTTACACACACACACACACACACAAATCAGTTTATCATGGGTCTCAGCTGCAGTGTGCCGACTCACATGCTGGTGTTCCTAATGATGCGTCCCTGGTCCATCTTCTGGCCAATCCCGTGCACTACAAACACGATGTGCGTGGTCTCCGGGGGCGTGTCTTCAGGGGCCGCCTCCTCTACGTATCCACGGTGAAGTCGTGTTCCACTGCTGGAGGCTGCAGAGAACGCTAAAGCTCAGTCATGTGAACACACACACTCAATGCCACCCTGTCCTCGCTGTTACAGCTGCGTGATTCGGACATCACAGCATTTCAAGGCAGTACATAAAAACCTGATTCAAACAAAATACGATTCAACAATGACCCTTGCCTACACTGTAAAAAAAAAGCCTTCAAGATTATTTATGCATCAACACCTTGCCTGTCCTCCAGCATAAGCGATGTAAATACTGTGTGAATGTGTGACAGTAAATCACAACTGACCTCAGTGACACTAGATGTAATCCATCACTAGGATGGACTGAATCATACAGCGTCTGACAGTCCAGTGTGCTTTTGATGGGAAGGTGTGTATGTGCATGTGCGTGTGTGTGTGTGTCTGTGTGTTTGTGTGTGTGTGTGAGGGGCTTGTCAATAAAATCTGCCAGTGCTTGCAAGAGCTGACTGAGCACAGACCTTTGGAGAATCCCAGCTTCTGAGTGACGGTGCGCGCAATCTTGGAAGTGGTGGCATCACTGTAAAGGTACACCTCATCTACGCTGTGCCAGTCCACATGGCTTCTGCTCAGCTTCAGGCTATGGATGGCTGAGAGACAGAGAGAGAGAGGGAGAGAGAGAAATTTGAGATGGCTCAGGGCAAGAGTTTTAATGAGTTTTATTGATTGTGTTCCCTCTGGTGAGAGGAAGATGCGTCGTCGTGGTTACACACAGTCAGGGAAGGTTCGACTAAAGTTGTCAAGATCCTGCATGTGTAAGAGAGAGAGAGAGTAAAGGATGTGTGTGAGTGAGTGACTGTGTGTGTGTGTGAGTGTGTGTGTGTGTGTGTATGTCTGATACTGCAGAAGTTCTATTTGTTAAGTGTTTACATTCTGTCACACTATTTATACTCCATGTGAACATCAAACAAACTGGTAAGCTTTACATGTGCAGGGGTATTTCTCAGTACTTTTCTCAGTACTCAGTACTCAGTACAGTTACGCAGCCACCATGAACAACCTTCTTCCCTACATTCCCAGAAAAGATAAATATTTTGTATTGCAATGGTAATGACAAATGTTTATTTACAAAAAAAACTAAATAGGTTGTTTTCTTTCTATGTGCTTCCAATTATACATAATTAAGAAATTGCAGAAAGTTATTTTTCCATAAATAATAGTCATTAGTCTTCGATCCCCACCACCCGCCCCCCACCTTGACTAACTCATTTACTGCGGGAAACACTGACACAAACAAACAAACACACACACACACACACACACACTTCATAGCATATATGTGGCTAAGACTGTGAGTCCTCCTGTCACACCGAGTGCATGAGTGAGCTTGCGTGTGCTCGACGCTCCCTCTGGCAGGCATGTCGAGGGCCCATGTTCAACGTTCAGCTGAACTCAGCTCTTAACACGGCACGCCCTGACCCTCATTGTATCGCTGACCCCCTGGCTATCTGCATCACAATGCCGGCCCCCTGACCTTTCTCCACATAGCCACCATGACCCTGCCCCACCCTTCCCCAGATGGCCACATTCTGTTGAAAACATATCTGATTTTTATCGGTCTCAGTCAAACAATGCATGGGTCATGTCAATCTTGATATGTTAAGAACAGTTCCTGCCAACATGTGGGACGACACCACACCGACTGAATGTGGGGAACTTTACCGTCCTTGCTGTCCACGGTTGTGGTCACCACTTCGGTCTCGAAAGAGTCCCGCATCTGGTGGCCCCTGAAGCGGGCAAGATGTTCCAGTTCGATAAGGTCGCTGTCCTCCTCCTCCAGGGGCAGCCAGGTGCCATCGATGAACCACTGACCCCGCATCACGGGTATGCGGTCTTGCTCTGTGGGCAACATCACAAAACCAAACTTGTGTAACCATATCTGCAGCTGCAGAACTGCATCAGGATGCATTGCGTAAAACTTAAGCCTCATAACTGCTGCAGAAAATAATTTAGCTAATTTGTCTGAGCCCTGCATGTTATTGGTTAATGTTGCAATATGTGCATTAAATGAAGTGACCATATGTCAACAGTAAAACTGAGCAGCTGAGCACAGACTCATGGCCAAAGGACAAATGCTGAGGCGGGAGGCCATACTTACGATTCCAGTAGACCGGGTAACATTCTTTCTCTTTAATGTCAACTTCGTAGAGACCCCCTCTGACACACACGGCGTCCACATCAATGTCTATGCTGTCCAAATCCACCGCCGAGCAAACACTGTCCCCTCTGTCCCTGACAGGCTGTCTGTCCGCATCGGAGGCTCGTCTCTCAGACTCACCCCCCGCCGGCTCAGACCCCCCAGTCGACCCACTTACATCCTCCGACTCAGACGGTCCCCTGCGTCTGACCTTGTCCGGATTAAGTTCGCAGAATTTTCGATACACGACCTCGATTTTCAGAGAATCGTGTCCAACGAAGGGTTTCCAGGTCCTTTTGTCTTCTTTGTAGAACCACCGCAGTTCCTCCGGACCAAGCTCCGTGACAACCTCCCCGCGATGTCTGGAACTGTTAGAGCGATTTCGCTTTTTCGTGGTGATGTTGCCGTCACTTTCGCTGTAATTTGGGTCGCCTGAGATTTCCAAATAAGCTGTTCCTGGATCAGAACTGAGTCGTGCATGATAGTCGGTATAGGCTTCTTCCAGGCCTAAAATCATGCCGTCCTGGGATAGCCCGCGTCGATTTAGTAACGGTAAATGTCTATCCATACCCGGCTGCACCGAGTCCACTCCACCATGTATAGCATCGCCCATCGGCTGTTCATAGCAAGACACAAACACATCACTTGCCATATCCCAGTCACTGCCGCTCACACTGTTGTCTGCGCTTTCAGGTGGAGTATTAAAAGACTGCTTATCCCTAAAATTGCTCATTATTACAAATCACTGAGCCGAGAGATTTTCAGTCTTATTTGGCCAACAAAAGTAACGGTTTAACGTTACTAACCTCTCCCTCCACCTTGCCAACCGCAGTCACCACCACCATCTGTCCGAAAAAATATACCCAGTTTACGAACTATGCATCCGACCTCAGGCGGTCTTTTTCTGCCTCAGTCCTGTCGCATTCTTGCATCTGATGAACTTATTCGGAGCCAGCCTACCTGTTCACCTATAGTCCAAAATAAATTCTGCTTCTGTAGCCTAGTGCTTGCGAAATCTTGCTTGGTTGACAGCAGTGCAGTGCTTGCTCCTCCCCAATGCGTGCCAGCGAGCGCATGTATCTCTCGGCCGCCGTACTTGAAAAGCGGAAGTGTGCTTAATAATGCGGACGTGATCGTATTTGGCAGCTAGGCTAACTTACTTCCCTGTATTGTTTTTTTATGTAACTTTTATTGTTTTGATATGTAAAAAGAAAGTGAAAATGGCTGCGGTGTTTTTAGTTATGCTATATGAATACTCTCCGCCGTTCTACATCAGCGTGATAACACTGTGTTTCATCGTTACCGCTGCAATGGTTCTAGGCTGGTAGGTGAAGTGTCAACAATAACTGTCAAAGTCTGCAGTGATCAAAAATTGATGTAAATGTAACGTTAATGTCACACCATGGAGATTATAGTTTACTTTAAATACAATCGGTAACTCTGTCCCAGTTAAATAGGCTATTAAAATTCAACTTATCTTGTGCCATTGATGTCAGTCTAATTGAGCGTACCAACCTACTCTTGAAGATGATTTAATATTAAACTGTCCTGGAGAGATGATGTCATTAAGCTGTTTACATTGCAACAGCGCAGTCACGTGTCCACTAATACAGACTTGCCTTTGAAACACACGAGATGTCCTGCATAAATAAAACGTTAGTTTGAAGTGACAGAAGTCTTCGTTTTCTTTGGCAGTAAAAAAAAAAAGAAAACTACATTTACACCTTGGGTCAGATATTAAAATGGCTATGAGTCCAGTTAGTCCTCATCTCGTCTTCGACAGGTTCGGGTTTGATGTTCCTGTCATCCTGCGAAGCTCTGACGAGGCTGATTCGCTTTCAACTGCACCCCAGAAAAGGATGGTCCAGGTGACAAATCCCTTTGTGTTAGAGTTGGGGACTGCGACAGCCTCAGTTACTGGTGAGTGTCCATTGTTCAAAATCATTTATTCTGTTTGTTTTTTCACATTGTGATTTCGTACATTGCTAGCTTTATAGTTGTGTAAAATAATCTCTGACATACTAGTCATCTTAAAACGTTTTCAATATGGAAAGGGTCATAATGCATTGGCTTGTGTTGATTAGAGGGTATTACACTGCGTCCTGGCTGTTTGGAGGAAGGTGTCCTCACATGCTTCTGGGGATGCAATATTCAGGCACTGCAGCTGGCAATGCAGAGCCACCAGCGAGGACCCCGGCTCACCACACCACACTTGTTCCAGGAGGCCCTTCACTTCCAGTATCAGTATTGCCAGAGCTTCATGTATCCTCCCATCCAACAGTCAAGAGGGTCTCCACAGCGTTTGTTTATTTGGATATTTGGTTCCTTAGACTAGAAGGGAGAAAATATAAAATTGATCCGCAAGGAAACAACATTTAACAAAATCTTATGAGGGAAAAAAAAACGCTCATCCTCTGAGTAAGTCTGTTCGATGCATTAATGCATTAACTTCTTGCCACGAGATAAGGCCAGCAGACATCATTTAAGAGTGTTCTTATCTTTGTAGTCTATCTATCTATCTATAGTAGTCTACACATGTCCAGTTAACTGATCCGTGAGTTTATACGAAGTATCCTCCTGATGTCTTTAGTATCCTTAACTTCAACTTTTAGTATGGACAAAGATAACAAAGAGGAGCAGTTTACCCAGATCCCTGCAGACCTGGGCATCACAGACTTTGGCCCAATGCCACGGACTCTCTATCCTCTGGTAGCAGTGATGACCCTGGCTGAACCTGAAGCAAGAGAATCATACAACATTGTAAGTAATGGAGGTCTAGTAGCTAGGTTCTTATACACAACATGGTTCAGAGAATTTTGTTCAAACTAGAAGATGAATGAATGCTGCTCCTGCTCAGTATTGATTTCAGATGGTAAAGCCTTTTTCATCCTCTTTATTTCACTATATTAATTGGCCAACAATTACATACTTTTCCTTAGTTTAGTTTTATGAGTAATCCACATTCAGTGTGTTTAAAAGGCTAGATTACAGAAGTTTAATAACATAATTAACTAGTCATTTAATTGCCTAGTCATACCTTGGATGATGACTCCATATGCACATTCTTGTTCATTTTACCCCCTTAGGTTGCAAATGTTAGCGTGATTCACATTCCTGATGATAAGTACAGGCTCACCGCACGAGTTCTGTTTCAACATCTCCTCACATCGCAAGGGAACATGTATGAGCTGAAGGTATCACTGGGCATATTTATTAATCCTCTACCAGGGTAGCTGGGACTTGCTAGTTACTAACTAGTAACTGTTTTTGTTGTGCATCTGCACTTTATTGTTGTCAACGTCTACGCATGGGACAAGTGTGAAACGTAATTTCGATTCCTTTGTATGTCAAGTACATGTGAAGAAATTGACAAATAAAACTGACTTTGACTACTAGACTTGTAACTAGAGAAATGTTGGTTTAATTCACAACCAGTAGGAATACTTTAATTTTTTTTTTTTTTATTTGAACCATTTAGACATTTTTTTATGAATGATCTTTGGTTCAGCAAGTTCTCAGCCTGACTTTAAATAATGCTTAACGACTCCTTTAGGTCAGCGGCTGTCCTCCGAGAATAGCAGCAGTAATTATGGAAAGTTAAATGTGCTGGGGCATGTTTCAATAGGAGGTAGGCAGATGTGCTTGAGAGACTAAACACTAAGCCTTTATTCTTCCCAGCCTCTCTTCATGTCATCTGATAACGAGGGTTCAACCAGAGTGACTGATCCTCCCACTGATGGAGATGAGTCTGACACACAGGCCAAGGGTATGGAAGAGGAGGGGACAGAGGTTGAAGAGGACAAACGGGAATCGGAGGATGAGTGGTCAGAGTTTCAAGGAAAAGACTGCGTGGTGTGCCAGAATGCACCGCTCAACCGCGTGCTGCTGCCCTGTCGCCACGCATGCGTTTGCGACAGATGCGTGTCTCGACTACAGCACTGTCCCATGTGCCGCGCTTTTGTCATGGAGTCCTTTGCTTTGTGCCAGAAGCCACCTGCCTCCGCTGAGGAGGAGGAAGAGTTGGAGCAGGAAGAAGACAACAAAGATTTTGGAGGTGAACATGAAGAATGAAGTGGTGCCATTTCACCCTAGTCCCTATGGGATGCTGAAGAATTGTTGCTGTTTTTCCTTAAGACAAAACAATGCACAAATAGCTACTGGACAGCAGAATTGATTGTATTTCTCATATTCTAAATAATTTCTAGGCAAAGCTGTTTGACCTAGTTTTCTAGATCTACTCTATATTGTTTGTTAATGGCAAGACGGGTTTTTATTTTTAGCTTAGTAATGCATGTGTACTGCGTTCTAGGACTATGGTATTCAGTATTCAGAGGTTTAAGAAGTATTAGAGGACCTGAAACCCTTTTTTTTATTTGCAAGCACATGTACAACTCAGATTTTATGTAGCTTTTTCTTTTATAATGTTTACATACATTTATGTCCCAAGGTCTATTTATTTGTCTAAAAGCTGTGAATTACAAGGAAGTGTAATTAAGTAAGAAAGTACTAAAAACATTTAACCAGATGTTTCTGATGTGTGTTGGAAATAAACTTACCCCAGATGCAGAACCTTTCCAGTATCACAAACTTTTAATGACATAGTAAGATGCAAGCCAGGCACACAGCTTTTCATATGTTCAAAGGGAGGGGGTTTTACTTTTTTTTTTGGCGTGCGAATATAATAGATCTCTAAATACTTGCCGCATGAAGAAAACAATGAATGTGAATGTCAACCATTAGCATTTGTCTGCTACTGCGTGAGGTCACTTTATGGTTACTGCAGAAACAGCGTCTCCGCAGCTTCCTAAACTGGGGTTGAAGAGAATGGCTACCATTTAACAAACTAAAGGGAGCAGAAAAAAAAAAGCCAAACTGTTGAGTAACAAAAAAAAAGGAAGAGGGGGGAAAGAATCAATGCAAAACGAGACAAAATACATGGGATCAATAGATCTCTGATGACATAACGTAGTTTATATGATACAGTACAACTCCAGCAACTCCACCAAGGGTTTTCTTCACGCGTTTGGACAAAAACAGGCTTTTCTATACAGGCTTGTAGTCGAGCTTGGACTCCAGTTTCTTGGAGTCGGCCACCTTTCGCACCGCCTTCATGAAGTCCTCCTGGGTGACGTACTCATGGTCCGCACGGATAGCAAACATACCTGCACAGAACAAAACCGCTCGTCAGAAACTGGGATTTTCTGCAGTCTTACAGTAATTACAAATCTGGGACAGCTATTAGGAACGAAAAGGATCTTTAGTCACGGTTCCATATCAATGCTCTTTCAAATAGTAACTGCAGCAATAGCAAATGACAGTTAAACTACCGACAAAGTAATCTGCCATCTGCCAATCCGCCAAAATAGTGGCAACAGGTTAGTTTCTTTCTTTCAAAAGCATACCCCATTTTTTTTATATACTTTCTGACTACATACAACATGACTTGCAACAGGATGGTAAATGGTTAAACAGCCTTCAAGAATAACAGAAGCCTTTGATGTTGAACAGTTTTTTGCCCTTTGACATCCATTTTTACCCCTACATCGAAACACCTCAGCGGTTGTGGTGTATATGGACCCGGCAACGTTTTTATTTTCGACAGCGGTCCCCAAAAGACTCATCACATTATTAAAGGCCAACTATGCAACATTTTTCATTTAATTAATCCGTTTCATACTGTTTAGGAGTCATGACACGGCGAACGAACGGTGTAGAATGCGGCACTGTGGCCTATAGCGGTAGATACAGCACTTGCGATGTTCAGCAGCGCGGTCCGCCTCCAATAGAATGCAGTGCAATACAATGCAATACAGCGGTCTTTAGAGGGAGCTCGTGAGAGAAAAAAAAGAGAACGTTGCTTAGCCCTTCTTTAAGTAAACACCTCACATACAGTTATTGTGGAACAAAACAACTGCATGTTAAAGTGTCGCAGCCATCATACAGCGAGTCCTCACCTGCCTCTGTGCACACATTTCTCAAGTCGGCTCCATTGAATCCATCAGACAGCTTCACAATGGCTTCATAATCTGAAACCAGAGTCATTACAATGAGTCTCGGTGCTTGTCGTACTGGTCTTTTCAGAAATCCTATGCATCTCAGAGGAGGCTTCTTTAGGACATGCTACATACTGACCTATATCTCCATGCTTGGTGATGGGACCAGAGTGGATCTTCAGGATGTCCAAGCGAGCTTGCTCATTAGGAAGTTCAATGTCTGTGGGGGGGATGGAGACTACTGGGTAAGGCTCCATAAAGCAGGTAGAGCAAACATCCCTAAACATGGTTTCCATGCAACTCGTGAACATATTTTATTTTTGGTAAGAATAAAATATCTCTATTAGTACTTATGTCCACTGTGCTTAAGGAAATTTAAAAAGAACATTCTGCTAAAAGTAACAGCTCTGAATGGCAATAGCATTTACCTCTACCGGACAGGAATACTTGTTAATATTGTTCAAAAGTTTAGGATTACTTGTAAAGATATTTTGGTTTCTATGGAAACACTCATGATATTGCTGTAGAAAACAACACCCAATGACATTCAATAGTCCTTGTCAGAGAGAAAAGGAATGTTTTTCTCTGAAATTCTCTTCTTTAAACATCGCTTTCATTAAAAAGCCAGCAATTGCAGCCAGCAATTACAGCCTACAGTTCTTAGACATTTCTAGCTGAACACCTTTCCAGGAATTCTGATGAGTTTTGACCCCATGTTTTCAGCTGACATTGACATTAATTTAAATTGAGATCCTTTATTCTGACCCTAAAAATGATAATGTGTTCTGCATTCTATTCTATGATAATGTGCTCTGCATTCTATTCTATGATAATGTGCTCTGCATGATTATCTGCATCATGAGTGTTTCTTTGGAAAACAAGAAAATTTCCAAGACTTTTGATCTGCCACATGGCACAAAATCTAGTTTCCCCAAGGGCAATAAATGTGCACATACGAATCTTCCTGTCCAGTCTCCCAGGGCGCAAGAGAGCAGGATCCAGGGTGTCAGGCCGGTTGGTGGCCATGATCATCTTAACCCTGTGTAGGGTATCAAAGCCATCCATCTGATTCAGCAGCTGGACAGCAGGAAGAAAAACAGAGATATCAGTCATTTGTTTCATTACTGTGTCTCTTCCCACCATTTAATAGTTTAAAACCTGCATCTTATACACATGATGATACAAGGGTTTTCATTGACATATGATAATATGGTATAAAATAATACCAGGGTAATATGATGAATGATAATACCAGTTTTCATTGACAAAATTTCAGAACTTTTCCATGACTTTTCTATGACCTAAAGTAAATCTTTCGTGACTTTACAGCACCCCAAGTATGTAGAATGTAGCATACATTTAGGACCAAGTATGAAATATTAACCCTTTCCACTGACCCTGAGGTCTGGTATCATTCAAAATACTGTTAATGCCTTTGTTGTAGTCTTTACAAAAGACCTTTATGACCAAGTATGACAAGGATTTTCAAGCTCATGGAAAATTTGTGAGCCAGTAGTGAACAAAGACTCTTGTAGGCATTAAACCCTACTGATTACTGAACAGAATGCTAGAGTTGTTTTGCAAACAAACTAAAATGAACTTTTCCATAACTTTCAGTGAATTAAAAAAAATTCCAGGCCTGAAAAATTAAATTCAATTTCATTGACTTATTCCAGGATTTCCACGTCTATAAACCCATGTTTTCAGTGGCTCTTTAAAAGAGTATTTAAGAGCAATTCCATTTGAACGCAGTGCTATGCTTACCTCCATCAACGTCCTCTGAATTTCTCTGTCAGCAGACGTTCCTTCAGAAAACCGACGACCCCCTGTGGAGGATAAAGGCAAGTTTCAGGAAACAAGAGACAGACAGAGGACATACAGACATCTACACTCACACAAAGACTGCAGATACTACATGATTAGGACAATATTAGGTCGATCACATCAACGATTCCACCAATCAGTTTTAAAGTAGATTAGGTCAACGAACACACACTGTGAAAACAGGCTGCACGCATTGGATTGAAACTAGGGGAAACTAGGCATCTCTCCAAGTCACCCTTGTCCGTTTCCTGTGGAGTCCAAGTTGGAACGCGTTGTAATTGGTACTCAGAAAAATGTGACACCTACCGATGGCATCAATCTCATCCATGAAGATGATACAAGGTTGGTGGTCCCTAGCATAGTTGAACATCTCCCTGATGAGACGGGCACTCTCACCAATGTACTTGTCCACAATGGAACTGGACACCACCTGTTTTAGGGAGACGCTATTAGCTACCTGTGTTCCAAAGACACACCTTATCCACAACTAGTGTACATAGAGGAAACCTTACCTTGAGGAAATTGCAATCAAGCTGGCTGGCCACGGCTCTGGCCAAAAGAGTCTTTCCAGTACCTGGGAGCAAAGACTAACGTCACACATGTAGTCTAAAATATGGACACCGTAGCCCTAATGAGCTTCCTAAAGTCAATTGCTAAACTGTTATCATATTTAAAATGCATATCTGTGCATAAATAGCAAAATACTTAAGTCATCATTATACAGCTCATGTTCACTTGAACGGTCAGAAATTAAACAGAAGGGAGGCAATGAGGACTGAATCTGATATGGACAGCACAGTTATTTGGCGGTGTTTGTGAGGAGGCTGTACAAAATCTGAAATCCTCACCTGGTGGTCCATAGAGAAGGCAGCCTTTGGGAGGGATGATGCCCACCCTCTGGAAAAGCTCAGGATTGGTCAGAGGCAACTCAATCACCTGGGAAAGTAAGACAACATCCAATCAGATTCGTATTCCTAACCCTAAGTTATGCATCACTGTGGAATGTGAAGACTGTGCAATCCATTCCCCGTTCTCAAATTGGCAAATGGAACAATACCTCTCTAAGCTCTCTGATCTGCTCAGAGAGTCCGCCAATCTCTGAGTATGACACACTGCCAGGGTCTTCATGAGACATGTTATACACAAGAGGATCCACCTCTCGGGGAAGGTACCTGTGAAAGATGTGGAAGAGGTGACAATAAACCACAAAGCCAATGCCATGCATAACATCACCAGCGACTAAGACACTGGTTTATACACTCATCGACTCTTTCTATACTCTGCAGTGAGAGCTTTAAAAAAATTTGCTTGGAGGGTGCTGAGACTGCCTTTACCAGATCATGCTTCCCTTCTGTTAATCCAACATTTAGCTTGACTCCTGGCATGTACATAACGCCAACAAAATGCCATTGTATTTGTATGATGCAGATTATAATGTGAAAATATTTAGTATATTTTTAATATTAATAATATTTTTTAATATTTTTTTCAAGCACATTCTAACTAGCTGTACATCTGTTTTATATTTGATGATAGTTACGAGAGTTGTTAATTAACAAATCATGGGAATGCTAACACTACTTAATTTTGTTTTTGACAACACAAGACTGACAAATCACTTCTGAAGGCCTTACCTCATGATGGTCAGAGTGGTCATATCCAGGGCCACTCTGGTGCCAGGTTTCAGCTTAGATTTATCCAGCTACATTAGACAAAGAAATGTGTAAGATTTAAAGATACCAAATGGAGCAATTTAAGGATGGGGGTCCAAGTTGTTTTGAGTGCTTACCTGTCTGCGGCAGCCCACCACATAGCGAGGTCCATTAGTTGCCTTGACAATGACTAAAAACAAAAGTTTAATTAGATGAGGATGTACAATCCACACAAATATGTTACATACTGAATAATCTTAAATGAAAAAGTAGAGGCAAATTACAGATAAAAACTTACATTTCTCTTCAGTTAGCTGCTTGAGAACTTCACCAACAATCTGAGAGAACACACCGAGTTTAGGCATTTGTACTCATGCAAGTGTTATTCAGTTTATGCACACACTGAACTCTTACAGTTCAGTTCCACCAGCAAACCACAGCAGTGTTATTTCTTACCTGCCCGACACTCTGCAAGGCCTTTAGGTCATTCTCAGACTTCTCATACTGTTTTGTTAACTCTTTCAGCTGTTCTCTCACTGAAAACGATAAACAAAAAACACAAAGGATGGTTTTGAGGAGGATTACTCGTGCAATAACTTGTAACTCATTACCACAGAAGTTAGGTTAGTTTGGTTGAATTTAAATGTACATCAATCTGAACACTCGTTTACATAATTCTACAGTCAAAATAGCAAAATTAAAATAAAAACGACCCTCCTTGTCAATCTGATCAAATAAAAAAGGCAAAATAACCAGCCTCAAATAAAAAAAAATAATTGCTAACATTATGGTAACGGTACGCCTAGTTTTCGACTCGACGACCTAGGTAAATGAACCATCGCCGATTTGTCCCAACAATCTGAGTGACTTGTCAACAACCAAATTCAACCGACAGCTAAGTGACCCCCCCTCCACAAACTTCATTTGAAGGATACCATAACTGTTAACCCTAGCCTAAATAAGTGTAATTAATCCATGAATCCAGTCATGTTTCATGATAGAAGATTGTAATGGTCTAAATAGTCTTAATCTAAATCTGATTGTTAACCTATACATGTTGTTAGATTCTTAATCCAGATAGCCGAATGTTACAGATAGCAGACAGTTAGCAGGCTAGCGTTAGCTTGCTAACTTTCATCTCGATAACATTACCAGGGCATGACAAAGCGTCTTGCAATTTAGCCAGTTAGCTAGCTCCCCGGTATTTGTTTTCTCAGTTAGAATGACAAAATCTTTATTTGACGTGAACATTTACCTCACCCTACAGTCCCAGTTGGATTTTCGCACTTACATTCTTTTAAACGTCCATCGATTTCCTTATGTTCCAACAATTTTTTCCTGTAGTCTTGCAACCCCTTCTCTCTAGTGTCAGCCATGTTTCCCTACTGAATGAATCACAGACTGCCGGAACAGGAGTTTGACGACACATTGTGGCCAGCGGACTAGTGTTAATATCGCCCTCGTGAGGTGTGGCAGACAAAGGGGAGCTGTGTGCATCATAAAAATAACTCATTAAGGAATTTTTGAGATTTGATCTATTTAAACAGATGACAGTGTGAAACATGCATAATATGCACTGTGCAAACCTGATGTTAGAAAGTTACTGTTCATATTTTATGTAGAATAGCATTGAAAATGTTCCTTTCCTGTTTTTATTCTTTTTTTCAATTTCTATTTCAGCACAGCAGGTAGGATATATCAAAGTCTGGGATTGTCGAATAATACATAGGATACCGGTTTTTATGTTACCCATAATGCACTGCCAACGGGCGTGACATGCAACAATCAACCGATGTGTTGGCTGCTGGTTGCTTCCTCTCGTGTGTCGCGGTTGCTCGCATGGTGCTTCCATAGTTAACTTCAGACAGAGCCTGCTTCGGCAAATTGTGGATAGTTTCGAGGGGGTCTAAATACCTAGAAATTGTCTTTATGCTCCTGCTACAGTTTCTATCAAATCATCTAATTTGCTCAAGGTAAGTAATCTCATGAGTTTGATGTGTTCTCTGAATGGGCGCGCTATAGCTAGCATTCAACCACCCGGCTGTCAGCATTGCTATTCGTTTTTGGAGCTAAACGCAAACCAAAAATGCCCTCAATTGTAGATAAGGTCAGTAACGTTACATTCAGTGCATCCGTTGCAGATGTGACTGGCTTGTTTCGTTACCTAACTAGATATCTACTTTGCTTACATCTTACGATCTGTTCGTGTCCATTGCTGCTTTAGCCAACTAACGGGAACGTTAGCATATGATGTTGGTGGGTGTTTTGCTGATTAGCGTTAGCCCCCCTAATCAGCTGCCGAATGCAAGTGTTTGTTTTATACGATATAGCTAACTCATCTCCAATATGTTAAGCAATTTAGCGGTCCTGCTAGCTACGCGGTTAACCGCTCGGATTATGTTGTTATGTCACCGACTATTTGTGGTGGCATACCTGTTTGCACTTCATGTTTCTATAATGTGTGTGCACTTGGTACAGAATAAATAATATGAACTTAAAGGTCATAACCCTAGACCTCAATTTAAACGTTAATGTTATAATTGCTGTTTCGCCATCTACCCATGACGACTTCTTATTTATTCTAGCTGAAGAACAGCCACCAAAGAGAATATCTTGAAAGATGGCTATATAAATAAACAACGCTAACATGTAACCACTGTCTTAAACGTACATACCCAAGTAAGAAACATGTTGTTAAAAGCAATTCCCAATGTAAGGATTAGTGAAGGATTATTGTTCTGCAAGGGACAGTCGTTCTAGTCTAACGTTACACGCGCTGGTAACGATAGACAAGCCTAAATCGTGTAAAAATTGTCACAACCAAATCTCATCTTCCACCACCGAAATGTGACGGACCATGTTTGGTTGGTTAGTATATGACGTGTCTTAGCACGTGTTTGTTTCCAACCGTCAAATCTAATGTTATTTTCGCGTAACTTGGGACTTCTGTATTTCCCTCTCATTTTTTGAAGTTGTCAAGATGATCAAGCGCCATACAGTGTCACTATGAACGATGAAAGGGTTGATGAACTTTTCGTTTGTCATATAGGGTGGTAGTTAATTAAAACCTATTTGCAACTTTATATTCCAGCTATGCTATTGTAGCCTACTCTTATGATTACAGTATGTTAACTGTACTTGTGACGGGTAGTTTGCAGTATTGTGGCAGATATCAGTATTGATGGTACTGTTGAAATGTCTTTATTTTTAGAAGATCTAGTATCCAACAAGGGAATGGTATTATCTGATTTAGTATCATCTTAAAGGCGCTCTAAGCGATGCTGTTTCACGTCACTTCTTGTTAACGTTCGAAGTATTGTCAAACAAAACGGAGGATAGCTTACTCCCCCCCATAGATATATATGACTCCCCCCTCCCTCCCATGCTTCCTGAAAGACTCATGAACGTGCATTTCCTTCTCGTCGTTTATTGGCTGGAACACTATTATGTTTCGTTTTCGTTTGTTATGCTAGGTTTGCCCACTGTGTTTTTGTTGCCGTTTGTGGAGCCTGGGCTGTCTACAGAGACCATGTTTTTTTACAGTGTGTTCAGGGGACAGGCAGCTAGCAGATTGTGAGGAGATGTTTGCTGTATGTAACAACACATGTTTTAGTCCTAAAAACGCTTCATATCGCTTAGAGCACCTTTAAGATGGACTGTAGGGGTTGACTCACTTTGTTGTGAGTGACTCAATAAATAGCATCATTGTTGGAGCATCCAATAGGCCTGAGGTTATTGCACACTGTGTTGGAGAGAATCACATGGCATATGACCAGTGAGGCACAGAAGTCCTTGAATGATGGCGGGATGAGTTCTACAGTAGCAGTTGTTGTCACTGACAATAATTCATTATTTGAAATGGGGCTGTGCGATTTTGCCAAAAATCTAAATAGTGATTTTTCTCAACCAATATTGCGATTGCGATTTTTCACAATAAAAACCACAAGCACCAAATATGTCCCATTAAATTAATAGGTTCAATTAAAAATAGAAAATGAACTATTGTCATTAATCAACATATATTTATTCAAGAGAATATCTTGTTGCATTGAACCCCAATCATTGTTTAACATAATGCAGAGTGTAGCTAACAAACAAGTCTATGCATTAAGTCTATGCAGTTATAAAACAAAAATGTTGCACACCTCTGCGATTTCGAAATTGCGAATTTCAAAATTGCGATTTATATTGCAAATGCGATTAATTGTCCAGCCCTAATTTGAAAGCCCCTGTGGTAGTTAGGATCATACATATAGTCCAGCTTTGCTTTGGGCTGTTTTAGGACTATGTGGGTCATCATTGTAATGATTATGCTGGATGAGATAATCTGCTCCACCTGTTACCAGGGATGTTACCAATGAGCAAAGGGGCAGAGTTTGATGTGGAGATGGCCGTCTGTTGTTTTTTAATTAACAGATCTTTATTCCTCTTGGCGGAGTGTGATTAATATATAAATGCATTTGTCATCATAACCTTGTGAGCCTGCAGCAGGTCATTCATTAATTCACTCATTCATTCATTCAAGATGTGTTGTTGATGGTGGTTATTTTTCAGAGTGACTCCATGTTGGCCATGGTCATTATTTAAACCACTTGTGATCATCGCTAAGGAGTAGATATTGAAAAATATTTTGTATTAATCAGTCATTACTAAGCCTCAATGCATGTCAAGTTGTAGAAACCGACAGTATGATAGTTATTCCAACATGTTTGTACAGACCATCTCTGGAGGCCTTCAAAAAGCTCTTAAAGACCCAGCTATTCAGAGAACATCTTCTATCCTAGCACTAAAATGAACTGAAGCACTATCCCCTAGCACTATGTTCCTTAAGGTTTCTGCTATGTAGCTTGATTGTTATCCTCGTTTTGTAAGTCGCTTTGGATAAAAGCGTCTGCTAAATGCATAAATGTAAATGTATAATGATGTGTTGAAAAGTTACTAGCTAATTGTGTTATTTAGCCAGGATTTGAAAGTTCAAATGAACTGGGGCATTTCTTAAACCCACTTCAAATCTTTATTGTGGGATTGACCGTGTCTGGGGCAGGTGGTTGTAGACTAATTATTATTATTAGTGTAGAATAATTGAACAAGACTGACAGGTGTCCCCATAGACATTAATGCCCAATATTCTTAGGTGTTAAATTTGGAGTCTCCAGAATCTCAAACTTTGAACCAAAGGAATAGCCAGTTTCTCATGAAGTGTTGTAATGGAAGGCACAGACACATCAGCCAGTAATTCATCAGCACACATCAGCAAGGCATTTGTCATATACCCCCCTCTGTGAGCAAGTCATTGTAAAGGGTAGAGACTTGTAGCAGCTACCACGGCGCTAACCCGGTGTTGACTTGGACGGGTAATCTGTGAGATCAGCAAAACGTAATCATCTTTACCTTAGGCTTTACAAGTGTTCTCTGGACTCAGCCATTGTAGCGTTCAGCAGAAAATCCTGGTTCCATTTCCCGTGTGTCATTCAGGGTTTAACTGGCTCTGTGATCAATTCTGGGCTCTAAATTTGTGATACTGAAAGCAGCTAGTTGTTCACAATCATTCAGCCAATGGGTTGTGTTGGATGAAGTTTGACAAGTCAGATTTTGTATTGCAGCAATGTATTTTTGTATTGGCTAGTTTGCAGAACTGTAATGTTTCACTGCTGTAATACAATGCAAGCAGGTGCTAGACAGCTAGTCCAGTTCTAGAATTCTGCAAATGTAAGGTCCAAATTCTTCCATTCTGTCTAGTGTCCTGATATCCAGGTTTATTAGGATAGAGCAGATTTGGCTCACTGTCTTCTCCTCTCCTTTTGGCTGCCTTGTTTATTTGACCTGTCTGCAACAGTTGCCGCAAGGCTGCCTGCCACGTTGGCTTGATTGCCCCCTGCAAGGGGTGCCAGTGCCTACAGCGCTCCCACCTCAGCACCTGTCAGGACAACATGAAAATGATTTATTGTCCGTCCCAGTCAAGGCAGAGGACCAGCTGACATGGGCTGTTATATTTTTATTTCCGGGCTTTTCCGGGCCAATAGAGATGGGACAGTAGAGACGTGATAAAGAAGGATGGAGTGGGATCGGGCAGCGATTGGATGGTTGGGTTCCTATATCGCTGTGTGGACTTGGAACCAATCATGGCATGGATTACCTTAGCCTGGTTCATCGCGACTACCCAGATCTCACATCTTGGTTACTGTGGTTTCATCATCGCATTGCTATTGACTTTTGGGTTACATGGTTCAGGTGGTTGGGTTGTTGTGAGGGATGGAAATCTGTTCTAATGGTACAGATGGTACAATAAGTAACAGGTGCTTGCACAGTGTCACACAGAAATGGTCAGATAGGCCTAGTGTCTGCACACTATTGCTCTAGTCAAAACCTTCAAAATGAAGGACATCACATTAAAATATGTTTGGGGAAAAATCTTGCACAATTTACTGTACATTGTTATTTAAATATTTAAATCTTTTTAGGGGTCTGGCATTCCAATTATTGTCTTTTCAGGTTTAGGTTCAACATTGGTTTCTACAGGGAGATTCTCCATACAGTGGAGTCACCGTATGACGGTCTAAAAGAGACCGCTATGTCTATGATGGGAGTGTAAAAAAAACTCTGTCGAATCAAATGTGTCGCCTCTTTGGTTTTGCAGCAGTCAGTCATGGCAGAGCCCAACCGGCCACAGCGGAAATTGTCCACCGCAGGGGACAGCTTGTACAAGGTGCTAGGACTAGAAAAAGGGGCAACTACTGATGAAATCAAACAAGCTTACAGGTGAGGCTACACATTTAAAATTATGGCGCACACACAAGTTTTACAGATGACATTAGGATTCAGATTCTGCGGAATGGAGATTAAATGTTATTTAAAACTAATGTTATTGTTTAATGGTTGAAATCGTTTAAAGCATTGTTGTAATTAATGTTACCAACACATAAGTGTTATAACCCTGTGACCAGACCACTTCTATCTAACACTGGCGTTCACTGCTCTGATCTAAAGGAAACTCGCTCTAAAGTACCACCCAGACAAGAACCCAGACAACCCAGAGGCGGCGGACAAGTTCAAGGAGATCAACAATGCCAATTCCATCCTCAACGACGAGACCAAAAGGAAGATCTACGACGAGTATGGCTCCATGGGGCTGTATGTGTCCGAGCAGTTCGGGGAGGAGAGCGTCAAGTACTACTTCCTCATGTCCAAGTGGTGGTTTAAGGTAAGTGACTGCGCCTGTGCCCATCATCAGCTACCTGCTGGTGTTTGTGGGAATGTGTGTTCAGTTACTATGGTGATCTTCACACTGTCTGTCTGTTTCTGTGATCATCTGGACCCTCTGCCATCTTGTTTTAGAATTAAGGTTGGCTGTCTTTGTTAAAATAAAATAAAAATCACTTTGTCATTATACCAATGGCAGTCTGTAATCTTGGCGGTTGAGGGTTACCTGTTTATTGTATGAACTTTTACCCCCCTTTTTAAAAAAAAAAAAAACTTAAAAGAAAGTAGTGTCCCAATTTCATAACAAAGGTGTTAACCTACTGTTCGGAATATCATCTGCATGTGCCAATCAGGTATCGTAACTTATTGTCAACCATACTGTCAACATTAAAGTACTAACTTTATTGTAATTACATATATACTAAAATTGAACCCCAATAGGCTAACATATGGAATGTTAAGAAAGAAGCCATGTGCGAAGGGCTTGTCAAACTCTCGTGAAGCAGTCTTTAAACTAGTTTGTTTGATTTTAGACAGCGCCCACAGCTTTAAACAATTAGAAAAGGTGCTTTTTAGCTTTGATGCTTTTTTAAAATTGGTATTATTTTTATCAACGTGAAATGTCTCAGATGAGAGAAGAGTGATATGAAGGTCAGGCTGACTCGGCATAGCTGTGGAAGGTGCATTATTTCAATGCCGCACTACACAGAGCCCAAGGCTTTGTATTGTAGTCGATACCAAGGCTTTTCAATAAGGCCTTTGGCAGCAGAGAGGGGAACAGCAAGCCATTGTTCCCTTGCTTGTCCATTTATGCCAGAAGACTGAGCCTTGTCTCAACAGCAGGGCTAAATAGCTCTATTTATAATCTGCTTTGCTCTTCTAAAAATTGAAGTCATTGAGCCACAGGCGTATTATTGCTGTTCCGGTCGTGATTAGCTAGAATGGCAGTCTTTGATTTCTGGGTACGAGGCCGAGGCTCACAATAGGAGAGGGTGAGGTTTTGATGCAAGATGTGCATTATTGTTGGAGTCCACCGAGCTTTGATGTACTAAGTCACGACTTAATAGCATGTGGTTTTAACGGAAGTGGGATTGGCCTTGCTAAGGTCGAGAGAATAATCAAATTGTCCTTCTCCGTTGGGTAAGACACGACGCACAAACGCATCAAAAACCTCAACAGCTTGGAAGAGCAACTTCACAGGTTAGGGGGCAGCATTTCAGCAGGAGGTCTCCTTTTACCGAAGCAAGGGCGTCTTTAGCCATAGATCCTCGCCGCCTCTCAAAACGGGTGGCGTCCATGGAGCTCCAGGATTGGCCGTGTCCTAACGACCTGTGTGGCGCGTGTCTCCTGCAGGCTCTCTTCCTCTGCTGCACGCTGTCGTCCTGCTGCTGCTGCTGCTGCTGTTGCTGCTTCTGCTGCGGCAAGTGCAAGCCGCCGGAGGACGACGAGAACTACCAGTATGTGAACCCCGAGGACCTGGAGGCTCAGATCAAGGCCGAGGAGCAGAGCGGAGGTGAGTTCCGCCAACAGGGATCGATTCCGTTAAGTTAGTAATGTATCCTGTCCATTCAATCTCTTTATGCATTAGAATTGCTCTTTTACGTCTGTAATTAACATACGTAATTATGTGCTTTTGTTTTTCTTAATGGGAATTAAACACTCATTCATAGTTGTTTTTCTAGTCCATTTGGGCATCTGGAATGGGTAATTATTTCCTTTAATTAAAAGTATCTAATTCTGAAGACAATGACAGAGTCGGGCAATGGGAGTGTATAGCAGAAGCTTAATGTGTGGTGGTGTAATTGATGAGCTTGTAATGAAAGATGCTGGGCCTATTAGGATTACTCCAATACGTCAGAAAGGAGCAACTTTTACCACATGTGTGGACAGCACTGGTGTATTGTCAGCCTTTACTATGACACACATCCCATAATCGATTAGAAGTTGTCCCCTTTCCCTTGAAGCCATTACTGTTGGCTATAAGTAGGGTTGCGATATCAGTGAATGAATTTATGGTGAAGTTTGATTTGGTGTGTGTGTGTGTGAGGGTGATCTCACTGAGTGCACCTTTGGCAGGCGTCCCTTAGTCACAGGAGCCTTCTCTGGCTGATGTCTGTTTTTATGCTCCGCTCGCCACTGTCACTTCCACTCAGAGCGGACAGGCGAGATGTAGAAGAGTCCCCCAAAGGAAACCGCAGACAGACAGACGGACAGGCGGGCAAAAAAATAAATAAATAAAAAAGGCAGTGTGATGCAGACACTCCAGCTAAATTTTTGCCCCCTCATCCTTTTGCAGGGTTACATGAAAAATAAAACACCTGCAACTGATATTTCCTGTGTGGATTAAATGCTGAACTATCTTACAAATTCCCCCTGTACTGACTTACAAGGTGCGAATGATCAGGTTTTATGCTTCCAATATTCCGCTACCTAACAAAGGTCTAAATTGACTGGTTCTAAATTGCAGTTTTGTTTGTCCTATGAAATGTGAGCCAGTGTATGCATATGAATGAATGGCTTTAGGATGTCATTGACTGGGCAATAAACTCTTTGTGAACCGGTGTGTGTGTTATGAGCTAGTACAATGACAAGATATTGAATTGGGTTTTCAGACACAATTGGAGGTAATGAAAATTCTAAAAGTGAACCCATATTATATAACCCAGACAAATTTTTCTCCTGTCTTTAAAATGACAAAAGGAGAACAACATGGAGCTTGTCAATACACCTGCATCTCTCATGTAAAAATTGTGCCCATGTAAAGTCTCTAGAGGACCTCTGCTAGCGTCACTTTGTCGTCATATGCGTGAGAGAGAGTGATGGTTCACTTTCAAACCGTAATCTCAGAATCGGCAAAGTTGTCCGCCGTTGTGCACTGCCCCCCAATGGTTTTAACAGTTGATGGAGGGGCTGTGATCTGCGAGCTCGTCTGTCCCCTACAGCAAGGCTACCTTGCAGCCCTACGAGTCCCACTCGCCTTGAGTTGCCTTGATGTCAAGCACGACCTTAGAAATGGGCAAATAAGTTCCTTGATCCTTTGGGCCTGCACAGGCTGTTGACCGTCATCACAGGAGCTGTTTGAATTAGATTGGAGGGTGAGATGCTCTTGTTGTGCCACTTATAAGACCCAGAGAGCAGGAACCTTTTTCTAATAAGTAGATCCGTGCTTTGCTAACTTGTTTTTGTTCGTTTGACAATGTTTTTTTTTTGTTGTTGTTCTAAGTGTTCTGCTAATGTGACCCTCTATAGGTTGTTTGTGTGAGTTATGGGAAAACTGCAATCCTTAAAATAGCAGTATACATACAGTATGTCAACCTGGTGCACAACACGTGTTTATTATATTATACATACGTTTTAATGTATTTGTATCTCTTGCCCAGGAGGTGAAACGGTAATTATTGTGCAGCCTATTCCCAGCCCGGGCCCTGAAAACCCCAGCGAAACTCTACCGGAGTCTAAATGACTCGTAAGGCAACCCGTCTCTTTTACTTGCGCTCTTTTTTTTTTTTTTTTTTCTCTCTCCTGTATGGTGGTTTGTCTGCACTCGCTTTTGCACGCTTCACTTACTAACAGCCACTCATCTGATCTCTCTGAACCATTTTTTTTTTTTTGGTCACTGCCCTGTGCATTTATCATTTTAACTTCATCCCATTTAGATGTATTTTAATTTTGACTTTTTTCATTATCACTGCATTCATGGTGAAGTGCTCATACCTTTTTACATGCAAATGCTATGTTTGTGAAATGTGTGAATGCATCATAGATGTGTATAAATGCATTCATAGATGTGTATGAATGGACATAATGATGGCTGTGTTACTGGACATAGTGATGGCTGTGTTCATGGTCAGTCGCTCCTTAATAACTGAGCTATGTTGGGACTGAAGACATATGGCAGGTTCTGTCAAGTGCCAGGTTGCTTGGAAAGGTAGCAATTGCTCATTTGCATGGTGTGTGTGTGTGTGTGTGTGGTGGTTTGTTTTATTTATTTATTTATTTTATGAAATTTTTTTTTTTATATTTTGGGGAGGTGAATGTTTATCCATACTGTTCACCTCTCAGTGCAAGGATGCTGTTTCTGTGTGTGGGTGTGGGTGTCAGTGTGTGTTTGTGCTGTCAGTGGGTGTGCCAGTGTTTGCAAAAGGTTTAAAGTTGGTCCTCTGTCGATTTAATTATCATACAACCCAGAGTCCAGACAGGATGGTGTGTGTGAGATGAATTGGCCTACTCTTTGTGTCCCGCTACCCAAACAGCCACAATTAAGCAAGTTATGCCAGCTGCTCACAGGTACTAGGAGGGTGGGTATAGTCGGCAGATGAAGGCATTAAAAAGCGTCAAAGCCCCCACCTGTGCCTGTGTGTGTTCCTGTTTGCGTTTCAACTCCGCTAGAGTGTGTGGAATGTCACATCGTGAGGGGTGGGGGGGAATGGGGGACACTTGCGTCATCCTGTCACTATAGCTGGTGTTCAAAACAGCCCCGACTGTGCAAGGTTTTCCTTCAGAAAGTAAGCCTTGTGCTGTTACTGTCCCGGGGCCCATTATCAACACACACACACACACACACACACACACACACACCAGCATGTTTACATCAGCGATTTAAGTTGCATCCTTTTAAGTGCCAAAAAAAGTTGCATCCTTTTAAGTTGCTTTTAAATTTAAGTGCCAAAAAAATGGTAAGTTGTCAGTATTCTGCTCTACATGTTTTGGCCACTATGAGTGCACATTACGTGTAAATGCACTCGCACAAGTGCACAGATACATACAAATACACCCCTATATTTACATAAACACACCTACTACACCTTCCTTCACCTTCCCCTCCATTGAACACACCTACACAAGTGCACTAAATACACACAGTATATAAATGTAGGGGTGCATTTCAATCCACATACTGTATGTATTAGTGCACTTGTGTAGGTGTGTTCACAGGAGGGGAAGGTGTAGTAGGTGTGTTTATGTAAATGTAGGGGTGCATTTCAATCCACATAAACACACCTCAACCCTCCTTCACCCCTCCTACACAAGTGCACTAATACACACAGTTTGTGGATTGAAATGCACCCCTACATTTACATACATAACACACCTCAACCCTCCTTCACCCCTTCCCGTCCTCCCGTTGGCACCGTGTGAGTGTGCGCACTAAGCTTTGGTTTCTCTGGTTTTCTGTTCCCTCTCTGCTGGGCTGGGACGCGCGCTAATCACAGGACGCAAGTGACTGTGAGGATGGCCTGCGTCAGGGGAGGGGAGGTAGGTTGGATCTCCGCTAGAGCTGAGCCCACTACGCCCAACCCCAACCCCAGCTGATCTCGCTACCCTCACACACAGGTGCATGGACGTATGAACGCCACACAACTGCCCACAGCTTATGTGGGACAGACACCACACATATACATACACACACACACACACACACTCTCTTATCTCACTTTTGACATATACACACACCACCGACTGGACAGCCAGAATACCCAACATGCCTCAAGACCATAAAGAAAAACACAAAGCAGCCTGCATGTTAGCGCTTATGTAGAGCTGTCTCTGGGTGTCCTAAGTGCTGGAAGACCAATCAACAAACGCGCGCACACACCCCCTTCTGTGGCTGATCAGATTGTGTCACAGGTTTTCAACACAAGCAAAAACTTTAATCACGAAAACAGCATTTTTCACCTAAATATATCAGTCCTGTGGGGCCTGGACATCTTTTGTTTGTTTGTTTGTTTTGCTTTACTGTTCTTGTTGAAGGCCTGCTTGCTTGCTTGAGTCTAGTTTAGACCAATAGCTCCGTCTGCACCCAAAAGATGCACCCAGAGATGCAAAAAGAAAATCTTGTTGCATGGCAAATAGCAAGCAGCTTGGCCACTCTAAAAGTGGATGCGTGCTCTACCTCTTCAGTAATAGGAATTAGGAGTTGTTTATTTATTTTTTTCTTTGTTTGTGCGTTGTTTCTTTCTGTATGTGTGTTGTTGGCATATGTTGTCTAACCCACTCCACCATCTAAAGAGCATGTGCTGATGGAATCTACCTGTGTGCGACATTCAGCTTTTTTCACCTCAACTCTTATCTCATTCTTTCTTTCTTTTTCTTTCTTTCTTTTTCTTTCTTTCTTTTCTTTCTTTCTCTCTCTCTCTCTCTCTCTCTAGGTCCCAGAGCTCCTATTGTGATCCAGCCGCATTCCACCACCACCACCTCGGAGACCACCCACTTTGCAACCAAGCAGCCCACCTATACCAGCCAGCAGTGAGACCCCTCGCATACGTGTTACCCCACCCGGCCCCCAGCGACCCAGACCCCGTTCCTCCTACTCAAACTTAACCCACCAACCATGCCCCTGAAGGACGGGTTGCGAGGGCCCCCCAGCGAGTCCCTTGAGTGCGGTGGGCTGGGCTGGGGCTCTCCGGTTGTTTGTGCCAAGGTGGGTGCCTGAGTCATCCATCCCCCAGCTGAGGCACTGGCGGCAGAGTTGGCAGTGTACTACATAGGAGACAAGGACTCTCACTGCCCTCCCGCTCAGTAGCATGGACTTCCCCACGGCTTACTTGGGACACACACACACACACACACACACACACACACACACACACTCGTAAAACACAAACACGCTGATGTGAACATACGCCTAGTGTATGCACACACATGCAATCTAAACTCTCTCTCAACCTAGTCTGACTATTCTTGGTTTTTGCGTTTGTTGTCGTTTTTTTCTTCTTTCCCTCTTCCAGTCCCAATAAGTGGATCTGCTGTAGTTGGTTATGCTTGCGGGGGGGCCCTCGTTTTTTTTTTTTTTTTTTTTTTGTTTTTCTTTATCTTTCTCTTTTTCTCCCCTTTTTTCCCCTCTTGTTGTCCACTGTGGGTGTGACTTCAGCTGGTGAAGCCAACCTAATTAACTAGCATGGGTGTAGGCCAAAAAAAGAGGGCTTGTCTGAAATGCATGCAGTTCATAAAATGCATGCTTTTAACTGTACAGATCTGGCAAATGCTCAAACCCACACAGATATTCATTTACTCACACACATACTCAGTCCCACCCACAGCTTCTCTCTCTCTCTCTTCTCCTCTCTTTCTCCCTCTCACACACACATCCAGGACGTTACACATAAAGGGGGGTCTCCACAAAGCGAGATGGAGGGACATACTAGTCAAAGGTCATCATTTTGGGTCAACCTACGTCAAGGGTGCTCTTGGGCTCCCCACAAGGTCCTTCTGGGGAACGTAATCATGTTTTGTCAGACTTTTACGAGCCACGGCCAAAGCTTCCCTGTGTCTCAGATAAGACTTTAACCCCCAGACCTCTCTTATGAATTTGCATTACAGCACGTCTTCTTGTCATTAACACAATCACTACACATTTTGTTTTTTTATTTCATACTGACTCACATTTTACATGGTTCCATAGTTTGGAATTTATATTTTATTTCATGAAGTTGCAGACATGCATTACGCAATTTAGCAGTTTTTGTTCATACACATTTCTGAGTAGTATGTTTTTTTTTTTTTTTTTCAGTTCAGGTCAAACAACTCTAGAGAGACATCATGCCAAATTTCAAAGCACTGCTGTTTTTGTTTTATTGTTCTCGGTACATTTTTAAAACAAACCTATTTATTATGCAAGGACTTCTTTGGTTGCTCTTGAACATATGCAGTTGTTGGTGGTTATCTTAACGTGTTTGTCTGGTCCACGCCTTCTCTCGTTGTCTTTGGTTGAGGACGTCTTGTCGTGTCTGTATTGTCGTATCAGCTGTTAACTGTTAATCATGCGACTGGACACTTGGTCCACTGCAGTACAGTAGGAAAACAAAACCACATTATTTACCCCCAGTAATCGACTGTTGAGTGTACATCGATATTGTGTCAAGCCTAAAATATATCGTCATTCTCGGGTACCTAGAAAAATATAAGGGCAGGTTCCGAGGTCTGCCGATACGCCACACAAATGTGCTAATGTTCTCATGCTAGACGAAGGCTGTTTGATGCCCTCACCACATCTCTTGGCTTCATGCTAATGGGGAGTGCATACCACCGTATGCTCCTCTGCCATCATAAGAACCATTTCTTTGATTAGTTTTTGTTTTTCCGAAAGCCTTTTTTTTTCTTCTTCACCTTATTGGAGCATGATTTGTGGGCTTCTTTTCGGCAGGGACTCGTTCATAAGCTGTGCAGGCATCAATCACTCTCGTCTATCCTAGCTCCCTGCTCTCCTTTACCCCAGTCTGATCCATTTGCCATTTGGCTCGTGGAGCAGAAATCTCATCATTTCATTTCCACATGCAGGCCAATAACCCCCCCAGTCCACAAGTACTGTAAACGTTCAACTCTGTCCGTTGTCAGGCCACTGGCAAATGCCATGTAGATTCCTGTGTATACAAGAATTCTTTTTTTTTTTTTGTTGGTTTGTTTGTTAATTTAATAAAACGGACAGTGGTCATATTTTAAATACATGTTCATTTTATGAACATTCCTTAAAAAACACTGCATTACATTTCTCCTAGTGTGTGTGTGTGTGTGTTAGTTAATGGGGTAGAGCAGATGATTTGACCCCTGACAACACAGCGGTGGACTGACCCATGATGGCAGGCAACCACGTTGCCCTGCTGTGATGCCCCAAAGGCAACCTGGATCAAATAACGAGGGCTGTCAAAAAACTCTAAAAGTCAGCAAAGTCAGACAGAGAGAGAGAGAGTAGTGCTCATTGTTGTAGGGTCCTCACCCACTAAAATTGCAGGACTTTTTATTTTATTTTTCTGTGGTCATTGCTTTCTTTACATTATTGTTCATAACATGGACAGAAGACCTGTAAATGTGTATTTATAAAATTGAAATGAATAAAAACATGGGGGGGATTTGTAAATTCTGCTTTTGTTTATTATTATTATTATTATCAGTACTATATTATAATGGTACTAGTATTATCGGTACTATAATGGGTGGCGTGGGAACGGTAGGCACTTTAAAGCTTGCTGAAAAGAGACACTGAGTGGCATCAGAGGGAAGGAGCTTGAGGGGCGTCTTGGGCTCCCATGTCTGTGCTTGGAGCCTCCAACCAAGAAGAATGGCTCTTTATACGCCGGCTCCTCCGGGCTAGAGGCTGCTTTGGGTGGTTGTCATCGCTCGTCACGGGCATGTAAAGCTGCGCCCTGGGATATCCCGTGAAGCCAGCGGGGAAATGGGCTCATTAGCTCCTTGTTAACAAAGGACAAAAGTGAAAGGGCGAAGAGAGTAGAACAGGACTGGTTGTCCTTGGCTTTGCCTCTGGCAAGCCTTTGTATGTTCCAGTTTTGCTACGTCCATTCGTTTCCATTCCCATGGCTGTCTACAGATGATCCAAAAATCCATGTTTTGTTTTCAAGCAAAGGGATGTATAAAATTTTAGTTCATTTAAAGTGTACTTAAACATTAAACACTGTGAACTTGTAACGTGTTTAGACTTGTGTTAGCTGTGAACTCGGACAGGCCTACAGGTGCTAATGGAAGATAAGCAGAACTGGTGCAGCATGAATGAAGGTTTTCTCAGAAGCTCGCTGAATTGGTCTACTCCACTTGTACTGCTTGCTATTCTTAGCACCTGTAAGCTCATTTAGAGCTTAGGCTCATCTCCCTCTTGATATTCATTATGGACACCTCGTCACGGAGCGTCTCCAAGGCAGACCGATGCAAGAGAGAGTGAGAGGTTCCCCTGACAGGAAGGGGTCAGACTCGGATTACAGCGCTAAGCCACCTGCTAATGATTTTACTTCTAGGATTCAGTCCGCACCAATGAGTGGTCTGAAAACCCTTCAGCCAATCATGTTCACCATGACCATGTAAAATGAATGATTGGTTAAAAACATGCAGAGAGAGAGGCATAATCAATGGCATTATTAAGGTTATGCGATTCATATTTTCCACTATTGTTGTGGATTGTCTGTATTCTTTACTTATCAGCCTTGTCAAAGTTATATACACAAGAAGCTACTGTGAAATTCCCTGAGATAGTTATGTTAATTGTATTATACTGATGCTGCTCCAAAAGGATTACATTTTGGCAACTAAACATCTTTAAATTCATACGCAAGATGAAGTGGAGAGATTGGGGTAAAAAGTCTTCAACAAGAGATACTTGGATACAGATCTTTTAATCTCAGGTTCCTGTTTTTCAAGGAGGGAAATTAATCTAGATGATAATTCTTACATTAATGTCCATGTTGATTTTACAGGCCACTTATAAAACATTAATATTGTGGGGTCTAAATAAGTATAATTATTTAAAATATTGTCCCTTGGATGTAGGCTATTTTGAGAACTCTTGTTTTAGATTTCAAATTATGAAAGTGCAAGTAATATTTTAAATCCACTAATTAGTAAAAACGTTGATGAACAAAACCTAGACATCATACTAGTTTCAAAGCTAGTTTCACACAAACATTTGTCATTTGAAAAAGAGGCTTGTGTGGTCCCTCGTAGTCAGTGTGGTGTGTTAAGAATTTGTTTTTAGAGGCTCTCGTCACTGGCGCCAACAATCCCTCGTGGTTCCCTAGGGACTTAGGCCCTCTCCGATCCAAGCGCACCAAATGTTCCTCTCCTGCACTGGCTCCTGGACCAACCATCCCATCCGGCTCGCCAACCAACCAAGAGGCTTCTCTCTCTCTCACTCTCTCTCCTTCTCAGGTTACAGGAGATAAAAATGGCCCACACTGCATCACACAACTATCCGTGCCTCTCACAGACAACTAAGACCGGGAATTCTGTGGAATCCCATTTATGCAAGTGTGTTTGGGAAGGGGAGGGGGATGGGGATACGCAGGATGGGGAGAAGGGGGTTGGTGGTGGTGGTGGTTGCAGTTTTGACAGTAACTTAACCTAGAGCAAACGGCAAACTAAAATTATCCCATCAGGGAGGGGTCTGGCTTATCATCGGGAGCGTGAGTCAGAGGAGCGCTGCCGTGTGGACACAGCCACAGAAACTCACAAGAAAGGTGCAGAAAAGGTGCGTTTATTTTTCCCTGCGTCAGTGTCGGGAGAGGTCACACGGGGCGATGAACTTTAACCTGGGCTTCAAGCCACCTGTGGGGGAGCCGTTGAGCCACATGGACAACCTGGAGAAGCAGCTCATTTGCCCCATCTGCCTGGAGATGTTCACCAAGCCCGTGGTCATCCTGCCCTGCCAGCACAACCTGTGCCGGAAGTGTGCCAGCGACGTCTTCCAGGTACAGCAGGCGGCGGTGGTGGTGGTGGGGCTGGTGGTGGCTGCCTCATGGGTGCCTGGGATGCCCACTGCGTGCCACACACACACTTTATACACAGCAGATGCAGGATAGAGAGAGAAGAGGGATGAATGCTCGTGACAGTGATGAGTTCATACCATTAGAGCATAGGATGTACAACTAGAATATTTACAAGTATGCAACTAGAGCAGAAGGTAAACGATAGAGGGTAAAAGATATGTGTGATTGAGGGGGGCAGGAGGTTCCAAAAAAGGAGTGAAGTTGGAGAAGAGATTCTTTAACTAGCACAGTTTCTGACAACTATGTAATTGAAGCAAGCAAAAGATTAAAAAACGTCCACCATCCACATGACTGATGCTAGATATAGAGAAAGATGAAAAACGGTAATGTCAGGGATGAACTTTTTCAAATGCACCTTGGTTTTTGCAGTGAGGGAAATATGAATGAATCTCATCTCTAGCCTCAAAATGTAGTTATGTACATACTGTACAGACAATCTTTCTAAATTTAACTTCAAAGTCAAACTTTCTGAAAGCTCTTTCTTCATATGCTACGATTGACTTTGTGGAAACCTATGAAATGTTTGTAGATAGCTTATAACTTGACTGGTGTTGGGCAAGTGGCTGTGTGCCACCTCACTGGTTGGAAGCAGCGCAAACTCTGCAGAGGGGATGTGGAAAGATAAGTATCTCACCCCAGCACCTGCTGGATCCAGTGAGATGATATCGGGTCGGATGCCGGGGACGGGCCTCAGAGGACCTGTCTGAACCAAGACAAATCACCCTCTTACCCTTCTAGTTACTTCTACCATCCTGCACTGTCAGAATCTCATGGGCCACCCTACCGACATGGCAACAGACGAGGCCAGCAAGGGGTCATGTCTGCTCTCAAACAGTCTGCTGTTGTGGGCATGCATCCTCTTATCCTCAGCTGATTTCAACACACAATGACTCTGGGAGATTTGAAAACATTGTTTACTTCTCAAAACTCAAAAGTAACTGTGTAGTACAAACACAAGTAGTAGTTGTAAAGAGACTTCAACTGTATACCTATTAATGCATATAATGGCTTACATAATTTATTCAATTTTGATGCAAAAACAGTGAAAGTCTAAGACTAAGATAGAGAATTTAGTGTTTTAGGTAATAAATTCTTCAAGCCTGAGAAAATCCCAATGGACTGCTAGGAAACTTCAGTTTGCTCTGTGGTCATTTCCTTCTGGCCATCTGGCAAAGAGCCAGCTGAAGCGCTTTACTAGCCTGAGCATTTCACTTTGTGCAAAGTGCCTAGAACCTCCTGGGACGTGTTTGCTTACTGGTGGGAAGATACTTGGTCAGGACACAGAATTACGTTTAGGCCCGGTGATTGGCCCGCAAAATTGGCCGCAGCTGGTGAAAAAAGCCTACTGACAGATCCCTGACAATTTCCTTTTAATGGACTAATGAACAATTAGGTGTCTTTGCCTGGCCACAAGCTGGCCAAAGCCTCCACCCTCCATCGCCTCTCTCCCCCTTAATATCATTTAAACTACAGACACAGAATGGGCATATCCCAGCGAAAGCTCATTGTAGGACTAGTTTCAGGTGGATGTAATTCTGCACCAAGGATGAATCTTGGCATAGAGAATTCAGATACATTATTAGAGGTCAATAAAGCTTAAAAATCATACAAAAACAGCATATCATAGAACTTTTACATGAATGGTGATTCTGAAGAGTTTTTGCTAAACACATAATGTCGTTGCAAGCATGTCGTTGACATAATTCCTGTCGAGCACCTTTGAATATTAATTTATTTAAAAATCAAATCACCCTGCGCTGCTGTCTGCCATTTCAGGCCTCTAACCCTCTGTGGCAGAGTCGCAGTTCCACAGCCATGACCACAGGGGGGCGCTTCCGCTGCCCTTCCTGTCGGCACGAGGTGGTCCTGGACCGCCACGGTGTCTACGGCCTGCAACGAAACTTGCTGGTGGAGAACATCATTGATATTTACAAGCAGGAATCCAGCAGGTCAGAGTAATACACACACACACAGACACATACACACACACACAGGTACACAAAGGCCTACACTGTAAATAAAAAGCTTGAAAACTTAAAAATTCAAGGCAACCTGATGCACAAAAGACCTACACCTACACTTTCATTGTATGCAGGGACTAATTTGGCCACGTTATTCTGTGGCAAATGTGGTGGTTGTTATTGCTCACAGAGGTCTGCTTCAGGCTGAAACAAGTGAGGCCTACCTGAAAATAAATGTGAAATACTGTGATAACCCCTGTATTCCATTATTATATACATTTTCGGTTATGTATGAAGTAGGCTAGGCTAAGTTAGTGTTGATTTGAAGCACTAGGCGCAATTCCACGGTGAAATAACTTTTTATAATGTCCACAATGAAAAGCATTGTAGCCTATGATATGCACAACGTTTTGTAGGCTATTGTTTCTTCATTCAAGATCTACAGCCAAAAAAGTGTCATGTAGCCAAAAACACTGTCATGTAATCTTTCACATGTTTTAGCTTATGGACGTGAAATTTTCATTTGGCAGGGGGTATTTGATGATGTAGATAGGGCAGAGCGTAGCGCTCTAGAATCTTTGCCTAAACTGTTCTTTGAATGTGATAAGGTAAAAGAATTTGTCTCTAACCTTAGTCATTATCTTTTTGTTCAAAGAGGTTCTTGACCTTATCTCCTCACTTCTAAAGATGTATTTTTTTATTATGAAAAGTCAAATGACAAATCGATTGTGTTTCCGGTGAATTTTTTTGTTTTACAAGCCAAATTTTTCATACATAAACAGAAATGGAATAAAAAATGTTTTGTCTTGTTGACCCCTTTGTTTTGAAGTGTAGTAGCCTAGCCTAAGGTTTCTCCTCCCGTTACTTTAACTATTCTGTTAAGGGCAGTTTGTATTAGGCATATTGAAGATGTAGTTGTTTGATCACCCCGACATTTGGTGCTTAAAGCAACACACTACCGTATTTCTATAATAAAATATGTTATTCCCCTAACTTAGACGAGTTGATACATACCTGTTTTGTCTCTGTGCGTGCATGCAATCACTCTGGCGCGCGATGCTACTTTGTTGGCATTTAGCTTAACCCAGTTCTTTCAGTTCATCCAAACAGCCTTGGAGTTAGAAACAACCAAACGCATCCATGTCTTTCCTATTTACAGGCGGGTACCCGAATAGTTATCTAAGGCGGTTGTGGTGACACAAAATGAAACGAAGCAATTTTCTAAGCAGATAACAACGAGACCTATGCATGGCAGAGAAACACTTGGGAGCCCTTTGCCGTTAGCGCAGTAACATCCTTGAGGGAAACGAGTTTTCAGCAGTGAGGATATTACTGCGCTGACAGCAAAGGGCTTCCAAGTGTTTCTCCGCCATACATTGTTCTCTTTGTTATCTGCTTAGAAAATTGCTTTGTTTTATCTTCTGTCACCACAACCGCCTTAGATAACTATTCGGGTACCCGCCCGTAAATAGGAAAGACGTGGATGCATTTGGTCGTTTCTAACTCCAAGGCTGTTTGGATGAACTGAAAGGCCTGGGCTAAGCTAAATGCAAAGTAGCATCGCGCCCCAAGGTGATTGCATGCACGCGCAGAAACGAGACGGGTATCTATCAACTCATCTTGATAGATAGATAGATAGATAGATAGATACTTTATTGATCCCCAAGGGGAAATTCAAGGTCCCAGCAGCTTAGAAAAATCACACACAACATATACTACAGCGTACACAGGATGATAAGAAGCAGATCAACAAAACAACATGACTAGATCAACATTACTAAAATTAAGAATAGAATGCAAAAACTATGGGTAGAGATGTGCATGAGTGTACTGTGGTACAGTATGGGGTGTGTGTTAAGGTAGTGCAAATGAGCCAGTAGTGCAGCAGGTTAAAACTCTATTGACTAGCAATAAATATGTGCATATATAAAAGAGGACAACAGAAAAAATAAGCATAGCACTTCAACAGTTCCAATAAAGAATATGGACAATAAGATAAAAATAAAAAATAAAAATAGCCTAATAATATAACATTTCAATGTCAGTGCAGGGATAAGTCTAACAGAGTCATAAACAGGTTCATGCATCAGTCAAGTATGCAGGTCAAGTATCAGGTTACAGTTACTGTTAGTGGTCAAGTACGTAGTTACAGTAAAAGGAGGGATTGTGCATATGGGCTAATGTAGCCAGTAGGGCCCCTAGGCAGTGTGAACAATATACAGTATTGTAGAAAAGTCCTGTAAGTGAATAGGAGGGTTCAGGTGCAGATAGACTATGCAGAGAAGTCCAACTCTCCTTTTCCTTTCAGTGAAGCATTGTAGAGTTGAATGGCCCTGGGTACAAATGACTTTCTAAGTCTATCTGTTGTGCATGTCAGGGAGCGTAGTCTCCAGCTGATCAAGCTCTTCTGCTGTATGATAGTGCTGTGGAGTGGATGACAGTCATTGTCCAGGATGTTGTGTAGCTTTTTCAGTGTCCTTTTGTCTGATACTGAAGTGGTGTCCTCCAGTTCAGCTCCCACAACAGAGCCAGCTTTCCTTACCAGCCTGTCTAGTCGCCCAGCATCCCTCTTCTTAGTGCTTCCTCCCCAGCATGTCACAGCATAGAAGAGGACGCTGGCAACAACAGACTGGTAAAATATCCAGAGGAGCTTGCTGCAGACGTTGAAGGACCGCAGCCTCCTCAGGAAGTACAGCCTGCTCTGCCCCTTCTTGTAGAGTGCTTCTGTGTTGACTGACCAGTCCAGTTTATCGTCCAGGTGTATTCCCAGGTACTTGTATGTTTTCACCACTTCCACATTAACCCCCTCTATGGTGACTGGCACCAGGGCGGGCTTGGACCTCCTGAAGTCCACCACCATCTCCTTGGTCTTGGCAGTGTTGAGTTGTAGGTGGTTGAGTTTGCACCATTGCACAAAGTCCTCCACCAGGCTCCTGTACTCCTCCTCCTGCCCATTCCTGATACAAGCCACAAATGCAGTATCGTCTGAAAACTTCTGCATGTGGCATGACTCCGAGTTGTAGCAGAAGTCAGATGTGTACAGGGTGAACAGGACTGGAGAGAGCACTGTTACCTGTGGAGCTCCGGTGCTACTGATGACCGTATCAGAGAGGCAGTCCTTCAGTCTGACGAACTGTGGCCGCTCTGTCAGGTAGTCTTCAATCCAGGATACCAGGTGGGCATCCACACCCATCTGCAGGAGCTTGTCACTCAGTCTGGGGGGTTGGATGGTGTTAAAAGCACTGGAGAAGTCAAAGAACATGATTCTCACAGCACTTTTCTCCTTTTCCAGGTGAGTGTGTGTCCTGTGCAGGAGGTATGAGATGGCATCATCGACGCCCACTTTCTCCTGATAAGCAAACTGTAATGGGTCTAGTGCATGGCGCACCTGTGGCCTAAGTATCCCCAGTACCAGTCTCTCCATGGTCTTCATCAGCTGTGATGTGAGAGCGACTGGCCTGAAGTCATTAAGCTCACTTGGGTGTGGTTTCTTGGGGACAGGAATGAGACATGATGTCTTCCACAGTGCTGGGACTCTCCCTAGACGGAGACTCCAGTTGAAGATGTGCTCAAGTGGCTCTCCCAGTTCTGCAGCACAGGCTTTAAGCAGTCTTGGACACAGTCCGTCGGGCCCGGCTGCTTTCCTGGGATGGAGTCTCTTCAGCTGTCCTCTGACTTGATCTGCCGTGACGATGGGGGGGGAGAGGAGCTGAGGGGGAGAGGAGTTACCATGGTCATTATCACCTTGAGGGGGATGGAGGGGGGAGAGGTGTGTCTGTGTCCTGTGGGGGATGGGTACCTCTGGCGATGGTAAGTGTTGCTTTGAGAGTGAGAGGGGAGGTGTGACTTGGGCCGTTAAGCAGACGGTGTCTGGGCAGTCCACGTCCATTGAGGCTTGAGCACGGCCATCAAACCTGTTGTAAAAGCAGTTTAACTTGTTTGCTTTGTCCAAGTTTCCCTCCACAGAGCAGCTGCTCTTCTTCCCCAGGCCAGTAATGGACTTCATTCCTTCCCAGACCTCTTTCATGTTGTTTTCCTGCAGTTTCTGTTCCACCTTCTTCCTGTATTCTTCCTTGGCCTCTTTCAGCCTGACTTTGAGCTCCCCCTAAGTTTGGGGAAGAACATATTTCAATATTGAAAATCGGTGGCGTGTTGCTTTAAAGACGGGCTAAGCAACGTTCTGTTTTTCTCTATCACAAGCTCCCTCTAAAGACCGCTGTATTACATTGTATTGCACTGCATTCTATTGGAGGCGGTCCACACTGCTGAACATTGCAAGTGCTGTATCTACCGCTATAGGCCACGGTGGCGCATTGTACACCGTTCGTTCGCCATGTAATGACTCATTTTAGCATCATAAACAGTATGAAACGGATTAATTAAATGAAAAATGTTACATAGTGGGCCTTTAATAGCTCCATACAAGTGATAAAGGCAGTGATGGCCACTCTTGTAACTTAAATTATCTGTTAAGCGCAGATTGTACAGGGAATAACGAAAATATAGTTGTTCGATCACCCCGACATCTGGTGCTTAATAACCTCATACAAATGACAAAGGCAGTACATCATTTTGGTGATGGCCACAGGCGTCTCCACTCGTTAGTTTTAACTATTCTAGCGTTGATTGCGAGTAGATCGAATATTTTTACTACATTAAGGCTACATAACCTCAAAGACATTACAAAGACTTTCCTGAATGAAACACTTTTATTGAGACAAAATGTTACATTATCTATTACTCTTTGAAAATTTATTTTTAAAATTTGTCTCACATTTGACCCGCTGTCAACGCCTTCAATAGGCATGCAAATGTTACATTCAGGTTGCACATTCGCATCTTGATGCCACTCTTCCAGAAACGTGTCCATGTGTAGTTCACAGAGGTTATACAGTGTAGGCTGCTACAGTACATGTTTCCACCATGTCAACATTTATAGATCAGTCATTTATTTTGCTCCGACTTCTCCATCTCCCTTTCAGCCAAGTGCATGTTCAACAACACAACAGGCACGACTTGTTTTGACGTGTAGCTCTTCTGCCTGTGTCAGGGTTGGGTTTCAGCAGCCAGCTCTGCAGTGGGTAGGCCGAGTCACCAAGGATGAAATAGCCTACATCGGTACCACACTGTGGAGGTACCAACTGTTGGAGGTAGTTGCCCGGGTCCACAAACCAGACTTCCGTAGCGCATGGCATTATGTTCTCTCCCTGGCTGTAGAAATGTTCAGATCCCAGAACAGTCATTTACCATCAACAACTGCTTGTAAGATGATGGAGTGCCACCCTTTTCTGTTGCAGAAGTCTGATTGGTACTCGGTGGGTCTCTGTATAGGTATTTGCGACCCATGCAATGTATAGCACCACACACCATGATGAACACCAAATCAGGACTTGAAGAAATCTGCCATTTCTGCAAGTATTGCTTGGTCTGGCTTTTGAATGAACCTACCTTAGGTCTGAGGTGGGTTATAACCAAAGATTCTAGAGTGACGTAGCGCTCTAGAGTCTTTGGTTATAACAGCCTTACAGCATGTATGCACACATGAGCACATGAACAGTTTACCTTTAGCCACAGCAAACAGGTTGCCCACATACTTGTAGGTCCACAGTCCAGTTTGACATATCTACAATGTCATTTTGACTACTCATAATTCCATCTACAACTTCATTTCGCCTAGTCAACATAGTCAACATAGTCAAAACTTAATTTGAGACATCTGAAAAGAAACATTTTTCTTTGATATCTTGAATTGAGGTGAATGAAAGATGTCTTGAACTGGAGTTATGTGTAGTCAAAATCAAATTGCAGATATCTCAAATTGGAATTAGAGATATTTATAATTCAGTTGTGGATATCCATAATTCACATTGTGTATATCTGATATATCTATTATGATGAATCCTATAGAAATGATCGGCAAAAGTGACATAATTTTCTCTAGGAAAAATTTGTTTGTGGATATCTGAAATTACAGGTATGGATAGGAAGAATGCAGTTGTGGATATCTGAAATTTTATTTTTGACTAGGCAGAACTTAGTTGCAGATATCTGCAACACATATCCAGTTTAACTTTTAAATGTTAAAATGGCTTGCCATAAAGGATGTGGATGTTGTCTCACGGGCTGCATCCAGAGGCCTCTCTGCCTTTCTTTTCCTGATGGTAAGCCTGGAGCACAACATAGTTCAGTCAGTTGATGTCTATAAAGAAACGCTGAGTGTATGGAGCTTGTAGTAGGAATTATTGCATTGTGCAAGCACAGTATGATTTGTTTGTGCATTGTTAAAACATCATCAAGTCGCATGAAACAATATGTGGAGCTGTAGGCCTCAGGCCTGATGTTTGACACTTATGTTAGACGTTTTTTTCTGAAGTAATTATCTTACATTTATGTATTTATGAGATGCTTTTATCCAAAGTGACTTACAAAAGAGGATAACAAGCTACATAGAGGGAACCTTAAAGAGCATAGTGCTAGGAGATAGTAGTGCATCGATGTAGTTAAGTGCTAGGACAGAAGTAGTGCATCAATGCAGTTCAGTGATAGGATAGAAGGTGTTCTCTGAATAGCTGGGTCTTTAAGAGCTTTTTGAAGGCATCCAGAGTCTTCATTGAATAACGAAAGAGTGTGCAGCAGATGAAGTTAGTGATTGGTGCCTTGTAGCCCACTAGTTTATGACATCAGTCTTTTGCAAACACTTTGTGATAAAACTTCCCATGACCTAAAGCTCAACCTGCAACTAGGACACTTCATGACGGTGGTAGAGTCTCACAGATCCTGGCACAGGCTTTCCAGTGCCAGTCACGGCCACCTCTGTGAGCGACCTGCGTGTGTTTATGTACGACACAAGCTGGTGTCTTTTCAAATTTCTGCTTTCACTTTGGTCCTCCTCATTCTAGTTCTCAAATGTACATACATATTTCAGTCTCCAAAGCCAAAGGTAGAAATCACCCATGGCTTGCCTTCCCCTTCTCCCACACCAGACACCCAGATAGACCCAGACAGATACACTGTCCCAATATACCCTACAGACACACTGTCCACAGGATGTCTTACATATACTGTCCACAGTATGTCCTACATATACACTGTCCACAGGATGTCCTACAGACACACTGTCCACAGTATATCTTACATATACACTGTCCCATTATGTCCTACATGTACACTGTCCACAGGATATCCTACAGATACACTGTCCCATAATGTCATATATATACACTGTCCCATTATGTCATATACACTGTCCATCGGTATCTGAAGGACAGTGGATGTGTGTCAGACTGTTTACTACAGAGTCATTGTTTATCAATCCTGCTTTTGGAGAACCTTAAAAGAGAGAAGAGGAAAAGAAAAATGACAGAAGTGTGTGTGTGATGCAGACAAGACATCATCTGGTTCTGTTCACACAGTTTGAGGACCGAAGACTTATTCATTGATCATTAGTGTGGGCTTCTTTGTGTTATACAGCAGAAGGAGTTTGTGTCAATGCCACAGCACAGGCCTGTCTCATTATACACACTTGCTGGCATATGTACAGCAGCCCTACTGTTGTTTCCTTTTCTGTTGTTGTTGTTGTTTTGATGAGTTGAGTGGTGTCATCCGTGAAAAGGCGGTTGTCAAGGAAATCAGACAGAGCCTAGAAACACATCTGACCTGCTAAGGCTCCACTGCTACACCCTTTGAATGAACTTTCACTTACCTTTAACACTAAACTAAGGCGTCGTCCCATGACTCTGGCGACCCGGGTTCAAATCCGACCTGTGGTCCTTTGCCGATCCTGCCCCATCTCTCTCTGCCATTCATTTCCTGTCTCTCTCTCTGCTGTCACTATCCAAATAAAAGGCAAAAAGCCCCCAAAAATATCTTAAAAGAAAACATAACTTACCACTGTGCTGCAGGCATACAATTATGTGCAGTTTAGGATGCGCTGTTGATAAAACCTAAGTGCATGATATTCTTTGAAGCCTTTTTTAGCCAGTCTTGTGAAAATAGAACCTGTGTTGTACTTGCTGTTTTTTTTTACTCTCAACATGGACTGAATGAATGAAAAATGCTTTTGCAAATGCAAAAGCAAAAAATGCAAAAATACTGCTTTTAATTGTGAAAAACAATCAGTAGTTCTGGATGAATGTGGAAAATAACTCATGATCTCAAATCATTTTCAAATACACTGACAGTGGTAATGACAGAGGCTATACAGCAAGCTTGTCCCTACTCCAGTTACCCACCAGATGGCGATGTTTCCTAACTTGTGGGCCAGTCGCTTGAGGGCGCACTAATGACACAGTGCCCACATCGGGCTGACATAGACCTCACATTTCAGCGGCGATTGCTTGACAGGGCCAAAGATTAAAAAGCCTAGTGATGAATTGAAAAGGTCCGCCGTTTTGAGCAGGTCCTCTTTCATGCACGAGGAGGAAGCTGACAGTAGGTCCGCCCCTGTTCGCCGACAGATTGCAATCACAGCCTACGACACCAACATAGCAAACTTTCCGAACAAGATCATTATCAAATCTTATTATGACCTGACCTTTTTTTTTTTTTTTTTTTTTTCATTTTCTCCTTGAGTGGCAGTTTCAAATCCTACAGAAGACAAGAATTTCAATGTGAACAGACAACAGCAAATTAGTTGTTTTCTTAAGTTACAGAAAAGTTCACTAGGGAACCCATTTAGTCTGCTGAGATAACAGGGAAGCTGGTTTCAGGTCTTACAACTCCTTGCCGGAATTAATCATCTAACATAACATTACAGTCCATGCATACAGATGACTGATAACCTGTTCCTCAGATTTATCTTGGTGAATCTCTGTAGAGATTCACACACACACACACACACACATACAATGTGACTCATTAATGACCTTAGACCTAGCTTAACTCTCCCACCCACCTCCTCAAACACACACACAGACACACACACACACTGACTTTGACCTTATTGACCTTTCCCCAGACCCCTGCACCCTCCAGCGGAGTCTCAGCAGCTGATGTGTGAGGAGCACAAGGAGGAACGCATCAACATCTACTGCCTGAGCTGCCAGACGCCCACCTGTTCCATGTGCAAGGTGTTCGGCGCGCACAAGGAATGCGAGGTGGCGCCACTGCAGAACGTCTACAAGCGGCAGAAGGTAAAAAGGGTTCGCTTAGCGCCGCAAGGTAAAAAGGGTTCGCTTAGCGCCACAAGGTAAAAAGGGTATCGCTTAGCGACAGAGGGTAAAAAGGGTTCGCTTAGAGACAGAAGGTTGAAAGGTTTTCCCTTAGTGGCAGAAGGTAAAAAGGTCCAGCCTTGAAGCGGTAAGTATAAAGGGTTTTGCTTAGCGGCAGAAGGTAGACAGGGTTTTGCTTAGCATTAGAAGATGGAAAGGGCTTCACTTAGAGTCAGAAGGAAGAAAGGGTTTTGCTTAGCATCAGAAGGTAGTCAGGGTTTCGCTTATAGGCAGAAGGTAAACAGGTCCAACTTAGCAGCAGAAGGTAAATAGGGTTTGGCTTAGTGGCAGTGGTAACGGCAATGAGGAAAAGTTGGCGTCGCACCAGCCAACAGTGAGCAGCGGGGAGGATCAGTGGACAATCATTTTAGGCCGCAATAAAATGGAGCCTGCGGTGGAGGGGTTAAATTATGAATAGACTTGAAATATGAATAGACAGCCACAAGCCAGTGTGTGTGTGTGTGTGTGTTTGTGTTTGTCTTTGTCTTTGTTGTGTCAGAATGGCTTTTTGAACAGAGCTCGTCACAGCTTGTACCCCCTTTGTTTAAAACAAACGCATGATGCTGCAGTTATTACAACAGCTGGTTGTCCTCTGCCATTGCTAGAAGCCAGGAGAGAGCGAGACACAGATGACAGTTTGTCATTCACGGGAAACAGATGTGCCAAGCGGCAACTGGCAGGGGGTTCTTGTCCGCCACCAGTGGGGGTTCTTCCCGCCCGTCCCCCAATGTCCACGCTCGTTCTGCGTCACACACACACACACACACCCAAGACACCGATTGATGTAGCACAGGCGGCCATCCGGTACCCCATGGCTGGATGCCGCACTTTATTCTTCATACCCTCCTGTTTTTTAATCACGCCTGTCAAAATGTAGGCACGGCCAAGGTGGGGTTGTTTTTTTAACACACGGGCCTTCTTCATTTCACACCCGGGTTGACACTTGCCAAAATCTGAGCCGTCAAAATTGCACCCCCACCCAGTGATGCCTGAATTAGGGCAGCCGATATATGTACTGTAACAGGTGAATAAATGACAATGGCGCCCCTATGACTGACACCACTGGGACGATTTTTTTTGCCTTATCCTGCGCTCTCTGCAACCCAGACAGAAATCGCTTGTTATCACTGCGAGGGCAAATGACACCACTCAGTCCCCACGAGTGCCTCTGAAGACTTCCGAGTTTTCCCAGGCAGTCTGACTCATTTGTGTCATAGTGGGTTTGACTCATAGACTTCTACAGTGGCTATGCCTGGGATCTTAGGGGGGGGTGGTGGTGGTGTTGGGGGTATTGTTATATAGATGATGGTGAGAGATGAGGTGACCAGGGTGACTACCCAGGTGAGTAATGACTCAGATCGCTTCATTTGCATCACCACTCATGCGCAAAAACAATATCTCAGCAGATACCATATGTTTGGGAGGTCTCCATTGAGGTTAGCTGCGTGGGGGATAGCGGCAGCACGCAAATGCGAATAATAGGAGATGCCAATGCGTAATCGAGTAGCTGGTGTGTGTGTGTATGTGGCAGAAATAAAGAAAGCGTGTGTGTGTGTGGGGAGAAAGAAAGCGAGCAAGTGAGTAAGAATGGCGGGGTGTTGCAGCACAAGGGGGCGCGACACCAAGCAGGTGGCCAAGTTGACATTTTCATGTTCGAGGCCCATTTTTTTCCCACATGCTTTTGTTTTTTTTTCTCCCCTCAATGCTGTGAATCATGTCACAATTAGAAATGCAAACGAGCGCTAAAGTTTTGACTAGTCATCGCGGCGGACGCGGGCTGTGCCATTTTTCCCAAGCTGCTATAGTTCACAATCTGGCCCCTTGGTCACTGTCTGACCAGGGCAGCTGGCGGCTGTGACTTGACAGGTCTGACAGCATTTGGGTGTGTTTACACAATGAAGCTTTTTTTGTTATTTGTGAAAGGCAAGACAGTCATGCAACATTCGGCTTCTTTTCTTGGCCCTTTGAAAAACCTTTTTCTTCTCCCTGTTTACTTCTCAGCTCACCGGATGTTGACGTTAATGATTAGTGCTTATCATGGGTCTTGGATGCCCCTTTAAACATGTCTTTTATTATGCCTACTCCTAGACAGAGCTTAGTGATGGCATAGCCATCCTTGTGGCCGGAAATGACCGGATGCAGGCCATCATGTCACAGATGGAGGACATTTGCAGAACTATAGAGGTGAGAGCACAATCACCACAGTAACTGTAGAACCCCTAAAGGGGACAACAGAACAGTCATGATGACAACAGAACCTTTGCAGTGAACTCATAATGCTGACAGCAGAATCATTAACATGAGACATACAAGCAGCAGTGACCACCACAGGTCCCTTTTGTCACTCTCGATGGGTGTTCATCCATGGAAGTTGTAATATATAGCCCAGTGCTGCCTACCCATGGTCTATTTATAATGTATATTCACATTCATTAACATTCTATAAATGAACTGTTCAAGGCGTTATTGTTTACGATGGCCATGTCCAGTTTTATGTGATGCTTGTATATTATTATCAGAGATGTTTTTGGTCGATTCACATGTGAATTTTGATTTTAAAGAGTTGCCCTATAGGATCAATACAGAAATTCAATCAAAAGTTTTGGTTCAGAATGGCTCATGTGCGACAGATGATTTGGACCCGTCTGAAGCGGCAGCTTAGATTAGTGAGAATAAAAACAGAGAGTAGCCCTCAAACTTTTTTTTTTCTCCTTCATGGCTGACGTCCGTGGGGACTTCGACTGCGATCAGGAGAACGGGCGGCGGCAGAAGCAGACGCTGTGCGACAAATTTGACGCGCTCTACACCATCCTGGAGGAGCGGAAGAAGGAGCTGGTGGAGAGCGTCAGTCGCGAGCAGGACCGCAAGCTGCGGCATGTGCGCGGCCTCCTCCGTCGCCACGGCGATCACCTGGAAGCCTCAGTCAAGCTGGTGGAGACCGCCATTCAGTCCATGGAGGAGCCGCAGATGGCCGTGTTCCTGCAGGTGTGTGTGTGTGTGTGTGTGTCTGAGAGAGAGACAGGGTTCCCTTCCCCTCCAGTGCAGTGATGTCACCAGGGCATATTTGTCTCAGTATATTTTAATGGAATTTAACAGCACGGGGGATCAGTGATTGCACCAAAATGTTGAACCATCTGTGACTCACTGTGGCTGCTAAATGTTAGTCACTGTTCCCTGATGTCAACAAACTGTTTATTTTCATAAAGATATAGACATAGGCATGTGTCTTTTGTCATTATCATTTCGATTTGATTAGATTTTGTATGTTCTATTTTATTGTGACTAATCCATTCTGCAGTTAGAAGTACTGTACTTCTCCACAGTAGCCAACAGCTTCTGTCCTACTCTATTTCCTTCAATCTGTCTCATGGAAATTCATAACAAACTGTCAATGGGGAGTCTAAGGTTGTATGACATTATATCCCTGGACTCAATTGGGCAGTACAGACGGGGGGGTTGGGGGGTTGAAGCCTAATGACGTTTGTTTATAGTGGTTGACGCTGCATCTCTGTGCCGGTACATCGCCCAACAACTCTTGTTTTGAGACAAAACGAAGGCATTGATTGAAAGCCAGCCCTTGCAGTCAAGGTCACTGCCAGAGCTGCTGTACTCTCTTTCTTTCGGACTAAAATCAGCCCCAGCGCCACGGATAAGGTTTCTCTGTGGGGGCCGTAATGAGAGACGGACGTGTGGAGCAGGGCTAATGACATGCCTCAGATGGACACTCGCCTCTTCACCGAATCATCTTTATTTTTAAGACCATCTTTATTTTTAAGATTTCTATTGTCTGACTTTGTTAGTGTTATGTTATTTGTGTATGTTAGGCCTCACTGGCTGTCAGAACCCTCTCATTGGCTGTTGCTAATTGGCTCATGGAATCATGGAATGCAGGAGTCTAACAATCAATGGGATTGTGGTATTTTAATCAGAATGCAAGAAATCGAACACCCAACCAGACTGCAATATTGCAAAACCTAATCGGGTTCTGAAAGATCACAGAAATTCTTCCCCTGGTGTAGTGGATGTTCAGGTTAATGATTTGTGCTTATCCTGGGTCTCTTTAAACATTTCTTTTATTTTTCTTACTCCTAGACAGAAATTGTGTGTAAAATTTTACCAGTCAATGAAATTGTACAACACCCAATATAAAATTTGACTTGCCATCAGTGGCTAATTAGACTGCAGAAATCTGTCTGTGACTGATAAATATAGTTTAAATATATTAAAAAATATTAAAATATCAAAGACTGAGTGATAAAAATCACCTGCAGTACACCCACTTTTCGACCTCCACTTTAAACTCCTTGCTTCTAGGAAAAGTGTTTTTCCCCCCCATGGTGTGGTTTATCCGTAGCCTGTCCTTTATAGTCTGGCTTAATGTGCTGGTCGGTGCAGCAGGTGTTGGCTTCTGCCTCAACACTCCTTCTATTTAAGAAGTAGCGATTGAAATGGGCGAGGCATGTAGACTTCAGCCCAGGGCCTAAGATTGTGGCACTTTGTCTTTTTAAAAGGTGACACCGTCACAGGCAGAACACTTCTGTCTTCAGTCACACATCTGGTTTGCCTTTACACCCCCTTTCTCTTTAATCCCTCAGTAACTTTTGTCTTAGGTTTGTTGTGGTCATTTCTTATGTCATAGTTTATTTCTGCCTTTTTTGTGATCAAGTTTTGCCCCTTCCTAAGGTTTGTATGAATGTAAATGTATGTATATTTCACTTAACTGAGGCCAAGCGCAGGTGAAAAATCAATTGGTTGAAAAATAGAGTGCAGTCTGTTTTAATCCAACATCTTCTTTTTTTATTTTTGTGCAAAAAAAAAAAAAGATTTTGAGGGCTACACGACTCTCTTGTTTTTTTTGTCCTTGTAAGTCTTGTTCTTTCTCTGTCTCTCTCCAGAGTGCCAAGGATGTGTTTAAAAAGTGAGTGAGTAGTAAGCGCATGAGCGAAAGAGTGGATCAGTGTTGAGTGTCCGTGTTTGCAGTGCGTTGTGCTCCACTACCAAACAGAGGTGTCACTCCTGACTCAGATGTAGCAGGCGCTAACATCGCTGTCGGCGCTAACTCAGCTGGGATGGCATGCTGGTGGCGTGCTATAGTGGTGATGGTGGTGCTGTTGCTAACATTGCCTCTTGGCACCCGCCTGAGGTCGTATGATGCGGTGACTAATGATTCATGACCAACACAACTTGCTCGCGAGAACAAACTGACCAAAAACTTGCTTGAAAAAAAAAACAGAATAGAAAAATGAAATAACACGCTTGTGTGGAAAACACTGTCTTGCAGCATGTGTGTGTGTGTGTGTATGTGTGTACTGTATTTGTGTGTATGCGTGTGTGTGTGTGTCTCTTTGGCCCTAGCCAATGTTTCACCTGTAGAGATGCGGGGGCAGCACCTCTTTTTGACCTCGTGACTCACCTTGGAGCTGCCGCGGGGGTTCTGGCTGGGGCCTCTGCCTTGTCCTCACTCTCTCCGCAATAGGACGGCGGAAGAGAAGGGGGTGGACAGGAAATCTGTGCTTGGCGGTAGGTGACCTAAACACCTGTGTGGCATGTGCTCGGCAGGATCACAGACACGGCGAAGGCGTCCGATCTGGAGAGGACCGAGCCCGGGTACGAGAGCATGGCTCAGTTTGTCATCGACACAGACGAGGCCTCCGATGTGCTGCGGAGCATCGATTTTCCGACAGGTATTACAGTGGACTGAACACAACTCAATAAGTCGCAAAAACTAGAACTTAAAAATGGTTTTTGGCAGGTTTAAACAGGCATCAGACTTTGATGTTAATGTATTTTTGCCAGAAAAGGCTGCTAATGATTTAAATTCTGTCTTGCAGGTTTTCCAAATGAGGAAGAGGAGGACCTCGGAGAGGAGGGTGAGGATTTTCCTGGTGTAGATGGAAACTCTGGAAGATATTAGACCATCTTCATCCTACCAGGTCTGAACTCAACAACACAGACACCGGATGGAACCTAGGTTAAGTTAAGATAAGACATCAGATAGTGTGGTGAAGAACGTGTTGCTCTGGCCAGGAAATAACAGGTCGCTAGGGTCGTTTTGTGGAAACAGCTGTTCTGTGAAAGTTCTAGAAATGACATTACAGATGGTTGACATTACAGATATGTACTAAGAAGCACTTTCATTAGCTTTCATTCAAAAATGCCGTCACCATGGTTTGCCTCGTCAAGTTAAAGTAATGTTCTTGCACAATAAAAAGGATAGCAACTATGTGCTCTGGGCTTACAGGTCCTGGCGTCCGTCTGGCATGCTAATGAAATCTGCACCATCATATTAGAATCTGATTGAGCTCAGCTGGGAAAAAAGTGCTGTAATGTGCAAATTGAAAAAGGCCGAGCTTTCATCCACTTTCTCGAGTAAAAGCTTGCCACCTCGCCACCACTCTTGTTTAGCATTACATGTGGCCACCGGCAGCACCTTAAGTGACAGAAAGCCCCAAGCACCGCTCAGCTTCTGATCCATCTCCACTGAAAGGAATGGGCCACCGATGTTTAATGGGGTGAGCCGGCAGGGGGAAACGCTCACGCCTCCTCTCATCTCAGGATATGGATCCAACGTCTGTGTTTACACCCCCAGCGGAGCCGTATACAAAACAGCAGTCGTGACCCCTCCCCCCAACACACACAGACACACAAACACACACTCCACAAACACACCCACATCTACTGATCAATCTCCTTTGTACACACCACTAGCACGTGAATCATTTCCGCCAAAGGGGGTGGTGTGCTCTGTGAGTCCAAGATGGAATATATTTATGACAAGAAGCAGAGTGTTTGTAGCAGGTGGATGAGGCATCTGTAGGGTGTCAAAATACCATACACACCAGCTTTGTTTTGCGTCAAGATACAAAAAAGGAAGAAAATCACACAAATCTGGTGTAAATCAATCAATATTAATAATTTGCATCTGGAAAACAAAACAGAAATAAGTTTGTGCCCCCCTTAGACAGCGCAAGATGATCTGGTTTCTGTTGCAACAAATTCTCCCACTCTCACACCTACAGACAGACAACAGGAATATTGATTGACTCACACAAGATCTCCCTTTTAAATACTAGAGTTCTGAGAGAGGTTCCATAGACCTGAGGTGATAGAGTCCAAAGTGGACATTGTTAAATGCCTTGAGATATATGCTCCATGAATAGTATATCATGGTACATGGTGCCCTGTTGTGATACACATTTATAAATTGGGACTAAATTGGATTGTTTTATTGATTGATTGATTGATTGATTGATTGATTAAATTGTGGTTTTGTGTGGACTAAATAAAAAAAAGTGCCCTATGCTGATTTAAGAGTTAGAATTAGGATGACTTTCACTTTGCATGTGTGTGTGGGAGGACATGAGAGAGTTGAGAAGGACAGGTGCTTTACAGGGAAAGTGGGGAAGTCCAGCTGTGTCTGTGTGTGTGTGTGTGTATGAGTGTGTGTAGATGTGTGTTTGTGTTTCTGTTAGTGTCTGTATGCTTGAGTGAGAATGTCTGCATGTTTGAGTGAGTGAGTGAGTGTGTGTGTGTGTGTGTGTGTGTGTGTGTGTGTGTGTGTGTGTAAGAGAGAAAAAAGGTGTGAGATTGTGTGTAGGCAGTGCTAACTCACGCTTGCACCATTTCGCCAAAGGTCAGCAACCACTCTGAATCAACAGGGTGATCCTGCCGTGGTGATCCTGGCACTTCCCCTTCCCTAAAGACACACACAGACACACACACACACACAGTCTTTTACTCTCACACACACACACACACACACACACACACACACACACACACTCACCTCTCTTGTGATCTGCATGTGGCTCATGTCCAAGCTGGTCTGTCCTGGGGTCACAGACTCTGCCGTGTCCAAACTGTGAGCGGCCTCAAAAGCCCTCCGTCCTTCTCCTGGAGAGCGCCCATCACACCTCTGCTCTGTCCCAAGAAAGGAGAGGGAGGGAGGGAGAGAGAGAGAGAGAGAGTGAAGAAATATTTGTTTCGTGTTCACCTCCTGCCAGGGAGGCCTGTTGAGAGTGTGATGAGCTGAGTGGGTCCGAAACCTCCGGGGTGAAAATCAAGCTATGTAGCTTTATTGTTATCCTCTTTTTGTAAGTCGCTTTGGACAAAAGCGTCTGCTAAATGCATAAATGTAAATGTAAAATGAAAAAAAGAAGACGATCTCCCCAGGCGGTTAGATGCATCTCTGCACTTGCTCCAGCATTAGATGGGTCCACGCCACACACTGGTCTTGTGGCCAGAGCCGCTGCTAGTTCTCTGGGATTCCGAAGCGAATTTCAGGTTTGGCCATCAGCAGCCTACGTACAACAGTTTTGCACATCTTTAAAGAAAACAACTACAGATAAATAAAATGCAAAGAAAATGGCTATTCGTTTTAAAAAGAAATTCTGCTGATTATTGGCCAATACTTAATATGTAGGCTACTGATAAATGGTACCTGTCACTTTAATACATTTCAGCAAGTTGCAGTAGTCTACAAAAGAAATACAAGTACAGCGGGCAATACAGTACAGACCAACTCTGTCATGGACTTGATGGGTGTATCCGCAGGAGGATAAATTGACGCATGAGCATCAGGAAAACATTTTTGCACTTTTTGCATTTTTTGATAGTAGAAGTTATCACGTAAACCTAAAAGCATGCACATAACAAGACTACTGTATTAAGGTACTGCACTACTCACAGAATGGCCGTAGCGCTGCACTGTTTGTAGATGCACTCTCAAGTTGGACCTCAGGTAATTTCTGAAGCACCTTCTCCATCTTTCCCTCATTTTTTGGGATCTAATTTTCATCTGTCCTATAAACAAGAAAATCCTAAAAGTGAAACCAATATAAAGAAGAAATGTGCCAAAAACTCTCAGATCCCCCAGACGCTTTGGATGCCCTCTCCATCTGCCTGGCTTCTGCCGGTTAGGAGCTGACAGACAGCTTCTTGAGGGTAAGAGGTTGGGGGGGTGGGGGGGGGGGGGGGGAGGAGGACAGTAGGTTCATTTGATCTCTTCTGCAAGTGGAAGCTCTGTCTGTCTATCTCTTCCTCTCTCTTTCTCCCCTCTCTCTGCTATCCATCTATCTCCATGGCTATCTCTTTGCTTCCTGCAGGCTCTGGGCTAGTGTTTGAGTGGTGTTTCTGTCACCTTTCATTACTTAATAACCGCTCCAGGCTTTATGGCCACCACAATATATGGCTCTGGGCCTCAGCCTCAGGCGCTTACAGGCACCGACCTTGTCAGCATGCCTGTCAACCCAACCCAACCCAACTCCATTCTAGCCCAGCACAGCGCTCCCACCCCTACGTTCACCCCCCCCCCCCCCCCCCCCACCTGCTCTGGGTGAATTGATGGGAGCTGTGCAGATGAGCTGACCGAGCTGACGTAGAAAGAGAAGTAATCGATGGGCGCCACCAGAGGTGGCAAATAAGTGCACACTCACGTGCCGAAAGAGAGCATCCATGCTGAGAGTCACTCGACGGTCACAATGACATAGTAAAGGTCAACCATGATGAGGCCTGTGTTGGAGTTCTTGACTGATGCTTTTTTCCAAAATGATGATTCGTTAACCATCACAGTCATCTCGTAATGTTTTTATAAGATCAGAGTTCACAAAGCATCACTGGGAATCAGTCAAGGTTTTTTTTTTCACTATACTTCCTTATGGACAAGACCTTTCGCCTTTGCACTCTCTTATAGTGTCATGCTACACAATCCTTCAATTGATTAACCAGAGGCTGTAAAGCATCTCTGTTCCACTTGGCAACTGCATGTTACGGCTATATTAAAGGCCTAGTCAGCCAACTGATTTGTACTCCATCATGGGGTAAATCAAGCATGGACATACTGTAACTAAATTCTAGAAAGGGAGGGAGCAGTAGTCTGACAAGCCAGGCTATATTTTTAGAATGCATAGTCTGGCTATGCTCGAGAGACTGGACTCAATCTGAAAGGCTGGGATCAGCCTCTGTATGCAGTAGGTACATAGCCTGAGAGAGTGATAGAGCACGTCTAGGCCACTGTGCGACCAAACAGCTACTGAGGCCCTATGGTTTGCACCTGCATTGCAAAACCATTTGCTACCACAAGGGTATGTCTAGCCCAAGGGTATGTCTAGCTAGGGGGAGAGGGGCGTGTCAGTCATTAAATTTGCAGTCACTTGCAGTTAATTGGTGTTTTGCACGGCCCTGAACATGTTGTCTAATTGCTCATGCAGTCAATAATCACATGATTGGATTATATATGCTCTGTCTCGGCGAATCTATGTGATTGGTTCCTGGTGGATCCAGGGTGACTCAGCTTCATTGAGTGTGACTTGACTATTAGCATTTCATCTCCATTAGCGGTACAGTTACCATGGCAGATTACAAATTAAAACAATCCCATGGGCTATATAGGAGAGGTTAAGACAATCGAGAATGTGATTGCTGTTGAATAATTATTAGGCTATAATCGGCTCATGCTTGCTTCTGGGAATCATTTCCTTTGAATAACCCATTTCATTGACTTGTGGAGCACAGAAGAAATGTTGGGTAACAGGGTTTTGTTTTCAAGTGCACTGCCATCAGGGAAAGAGCACCAAATTCTGGGCCCTGTGCACATGTCATTTTAAATCTTTAAATTATATCGATATTTAAAGGGGAAAACAAATCTAGACTCCTTAAGACTGTATGAGTATTAAACAAGTCACAGTGGAATGTGATAAAAGTGTGGCAGTGGAAATAAGACAATTCAAATTAAGCGAATAGCTGACCATGATGTGCTACTTTAGACAGGCAAACAAAGCAAAAGACACATAAGCATTGCAGTCATAGACATTGTTTGATAAGGAAAGGAAAGCAATCAAGTTCAGTATTTTCTTGAAGAGCTTGCTATGAATAAAAAATGAGGCGGATGCGTAAATCAGCTAGAGTGACATCACAGACTGCACCTTTTTATTTAAGTTCTCTGAGTCAAATAAAACACTTTCTCTCTCTCTCTCTCTCACCATTCTAGTGGAGGAACTGAAATGATAGATGTCTGCTTGGGGATGAGACCTGGTTAGCAGTGCCTCTGGGCATGTGCTCTGGCACGTGCCGTCAGTGCCTGACAAAGAACCCGGACATGAAATTAACTCTTTGGATGAAGTCCATTTTTAAGTTTAACACACTCTGAATGACAACCTTACTGATGCCCTGGGCGGCTTGTCAGACATTTGTCTGTATTGGTCGAGAGAAGAGAGTGCTTTTGGTGGCAAGGGGGTCTTTGAGGATGTGAAAATCAATGGAATTGGGCCATGGAACTTTTATGTAATCACAAAGAAATTTAAATTTCTCTTCCTCCTCTGAGCAGTACATGGTCGAGACATTTCTATGGGCTGTTCACACAACGCCCTCTCCTCGCCACCCACCGGCCTCTTCCCCTTACATCCTCAAGACAAAACAAATGCAAAAATAGATCATCTCAGACACAGAGCACAATACTGCCTGTTTCCTTTCCACCCATTCGAATGTGATCGTTCCCCTGTCTTTTTTAAAGGATGACAAAGGCACCATGAAGGAGGCTTTCCTTAATCCCATCGGCACAACTGGAGCCTTCCTTTGCTGTTTGGCTAATCGCTATTTGAGCTATAGCTCGAAGACATGCATGATTCAAGCGATATTTGATACACAATGATACTGTTGTATTCCACTTCTGCGTTATTCTGGGTTTGAAGTCAGGAGTTGCTTAGGAGTTGTTTTAGTGCACAGTCTATTGTTACTGTGGACCTATCGTACTGTGTGTTCAAATGAGATAAGAGGCCATTTCTTCTTTTAACAGGTAAAAGAAAAGTACATTTACACTTATGTCATCCCTATGGTGTAGTCAAACAGAACATGAGAAATTGTGTGTGTGTGTATGTATATATATAGTATTGCAATAATGCTTACATGAATTTCAGATGAATTACTTTGTTTTCACTGAATACATGTTTATTTATGTATGACTGCAGGCAAATGGTAGCCAAATGATTGATTGATTGCGGTGGGTTTTATCATTTTAAAATCCAAAACGGGATGGATAAATGATAAATATAAAATGATAAATATATGCAGTTGATCCAAAAGAAATGTAAATCACAGAATATCCATTCAGAAATGATTGATACAGTAGTATCAATGCCAGACACTTCAGATATGAGATTTTAAACTGCATATGCAAGGAATGGAATGTACTGTAAACAAGTACCAGTTTAACATAAATATTAACATATTCTTTAAATTTCACCATCATACAGATTAATCAGTTGTGCATCTAGTAGTAAATAGTCATTTATTTTTAGAACATTTTCATATTAAAATTACAAAGTATATTTTTTCAGACATGGGTGTTTACAGCATAGACAGCAATATACACTATGTACGTTTTTACAGCAATCCTGGGCCTTTTACAATGGTTTCTAAAGCAGTAGACCTGTTCAAAAGAAAGTTGACACATGTTGGTCATAGCTTTTGAATTTAATAACTATTCTTGTGTATTAGCTCGGTTTGTATTAAACATAGACATTGCAGTGATTCAGAAGGTTTCAAGGTTTTGTATGAATGATGTGATGCAGTGAGGTTCCATAGCAGACAGACAAACAATAGCTACTGATGTGCACCTCAGAAACGGACGCACAAATAAGGTTAACCAACAATCTGCCTCCCGAGTGAAAGAGGTCTGAACAGATCCAATCAATTTCATTGATTTTTTTAATTTATGATTTTCAATTTTAACAAACGTATTGGTAACTATTGCTGGTGACTGGAATAGTTCCTTCCTGGAGTCAGGTCCTAACGGGGTCGGACACGGCCGCCTGTTGCACTTAAATCCAATGCACTATAATTTGGAGTGTTTTAAAATTCTATATCCCCCATCACATAAGCGGACCTTTACGCACCCATCAGTACTGACAAATTCTCCTTTAGGCAACTAAGCAACTAAATAACTTATTGATGCGCTTTTTGGGGCGGTTTTAGTGTGCATTAAGTCTGCAATAAAATGACAATGGCAGTCGGATTATGTGCTCTGGCAATCTAGGCAAAAGTGGTGCATCAGTCATGATCGATTCAAAAGTGGTGCATCAGTTATGATGTCCAACACCTTATAAAGTTATCACAAATATAATATAGGCTACATCACAAACAAGATGGGATCAGGCTAATGATCATATACATTTCAGATATACCGTTTTCCTAAGAGTTCTTTCATTACTTTGCAAATTATAGTCCTGTTGATGGAGATCTGTGTCGTCTTTGATGATGGAATGCATTTTGATGCAGGGGAACGATGTTCCTCAATGTTGGAAAAGGAAATGACACAAAACTGCAAAAACCTAACACATTTGGGGACTGTAACGTGTTATTTCTGTACTGCATTTATTTGGAAAACCTCCACTTTATCACGGTGTCAGTTCATCAGGTGTCATCACTTTCCAACTTCATCTAGATACTTGCGATTGAGCTCTGCTTGTTCCCTCTGGTTCTCGATCCGGGCCATTTCAATCATGTTTCTCAGCAAGTGGAAAGTGAGATCAATTGAGATCGGGGGATCGTCGTTTCTCTTGGACAACTCCACGAGATCTTCCAGACTGTTTCCCTCCTCCGACGAAAGGACATCTACCCGCGGCGTCAAACTGCGCGTCAAGTGAGCAAGTCCATCCGAGGCAAGTGGAGTTGCAATGCTGTCAACGTGAACACGAGAAAGACCTCTTTGCAACCCGGGATTCTTGTGCAAGTACTGCAAAATCTTTTCTCCGATTAGATACGACACCGCAGAGTCGCCCGTTTTTAACAGCACCTCGTCCAGTTGACTCTTGTACCCATGACCGTCAAAAATGCTCAAGGGTCGACAAACATTAGGATGAATGTGGCTGGACAACAGGACCGTCGCTATTAACAGGACCAAAGAAGTTGGCTTCATAATGAACGCACTAGGTGTGGATAGCCTATAACAGAAAGACAGACAAAACTGTTAGGCTTATGAGAGAGTATGGAGAGACCTTTCCAGCCTGTGGTCATATGAGGAAGATATTTGTGCGCCTGCATGTCTTAGGGCAGGCATACTACAAAAAATGTAAAAAACAAACAAACCAACCGAGGGATTCAGAACTCCAATTGAAAGTATTGCTAAATTGTAACTGAGCTAACCACCGAACATTTATACGTAATTGTTTTAGATGATAATTTTGAGATGAAACTGCCAGTGACTCATTGAAAAACAAAAAACAAGACAATCAAAAAGAAATCCCCTCAAGCCTGTATATACATACCGAATTGTCTGATGTTTTTCAAAGTTTCCTCTAGGAAGTGTTTCTTCCGACAACCGAATTAGAAAGTCCGGCCAAAGAGACTGGACCAGCAAGCATCATGCTGAATGGTTATATACATCCAAGATACCACCATTGACGTCAGTCCAAGTGCATAAACTGCTTGTAAATTAGGAGACAGAGACTACAGGGAAGTATTTCAGGGACATTTGACAGTGTATGAATCCGACGGTTTCATGAAGATCAACATAGTCGTTTTCATTCATTCCATTTTTTTTGCTTAAATTCAGCTTTTACTGTCGCTTCACTGACTTAATCCGATAGGGGTGGACTAAAAGAGGCAGGGGAAAATAACTGCTATTTTGCTACTCTCAGAGTGTCTAGAAACATTTTTACCAGATAATTGCTTTATTGTATTAGTTACAAAAACTTTGTTTTGGTCTTATGTCAGAATTAAATACACTAGAATATTAATATTTTTATAATACAGACACAACTAAATGAGGAATATTGTTTTCTATATTTGGTGGTTGTCGTGATGCCTTTCTGCATGATTAAGCATTGCAAGGAAAGCAAAGCATAAGCGCGCCAACTGGGAGATGCAGCTGCCTATCCGGAGAGCTGTCCGCGGTCCTGAAGCGGGCAGTGTGTTCATAGTCCCATTTCTCAGATGAAACCTTCCTCACGTTTATAAACGTTAACGGCCATTGATTTTTTATTATTTAATAACCAGTCATTTTAGAGGAGCTCTGACAGATTCAGACTTTCTCTGTGTAATTAGAATACGAGTTTCTTAAAAAAAAAAAAAAAAAGTGAGTGTGAAAACAATAGAAGACTAAAGATAGGCCATTGTTCCTGACGTCATACTTCTATTTTTTAAGGATGGCAAGTAGACTTTCGTCAGCAGAGGCGCAGTTTAGCCCAAAACAAGGAGGGGGGGATGACACCCCCAGTTATTTTGTCCCCAACCCTCATGGGCGTAGGTTTGCATAGGGACCATAGGGACAAGTCACAACCAATATTTTGGAACGACAAAATAGTCCCTACCAATATTTCGCATTTTATTTAATATATCAATATGCATTTATTAACATATTTATTTGCGGACGCAATAGAATAAGTTGCAGACAGTAGGTTTTGTTCCTTTGACGTGCTAGCAATCCATTTTCCAGCGCTTCAGCATTGAACTTATCCATATTGTGATTTGATTGGCTCTAACGCGCCTGTAGGTTCACGTTCCACTCACAAGGACAAAGCCTGCATTAATCGTTAAAAGTTGTCTACAAGAGTTGAGCGCAGGTTCGTTTGGTGCTGATAACGTTACCTGTGATAACCTATATGTCCTCAGAAAAGTGTTAAACTTATCCTGGTTATTCAAACTCACTTTGTTCTGCTTTCTAAAGATATAGCCTAGAGAATGCCACCAAAAAAGATATACGGACCTATTTCAACACAGAGAGAGTAAGTAGCGCTGTGTAAGAGTTATCACCCGTCTTTCGTTGTGTGGTGTTGGATGATGATAGCAATCAGGTTGATGACTGGGTTGGTGACAGGGGGGTCATATTCATGTAGTTAAAGCAAAATGCTGACCATATGCATTTTGTAGGTTAATTATGTAGCAAGTAGAAAAGCACAGGCAGGTGCGTTTTGCTATATTCTCAGAAAAGTGTTAAACTTATTACATTGGTACTGAAAATCATTTTGGCCGATTTTCTACCGTGTTGTTGTTGTTAGCCTACAGTGCCACGCAAATAGCTGAGACCAAACCTACGCCCTTGCCAACCCTACTCCACTTTTTCATTGCACTTGCAAACTTTGGCCTATAGGGCACCCAGTAGGTAATGCATCCATGCCTGGCCTGTACTGAAATCGTACAATTAACCGCATGCAAAACTAAATCACAATTATCTCCGACACAGGTGTAGGGACACTTAATTATCCATGCATAACATTATGTAAGCAATACAACGTCTGAACTTATACAGATATAAAATCGCCCAAAATTTCATATCAATTACTTTGAATTTGTGATAGTTAAATTATATTGTTCCTTGTTTGAAATGAGAAAAACTGAGTAATTTGCCCATAAATGCAGCGCATGATGGAAACCTAATTAGCTTGAAAATGTACACAAAACACTGGATCAGCCATCAGAGTTAACTGATAGTAATGATACAAGTCTGTTTTGTTGTGATATATGATTAGTGTTAAAGTATTACAATAGTGTTCTCATATTGCGCCTAGTTCTCATGATGCATGTATGAGCAACTGTTAATGGTAAAATTGTTTTTATTTACAAACCCGTTTTATTTTCTCTGCCTGAAATCTCGTAGAACAATTAGCTGCCAGAATGGTCCTAAAGAAGAAACACTGTACATCCTTTAAAACGTAAGGTTAAAGCACTGTAGAAACAAATTATAAAATAGGGGCGCATTTCCTAAAGGAATCACTAGATCATGCAGTGTGCTTTTCATAACATTGAAGACCTACTTTGCACATTGCAGCACGTCAGTGCTAAACTCTAACATAATTATTTCACTTGTTTTGAACTGTAGCAGCAGGGTGTAGCAGCATTGAAAATGGACACGGAATACAACTTTGTTATTCCTAATATACGGTGTGTCTGAACATCACTGTCCAGTTTTTCTGCTTAATTATAAGAATGAATGGATCAACCCTATGTGGATAACCTATTAAATTGTTTAGTAGAGAAACTTTATCTTAAAGTAAACCATACAAATAGCAGATACCTTGATTTTTTTTAATACCATCTTATAAATGGGGTACATTAGAATGGTTCAGTACATCTGAAAAAAACTTCAATTAAGTGCTGATAAATGACTGACTTGAATGTAAAGCAATGGCCTTTGGGTACATTAACAGTATATGTTTTAACTCTAACGACTATATCACAGGAATTATTGGCATCAAAGCTGTACCCAAAATGTTTCTGTTCAACACACCTTATGTGACATACATGTTACAACATAGCCAAAGCAGTTTGGAACCAAAGTAGAACTTTGTAACATAAGTTCTACCCTTGAAACATCTGTAGTGCTGCTATATGTTTTTTTAAAATGTGAAAATATTAATTAATGAATCATAAAACAATCAAAATTTATAGCTGCAGCTCTCTGTTTTACTTTTAATAGTTAAACTTGTTTTCTGACACACTGGTTCCCCCACATCTTTCTGCACATATAAAGTAACAAACATGTAAAGTCATGTTCCAAACTTCAGACACATCTGCTTTCTGCATTATAAAATGTAATTAGTCAATTAAGGATAAAATAAGCATTACATATAATTGTTGTATTAAACACTTAACATTGGTGGAGTCGAGTCCATACCTGAAGGACTGAAGTTCATATTGCTCACCATAAAGGTGACCTGAAACTTAGTTACTTAATTACATATTTAATTACTTAATTATTGGGACAAGTCAACATGGCTCTTGCTCTTAATCCTCTTGCGATCACAGTAACTGTGCACTGAATGTGCATTAAAAAGGACAGAAAACAGTTCTTTATGTGTATCAACATGTCTTATGGATTCAGAGCGTAAGCTGACCATGATCTCTTTTGTATGGCTGTATAGCTGTTTTAATACTGGATTGTCACTTGTGTCTCTGCAAGTGCTCACATAGCGCTATCTAAAATGATGGCCTAAACACTTGTCTGCCCTGCTAATGAGGTAGGATAATTTCTGAAACCACCCTGTCATATCTTGTTGGCCTTCCAGGAGAGATACGAGTTCCAAATCACTGCTACCATCTGAACCACCGCCAATCTGCAAGAGGGTCAGAAGAGGTCAAGCGTCACTAATACAGTCTGCGCAACTGTGTGTGTGTGTGTGTGTGTGTGTCAAAGAGACTACCTCCACTCTCCACTGACTGTCTAAGGAGGAGTACCAACATGAGAGCACACCAATCATATGATGAATCTAGAACAAAATACATTCTCACCTGAACACAGGTAAAGGAGGTAGTTTAATTAAATATGATAGCTGACTGGTTGACATGGTAAAGGTCATCAATAAGCTTTTCTTTGTAGAAGACGCCTAAACTATTCCATTTTTAAAAAACAGAGAATATCCAAGAAATATGTCAAGCATGTGGATGTAGTTTAACAGAGGATCAGGCACCTAAACATTTAAACAAAACAAACAAAAAACGAAACCTTTCAAAATATTCCAAATGCTAGGTTTCTGTACCCATCTAACATCAATCAAGGTCTGACACATCAGTACTAAATGCTAAACAATACTAAACACCAAACTGTGCAACTGGCAAATGGTGCCTACCTGTGATGCAGAGGCACAAAGTAGAAGTTTGCAATCTGGACAGGAGGCCACAGCTGGTCAAAGGAGGAAGGAAGAGAGGCCGTATTGAAAGAATGAAGTATTGAAATACAATTCGTTAGCTGTTGAATGTACAGTCTAAACTTCAATAAACTTACATAGTAGTTTGAGATCAAAGCATCCGTGTAATCCTGTGGGGAACAAGAGAAAGATGTATAGCAGTTGAAGCATACTGTACTGTAGATGCTTGTACATCACGATTGCATCCACCTCCAAACCGTGTCACTTTTACATAAGTTAGATTTATTCCCATGACACTTTCACAAACAAAACAAAGGCAAATGATGGAGATCCTCAAACCCTGTTGTTCTAGGTCAGTTGGTATAAGAAGGAAAATTAATTTGAATAAGAGAGATATCATTTGGTACAACATACGAATAGCACCTCCTAATGAACAGGACAAAGAAACCTAACAGTTCCATTTTCCTCGTCCCATTCAACTTGGTTGTTGTACCAAATTGTTCAGAACTTCAACATCGGGAGCCGTCGGAACTGCCCAAGGTTTCTTCCTTTACCATAACAAGTAAAAACAAAAAACGCTGCTAGGGAGTTTTTCCTTGCCCCTGTTGCTCATTGGGCCTCTTGTGTTAAGCGCTTTGTGACATGCCTTTTGTAAAAATGCGCTATATAAATAAAATTGAATTGAATTGAATTTGGCTATCGCGATAAACAGAGTAAACCACCACCTACACCACCAGAAATAAACTGGGATAGGCCAAATGAGCCCACCTTAAACATATGGATTAAGCTTTTGCTGTGTGCTGCTTTGGATACGTCCACCACAATGTGTTCAGCTCTGCTTGTGATCTACTGTGCTGCGCTACACTACACTGGATGTCAGTCATACTTGACCACAGTATAGTGGAAATACCGGTGTCTCCCAATGTGCTCTCATTAACTGATCATCACTGGAGACTGCTTCATGTTTACAAGCCTTTTGTTTAAATAGTAAAAAAAACACACACACACACACACACACACACACACACCCCTTCACTACTTTTATACTTTTTTTTTTAAGCAATTGCTTGGGACAGGTTTTGAAAAGGTCACCTATGCCCTTTTTTGATGTGCATTAAAAGTACCAGGAACTACCTCAGTGAAAAGTAAACAGGTTGTTAAAATTTCATCACTCTTGAGGGTTGGGGTGGGGTGGACAGAGCAACCAGAAGGATAAGCCTGCTACCTGCTGTGTGGTTGCCTAGGGTCAGCCACATCAGGTTTTTTTTTCCTTGTTCTGTATGACACAAGATGGAAAAAAGCATCGGCCTTTGGGCAAACCTTAGTCAAGCTCCGTAGCAAATGCAAACAGGAGCCCCAAGAAAGGACCTCAACAGTACTTGTATTTGTGAGAAATTGTGTGAACTGAATAAAATGTGAGGACTACACTGAACACCGCTGAACCACTTAGCTTTTGCTACAATTAATTAGGCATGCTGCATGTGTAATGCCACACGGGCTGGTTGAATGCACTACGGACATTCAAAAGGATAAAAAGAAAAAAAAACTGAGAAAAAAAAATGGACAAACACAGCATACAAGTCTTCCATTAAGGCTCTTATTACTTTCAAATATTGCCGTGCTTCTGTCCTAGGTAGGCAGTGATTACTCATCGGGAACTATTCCCCTGAATGGACTGCCATTTTTCTGTCTCCTTCATTAAGGTCATGCCAGGCTCCTAGGTAGGACCAGGCCCATCAAGTGGCACTTAACACCAAGGGCAATGGACAGAGGGGTCATTAGCACTCTGTGTTTTCACTGCGGCATAACGCTCACTTGACCTTTCCCGTTCTTGGCCAACATGGAGAAATACTGCAGGAGTAAGATGGTTCACACCAGACAATTCATAAGTGTCCTCTATGTACAACACCTAGTCACACTGCTGAATGAAAAAGAAAGTAGTTTGGTCATGCATGGAAGTTATTGATGGAAAAAACACACACATAATTTGGGGTATATCTGTAAGAATCCTGGCCCTGTCTCACTTCCTAGTGTGGCGAGAGGTGGTGTCCTGAATCCTCCTAGGCCACCTCCCAACACACAAGGATGTGAGGCAACCTTTCAGTAGCCAGAGTCATGGATTGGGCATCCCACAGATGTCTCAGTTTGTTCCCTCATTCCTGTCTGTCCCCCCGGTCATCCTACCCTAATCCATTCCTGTTCCGTGTGTCACTTGCCTTTCGCGGGTGCTGCCGTCGCTGCCTCAGGTTCTAGCCCGTCTGGGAAGGGAACAGGGCCCAGAATGTTGCCTTGTACCTCTCATTGCTTCTCCATCAGCAGGCAAGCCTAATGAGTGCATTCTTCATTTGTTTTGTCTTTTCTGACATTTAGGTGATTGACCTTTCCGCCTCATTTTAACGCCGCCTTCCTTACATAAATTATAGATGACTCCCGCACCCGTGCCCCCGCTGTAACGAACCCTACCCCCCCCTCCCCCCCCACACACACACACACACACTAAAAAACCATTCAGAAATCTTGTTCTACACAGCATGAGTCACTGTTCACTGGTTCAACCCTGCATACTCCCATCAATGGAAATAGTCTCTAATTACAGTGGGCCAAGATGGAGGTCAATAGCTTTTTGCTGGAGCACTATGACACCTTGTAAATGGGTGGAAAGGAGGTAAGGGGGAAAAAAACACACACACACACACACACACTACACAGCCTGCCAGCCAGGAAGAGTGCAAGTGAGAGAAACAGAGGAGAAGAATTCCCAGGAGATCAACAACACTCCGCTTTGCACATCGCATCGATGCCCTGTGCTCTGTGGGGAACAATGCGGACGTCCACCAGACAAAAGCAGCCGCTATGGATTTGACAGGACGACTCAACACCTTGTCCTCATTTATTTGTGTGTGTGTGTGTGTGTGGCGAGAGGCAGCAGGTTGTCAGCGCTCATGGTGTGGCGTGAAAAGGAATCCATGCTCCACCTGACAGCTCATATAATGCCCTCCATCAACAGGGGCAACAGATGCATTGCTGTGCATGCTCTCGGTGTAGATACTAAGACAAGGGCTTTGATGACCACCTCATTAGTCTGTCTCAACTAGCCTAGAGGTGGACTCCTAACTAGTGAATATAACAACGGAAGCTGTAGAAACTTTGTAAGAAAGACGTCTAAACAAACAACAATTGTAACCAAGCTCATTTGTCCATGTTACTTTTGAATCACTCAGTTCTAGGTGTTTGCATAGCTCCTTCTAGTGTTCTCATTCATGTACACTTTGCCTATGAAAGGCTGTAGCCAGGTTTGACAACCATTGAACACATTTCAGACAAGAAACTCTTAGAATTAATATTCAAGATGTTATTAGTGTAAATAAATACAAGATGGTATGCTTGGTCATGGCACCCTAGGCCTGCTCCAGATGCGGCCATGAAAGCTGCAGAGGGGCAAAATTAAATCTGCATAGAAATAAAAATTTATTCTGAAAATTGCTGTCGCAGAAAATAGCCAAGCAGTAAATAAATCAGAACCCCAATCCTAAGCAGATCCAGACATGGGGGGTCTGAGGAAGAGGAAGGAGCAGAGACAAAAGCAGACACATCGCAGGAGCTGTGGAGGTCTGTCTGCAGGCCACGGAAATTTAAACAAGTGCAGTGTTTGGGGGGCGGAGCTAATAGTCTCGCGTCACAACCTAATTACAGCATCATCCGAGTTTCCTGCATGAACTTGGTCATTTCTCACACAAATAAACACACACATGCAAATTGTACCATCAGTAAGTTTGTCTGGTATGAAACCTGTGACCTACATTTTTTTTACTAGTCACTCAATTTTAGATGGCGATTTTAAATCGACACGTACCAGTTTCCATTTGGGTGTTTAGATGTGTGCACAGGTATGTGAAGGTAAGGAGTCACCTGTGAGGTTATGGCCGTTTTTCTCCCTCACCTCCTCTGACAATTCTTACCTGACAAGTTTTTTTTCTGTTAATCTATACCTTTACTTAAAAGGTGTTCTATGAGATGTTGCAGGATTTTAGCGTGATTTGATTTCTCTCTCAAATCGTAGGCATCTCCCCTTGATTGGCTAGCTTTCTGCCCCCTGAATACACTATGAAAAACCCCAGTCGCTATAGACAACACAGAAGCTGTAAAACTCAAACACTTAAACAAACCTAAACAAACCTCAGCCAACCAATCGACTACAAAGATGGTAGAGGACGCACAATAACTCCCATCCCATCTTTTTGCCGATTGGTTTGTCGTTGTTTGTTATGTCTAAGTTCAGGTCCCCCTATTGCTAGAGTTAGTTTCAATACACCACTCAGGATTGAGTATCACAGGTCTATTATAAATGAGGGAAAGAGAAAAACACTTTCCCTGAGTCAGGAATGTGCGGTCCTCCAAAGCAGCTCCTCATCTTTCCTCTGCTTTATGATGCTACAAGGGTCTTGTTTCTCAGTTGTCACAGAAATGTCACACTTAGCTACTTATGATTCTCTCTCTTTCTTTCTCTTCCTCTCTCTCTCTCTCTCACACACACACACACAGAATGGAGGAGAACATTAGGTACACATGTTCAACAAATCCCGCCAGTCTGGGTTAAGCCCTTCGTCATTTTGGACAAAATGCATCTGTTGATGGAGTCACCTTACTTACCCTCTTCAACTTGGCCACATTCTCCTCTACAGTCAGCCCGTTGAGAGTTCCAGTGATGCCGAGAAACGCCCCGAGGAAACACGGGGCAAAGCCCACCTGCGGAAACACAAAGAGCTAGTCAGCGTTGGCCATCTATGCACGCTGGCATCCATGGCAACCACAAACGAATGCTTGTGAAAGATATTAGGACTGATGGATGGTGTATTTTCTAAATTTTAAACTGGCAGTCGATTGTAGCCATGCTGTTGCACAGTGTGTGTCATTAGAAGCAGGAGTCATCAGTGGGACTAAAAATGGAATAATTGGACAATGATGTGCAAGTGTGTTCTCACTGCAGAGAGAGAGAAGCAAGAGCTTAGTTTTGTGGTTTTGTTATTTGTTTTTACAAAAAGTTGCTGTAATAAAACAGCCCAAACCAGAGAAAATGATAAATACCCAGCTATAATACACCTCACCACGGGGACAAAAATGCTGTTACCAAACTCAAAAGTGGTCATAGAAACCCACAGCCATAACAAACAAACACGCATAAAAGAAATGGCATTAACGTACACGTAAGAAAGCGTTAATTAGTTTAATAAGGCTCACAGAGGCTTTGTGTGTTGCAATTAAGGCCAAACATTATGTCTTAAGCTCAGTCTTTAGATGTATAGCCTTTTTATGTGTGTAGTATACACAGGTGAGCACAACACCAGTGCAAGCACCGAGCTGAGGATCTACCCAGAGCCTGTAAAATGAATCACCATGCTGAACGTCTGGCCTGTAAACCTTTGATCAACATCCATTGTGGCCGGCCGGGTCACATAAAGCACCTTCAGAGACTCGGCAACTTACACAACGCTACGCAGATTAGTTCACAGCCCTAAATCCATCATTGTGTACACTGCATATCTAGACCCAGATTCCTGAGGGTAGAGGGTATTGACAAAAAGTGGGTCTCTAAAATTAGCAACCAGATGTCATCAAATCTTTTTCTTTTTTGTGTTCTGATATTGGAGGTGTGTGTATGCGTTATTCTGGCTATTCAAAGCAGAACAGTTGTCTTTGTCTTGCATGCTTGCGTGAGATCTAATCCTTTCCACTCCAGCGGGGATGGGGGAAGAAAGGGCCACACTTGTATTCCCATTCGCCAATTTTATCCGCCGTATCCATCTAAACCAAGATCATCCCCCATCACGTTTCATTGTATGAACCACCAGCTTCTCTATAAGACCAGTGTCCTGTGTGTGTGTGTGTGTGTGTGTGTACGCATGCGTGATTATATGATAAGTGACACAAAACAATCTATTACGAGTATACATAATTAACCCATTATGAGGTTTGACCAAAGATGGTTTTATAGAAAACATTACACTTTAGCGTTCATAATGAAAGATGACAAAATTGAGTAACTTGGAAGTTCTGCCTTGCAATCAAAGTTGCCGATCATATTGTCTGAAATGGCATGGTTGACAGTTAGCCTGCGAATCTTGGTACAGAAGCAGTATGCAAACTTGTGTTTAGAATGTCTTAAATAGTTATTTGAACAATGGCGATTCACATTATACCCTGTTCAGAAGTCATATGACCTGGCAATCTGTATTGATTGGTTGGTTGTTTTGTTTATTATCATTTTATCATCTGCTGCCATTTTTGGCCAGAGCTGACAAACATATTACAAACAAATTACATTCCTGCCAATCTGGAGATATTTAGAGATAACCGCTTGAGGAATCACCAATATGGCTGGAGTGAAGGCACGCGTCCGCACAGTTCAAAAGATTTCAAGGTCTTGTCAAGGACTGGTCCCAATTCCCTAACCCTAAAGAAATGAACACAGTACGTTACTGATATGAAGGTCAAGTAAGATTTTTTACAAGTCTGACCGGCACACTTGGATACAAGATGCACCAAGCAGTGCATGACTCAGGAAGCAAATGCATCATTCACCGAGCAACCTTGGTGAACAATTCTTTGAGGTAATCAAGCATCCAACTCTCAAAGGCTCACAGTTGATTCTGCCTTACCATCCACCTCCACGCTTACAAGGACAGACTTCAAGAAAAATCATGGCAACAAAGGCATCATTTCACTTTGATGGCCTTATTTTTTGACCAAACTTCCTAGGTTTTCAACCTCATTTAAGTGTGTGTGAGGGTCAGAAAGAGTGAGAAAGGAGGCGCCGTGGCTCAGTGGGCAAAGGCGCCGTGCCATAACTCCGGCGACCTGGGTTCCAATCCGACCTGTGGTCCTTTGCCGATCCTGCCCCATCTCTCTCTCCCACTCATTCTCACTCATCACTATCCAAATAAAAGGCAAAAGCCCAAAAAAAATATCTTAAAAAAAAAAAAAAAAAAAAAAGTGTGAGAACGAGAAAGAGAGACAGAGAGAGATAGTATTGTTGATCACTGTACGATTCCATAATGAAGATTTTGGTGTAGTAGTGAGGCAGCACGTGTTTTGAATACATTGGGAGACATGCGTCCTGTGTGTGTGTGTGTGTGTGTGTGTGTGTGTGTGTGTGTGTGTGTAACTTCTCTGATATCCTTCGAAAACACTAAAGCTACAGTACAGCAAATCTGCAGTATGCTTTAACCTGGAAAGATCTGAAGGATCACCACATAAACAATGGTTTTAGAAAACCAACTTTAGAAAATTGAGCCAAGTTTCCAAATTTGCTGTTTTTTTTTTTTACTTCCTAAACAGAAAATTGGACCTGCTTGCCTGGTCAAAAACCATTTTCTTCAGGGCCGCACTTTTGGTCTCTCCCACAACCAGCCTGTCCAGGACCCTGTACCAACCTCCAATCACTGGACCCTAAACAAACACACACACACACACACAGAGGTGGGAAGAGGGAAATCATCAAGAGAATGGAACATTAATATACACAACTAGCCTGGCTTCCTCATTGGAGCTTAGTCTGGCCATCCTAAATTACTAAACGTCTTCTGGGAGGCGGGCTTAACCTGCGTCTATCAGATGCCTCTGTATACTACTTGATGAATCTACAACCAATCAGACCACTCATTCCTTTGACGTATGCGTAAGCTCGTTTCTCATTGGTGCCCACAGATTTGGGAAAAATAATTCGGCACGATGGCCATACTGACTTGCTTGCGAAATTGAATGTAGCGTCACAGGAAGTATGGACGGGCCCAGGCTAATACACAACATAAATATCAAACTCTGTATCATTTCGTAATTTACCTAATTTAAGAGCTATTTATTTTCAGCCAGTCTGCAGAAAGTCTTTGGTTTCAATTGAGTTTTACAGTTGCATTCACATAGTAAGCTTGTTAAGCTCTCTATCCATCCATGCATGCCTGCGTTTATGTTTATGTTGTATTCCTCCATTATACGTGATCTGACTGACATATAAAACGGCAACATGCACACGTACATACACACCGGAAAGACTGCACATTTTCCGAGGGGTTTTGTTTTCTCGAGTCATTTGTGCAGTAAAACACACAATTCCTCCTGTTTCAATTTCCTTGTTTAGTTGCATAACGGAAAAAAAAACACAAAAGGACTAACACGCATAAGGCGATTACTGTCACAACAACACTTCGCCAACAGCAGGATGACATGACAAGATGCTGACACAGCTGTTAGGGAGAGAACAGGGTCTAAAAATAGCGCGTTCCAAGACGGCAGCATCAAAGAGTTTTAGCTGTTGTTTATCCTTGACGCCAGTGCAGCTAAACATAATTTTTTGGCCTAGTAACTGTAATTGTAAATGTCAGTTGGAATATTTTGAGTTTGAGAAAGCCACTAATCTTATTTTGTCAAGTGCACCTGCGACTGTGCGTGGGTGTTCACTTTTGTTAACAATGCCTGGGAACATCTGCATGAGTGTGTGTGTGTGTGTAGGAAAACTTTTGTTTTAATTGCATATGAAAATCTGCATGCATATTTGTATGTATGTATCCGTCTATGTGTGGGGGGGCGGATGGGTGGCAGAAGGTAAGAGGGTCCAAATCCATGCATGCACAAATCTGTGCACATTTATTTACTTTAAGTGTGTCTGACCAAAACAGCTGTTTCTGCATTTCGGTGCTCACTAACCCCCCCACCCCCAACGCCCCCCAATCTGCTCTTCACACCCTTGTCTCTGCACAGATCTCCCCTACGGTACAAGATGATGCCTTCTCAGCATCACTTAGGAAACATGCCAAGCATGACGTTGCCCTGCTGTGTGGGTATCTGCAAGATGGCACGTTGTGTAGCAGAAGTGGTGCTTGCCCTGGTCCACAGGCACAGAGGAAATGACTCGCTGCTCGTGCTCTGGAACCGACATGACGTCAGTGGTTAGTTGGGCGGACCCGAGCGCCATGTTTCCAAAACGGGACAAATGGTATATAAATTAGCTCGACAGGATAACAATGTCCTCATCGTGATATGTGGATCATGCTACAGTACATCTATGACAATGCATGTACGACCAACTCTTTGACATGTTTATGTCATTAACTCTTCTGACCTTTACCCTGAAAACTGTTAATCTCGGGACAACAGGCAGGGCCTACTAATGTGGAAAGTAGTTTACACTAATTAAGAACATAGTACCTGCAGTCAAACAGACACCTACTGTAAAATCTGGCCAAAATATAATCTGTTGCACAGCTTGAAACCCCATAATAAGCTGACATGTGAATTCTTCAGGCAGGACCCTGTGTGTGTGTGTGTGTGTGTGAGTGTGTGTGTGTGAGTGTGAGTGAGAGAGAGAGAGAGAGAGAGAGAGAGAGATCTTCACTCACTACGAAGAAAAAGCCAATGCTCATCATCTTGGCAGTCCGACGCACGCTGTGGTTGGCCAGGCCTCGCCGCTCGATCAGCTGCTGGGAGATGACATCGCCCACTCCCACCAGAGAGCCTGGGACACACGAGAGAGAGAGAGAGAGAGAGAGAGAGAGAGAGAGAGAGAGAGAGAACAAAAAACAAAAAGACACTTCAAAGTTAGACACAGGAGGACAGAAAGACAATGGATACAGGTGGGGGGATGAGAAAGGAAAGGAAAAAAAGGGGGAAAAAGGGGGAAAAAGGGGGAAAAAAGGAAGACAGAGGAAGACAGAAAGAAAGAAAGAAAGAAAGAATGAAAGGTGAGACGAAGAGAGCGCAAGGTGGTAGCCAGAGCATCTGCTCCTCTTCACTATCTGGCAGGTACACCCCATTCCCCCACCCCTGGGTCTTGGCATCGGCCACTGTCGGGAGGCAGGGAACACAGGGAGAAGCAGACGAGGGGAGGGAGGAGGAGAGGAGAGGGAAAGGAAGAATGGTATGGAGGAGAGGAGAGGGAAAGGAAGAATGGTATGGAGGAGACGAGAGAGAGAGACA